>LKEA01000002.1:896268-927654 GCA_003795315.1 Cytospora schulzeri
GTGAAGACGTAGCAACTCTGCCCAGGTTAGAACGTTGCTTGGGTTTTCAGCCGTTTTGTGCCTATATACAGCTCTCTAGGACAAGGCCCCTCGATACTGCCATCTCATGTGTAGAACAAAAGGTTGGCCTCAAAGTCAGTGAGGTCGGTTGAGTCAATGCTAAACAGACGGCTCGTCAGGCGTGTTGTCAAAGCATGCGGCGTTCTGGGTATCTCTTGGGTCTGATTGACCTTGATAGACCTTCGTAGTAGGCAAAGAGGTGAGGGTAATCAGAGAAGACTTCAAGATCATGAAGGTTACGTATGAAGGAGATGATGCACACAGCAAAATCCACCCACCTGTTCAAAAGTAGGTCACAACGAACCTCCTCTGCCCACTACTTGCATCGTTTCTCGCATTTGCCAATTGTCATTTGTGTCCAGGTGCAAGATGCAGCTGAGAGAGGTACCGCATGGTGAAACCAAGACACGACTACTTCTATAGAAGCACTTGAGGCGAAACCCGAACTAAGACATCCGTGGCAAGTAGTCAGAATGAGACTGTCTAGCTGATAATTGGTGATCAGATGGCACATCGGGGCATCTTCTGGTGGTTACGGTGAGTACTGAGATTACTTCTGCTGACAGTAGCCTACAATTTTCCGGCAAGCCGTGTGAATCGGCGCAAAGGTGTAGTGTTGTCCTGAACAAAGAGTGCCGATAATCCGACCGGCTTGCACGGGTTGCTGGCCGAGAGTCTCTGGTCGTCGATAGCCCTCGACGAGCAGCTGCAGATCATCACCTCGAGGTCCCAGCGCAGCTATCCCATGATTCAGTCTTGGGACCGCAGCAGGCTGCAAAACCTAGACAATTATTCATCCCAGTGGAGGTAAGGCAGAAGGTAAGCTCTGGCTGTGAAAATCAACAACAGACTCACACTTGAAGATTGTGACTTGCGTCGCAACTCTTTCTGGTGACAGCAGCATTTGATTTATCCGGAGGCACGATGACGGGCTTATAGTGCCAATGTTGCGCACGATAGTGGGTCTCTTGAGTGGTGGATGGAGGGAGATTAATTGATTGACGTTCTGGACTCATCAAGTCGCAAGGGGCGTCATTTAAAGTTATAGCGGGTTCTTGCTGGCCCGTGCAGCTAGAGACCGTCTCACGGCACGGCTATCTAAGTACACAGTCGTTCCCCTTGCCTAATCCGTACAGGGGCGAGGCGATCAATCATACATACCAAGTACCTAAGTATATCAGTCTCTTCCGTCTCAGTGCTCACTCACATATCAAATCTCATCCTTCATGGCTTCTGCAGATACGAGCGTGGGAGTATCTGACCGACTGTGTATTACACAGCTACTGGTATTATGAACTACCTGTTAGACTGCTGACAATCTTCCAAGTTTGAGGAGGTCTTGGGAGCCACTCCAGCAGGTCCCAGTCTGCAGGTCCAGTCTGGATGGACATGCTCGTCATAAATTTAGGAGTGAATTGCCAATTGAAGGCGCTATCTGTCCCCACTCAGGGCGCCAGGACCGTAAGCCCAGGCGTTGCCAGGAACCACCAGGGATGATCAGCCGGGCAATCACAGTGACAGCTGTTCCCTGAACTTACCCCGTCCGTCAAAGCTGGAACTTAATTAATATTCTGCGACACCATCATCTCGACCCAAAGTCACTCGTTCGCTCGACGAAACCTGTCCATAGGCCAGCCCAGAGCTCTGTACGCGATTCTTCGGCTACCGTGGATCAACTCAAGACCAAAAGAAGCAGAGACGAATCAAGAGTGCAACCAACGTTCCTTACGTATCCACATTCCAGTGCATTGTTCGCTGCAACCCCACGCCAACCTGCGCTGCGCAAACCGGAACGACGAGACCACAAAGGGCACATACCGCATGCTTGCCCTTACACCATTACCTCCAAACTACTATCTTCCCGAGCCGCTCAGCGACACTAGCAGCAAGTAGTCGTGGTAACCGGACGGCGAACCTGCCCTCCGGTTGCTGCATCCGCACGCCGTCAATCTGGCTTCCTCACGAAATTCCGCTAAATCGTCCTCTTCCCAGGATAGACCGCCTTCGCACCACCGAAGACGTTCGTCTGCTGGAAGTGGCCTGAAGATATCATTGGGCGCCGACGACGCCTCGTCCAAGCTTGGCGTCCAGCGACATCATTCTAGCCAGCTCTCGCCAATACCTGGTATGTACGCAGTACACACTAACTTTGTGTTGCTTCCCGCCTCTGCATTCACCTATGGTCCACCCACCTGTCCGCCCTGCTCCAATGACACGACAACTGACTGCTTTCCCATTTAATTGACACAGGCACACCGGGCTTCCATATGTCCCTTTCACGAAGCCCCTCCCCTGGTCCTGGGGGCGGATGGAGCAGCCCCGGCCTCAACATCAACGCGAGCGGTCGATCGAGTCCTGCGACAGCCTTCCCAGGCCCCAACGGAAACCAGGTCGTGTGGGAGTCTGCGCGCATGAAGAATATGGGCAAGAGCGGATACCCGTCGTTCGCGACACAGAACCAGGGCTTCTTCACGCGGCACCTGCGGCGCATATCGAGCAGTCTACCGCGCTTCAACTCGAACATACATTACGCCGAGAAGGAGAAGATACAGAGGGGCCAATGGTCGCCAGCGCATTCGGGTTCCTTGTACGGCAGGATGAGGAACATGCTGGCGCGCATCGGCCGGAAAGCGAAGCTGCGGATCCTTTTCGGTTTCCTGCTGTTCTTGGCAATTTTCATATTCTACCATTCTCGTATGTTTTTGCTACCCTACTGGAAGCTTTTACATGTGCTGACCTGCGACAGCTTTGGTATACCATTGGCGACGGACAGTTTGGCTCGGCGGTGGGCAAAAGTATGTCATCATATTAGGGGCCAACGTAGGAGGTGGTGTCATGGAATGGAAAGGCGCGCGGGAGTGGGCAATCGAGCGAGACAGCATGCGCAACAAAAAGAAGTACGTCGAGAGATGGGGCTACGAGTTGGAAGTTGTCGACTTGAGTACGAAAAAGCGATATGCACACGAGTGGCGCGAGAGTTGGGAGAAAGTTGACTACATCAGGAATGCTTTTGCGAAGTATCCCAAGGCTGAGTGGTAAGCGCTTCTTCTTTCACCTGCTGTCAACTCCCACACTCTTCTCAGTTCACTAACGAAAGGAACTACAGGGTTTGGTGGTTGGATCTCAACACCTACATTATGGAGCCTTCCTACTCCCTACAGGATCACATGTTCAACGACCTCGGGAAGCACATATACCGCGACATCAACGAGTACAACCCCTTGAACATCAGCCATCCCCTCAACGACACCTATCTCGACGAGGAGATGCGCAGCCCTAACGGCGACGGAGACCCTAACTCGGTCAACTTCATTCTTTCCCAGGACTGTGCGGGCTTCAACCTCGGCAGCTTCTTCGTGCGACGAAGTCCGTGGGCGGACCGACTGCTCGATGTCTGGTGGGATCCAGTCGCCTACGAGCAAAAACACATGGAGTGGGCACACAAGGAGCAGGACGCTCTTGAGCAGCTCTACAGGAACCAGGCCTGGATCCGGGCACACACGGGCTTCACCCCCCAGAGGATGATCAACAGCTTCCCGCCCGGGGCGTGCTCGGACAACGGAAACGACACCCGCGTCCACTACGAGCAGAAGGACCGCGACTTCGTCGTCAACATGGCCGGATGCGAGTGGGGGAGAGACTGCTGGGGCGAGATGTACAACTACCGCGAGCTCAGTTACTGGCTGAACCGCAACCCTTGGGAGCGCTTCAAGGAGGACTTCCTCGCCGTGATCATCTACAAGGTCACTGGCAAGAAGGTCAAGTTTTGAGTGCTAATATCGGGGGAAGTTACAAACATCGCTCTACGCGGTTCACGATGACGAATCTACGAGAGTGCCTGTCAATTTCTTAATATAGGGGCTTGGGTACGAGGCACACCAAGGGCTAATACCCCAATGCATCTTCTCAGGAGTACAGTAAAATGTTGGACTAGATCAGGACAGAGTGGACATCCGTACCACAGCTGTCTCGCGTCGTCGATGGATCTTGACGCGTTGCATTCTTGTTGGCCTTGGATGATGGAGGATTGGGCAAACACATGAGGAGTAGAGGCAATACTCTACGTCGGTCACCATTTTGTTTTTATTATTACGTTCTCAAGATACCATATCGCGTTGGAAGGAAAACCTAAGCATTTTCTGCAGTGCCTCGCCGTTTTGTTCCACCACCGGTGTCTTGTCGTGCATGCCAAGATTGTCAATCCTCGACTGACTGGTCGGCTCATAGAGTGCTGCTGGGGGAAGTGTGAGTCTTGGGGCCAGAACATGAACGCCAGCATATGAGAAGCCACCAAAGCGGAGATAGGCGAGCAGGCCAGCCAACCAGATCTTCCACAAAACAGGGGTTCACAGCCAAAAACATTGGGACTAATTCGAGACTCGCCACGACATATTCAGTACCACCTCGTTACTACTTTTAACACAATGGTACCTAACACAACAGCCATCAGAGAGTATTGAAAGGGAGAGAGGCCACGGAGGCTTTCTACCCGAGGCAACACTCTAGCTGCATTCCAATTGTCCCCTGGACCAAATATTAGTAGACTGCCAAGGAAATCCTCCAGGGCGACTGGCTCAGCTGATCCATCCATCCATTGCTTGAGTAGCCGAGGTATACTATGTATATGTAGCAATCAAAGAGCTGACATCTTGTCTCACAACAAAAAGGTGGGAGAGGTTTGTCGTTCTTCATCCTACCAATCCATCGTTGCTGATGCTTCCACTTCTGTCCTTCTCCTATACGGGTCTCTCTCAGTTTCGCGACAGACACGTCTGGTGTTGGCAAGCTGACCCAGCTCCAACAAAAGTCCAGCAGCGGCCGTCAAATGTTCTCTTCCCTGTCCGTGCCCAAACGCGATACGAGGCACTGGGCGAGGTCGAGACCCGCAACGCCCGGTCCTTGAATATTACTAGTCTTGACGCTTCTCTTTAGACATTCTCTCGATCATCTGCCTTATGGTCTTTATTCAATGCTTAGTCTCTCACCATGCCTAATATACGCAGCACGAGGCTGTTGGTATTAGCCCTTATTGTTGCCATTGGCCTGCTCTATGTTGGCTGGTACCAGCCGTTGGCATGGGATGATGGCACCCTCGAATCCGTAACAGAGCTACCGCCCACGGCAGATGGGATCATCTCCGATGAGAAGCCGTCGGTGCCACTGGGAGGGAGTGACCGCCACGACTCCCACGGCTCACCCAGTCCCGATCGTCAAAGGCCCGAGCCACCGGCTTCGGTGGAGCCGACTCATACGGACGTCGAGGGCTCGGGCGAGGGTTCTGATCTCGAGCACCCGACGACATCCCCTGAAGAGGAAGTACCGCCTCCCGCCGTGCCGGAGAAGGGCGCCGCAGATGAGGTGCCCAAACCGGTGGTGGACTGTCCCTTGTCCTTTGAGCAGTACATGAATAGCAGGCCGGGTCCTGCGTCCACAGGCTCGCGACAGTTCCCATATGTCAGACCACCGCCTGAGTGTCGCACTTTCTCCGTCCCGGCTGTGGATGAGTATATCGAGAAGATGGAGGGCGTGATCAAGGACCCGGATCTGTACCGACTGTTCCAGAACAGTTACCCAAACACCCTCGACACGATGGTGAAATGGCACGGGTACGCGCAGGATGAGAACGGCACCGACACGGACCAGGAGCTCAGCTACATCATCACCGGTGATATAGACGCCATGTGGCTGCGCGACAGCGCCAGCCAGCTCTACTCGTACCTGCCATTCCTCTCGCCCCACAACCCGGTCAGCAACGACAACATCACCAGCCTCAACTCCCTCTGGAGGGGACTCATCAACTCCCACGCGCGCTACATCATGATCTCGCCCTACTGCCACGCCTTCCAGCCCCCCACCGAGTCCGGCATCCCGCCGACCCACAACGGCGCCTACGGCCACAACCACCCGCAGCCGGCCTACGACCCGGCCAAGGTCTTCGACTGCAAGTGGGAGCTCGACAGCCTCGCCTCCTTCCTCCAGGTCAGCGTGGGCTACTACGAGCGCACGCACGACCTCGCCTTCTTCGCCCGGCACGACTGGGTCCCCGCCGTCAAGGCCGCCGTCGAGGCGGCGGCCGAGATGCGCCTGGGCACCTACGACGACGAGGGGCGGGTGCTCCACTCGGCGTGGACGTTCACGGGGTGGACGGACCGCGGGTCCGAGACGCTCACCAACGACGGGCTGGGCAACCCGGTCAGGCCCAACGGCATGGTGCGCAGCGCGTTCCGCCCGTCCGACGACGCCACCATCTTCCAGCTGCTGGTCCCGGCCAACATGATGTTCGCCAAGTACCTCGAGGGCGCGTCCATCATCATGGAGGAGCTCTCCGAGAGGGCGGTGCCCAGCATCGGCGCGGACAAGATGGCCGTGGCGGCGGACCTGACGGCCGCCATGCGCGACTTCGCCTTCGGCATCCGCCAGGGCATCGACAGGGACGCCGTGGTGGCCCACGCCGAGTTCGGCGAGGTGTTCGCCTACGAGTGCGACGGGTACGGCGGCGTCAACCTCATGGACGACGCCAACATCCCGAGCCTGCTCTCCATGCCGCTGTTCGGCTACGCCGAGTCGCGGTTCCGGCTCCCCGAGAGCCCGGCGGGGCGGGACTATGCCAGGGTGTACCAGAACACGCGGCGGTTCATCCTCTCGGAGGCGAACCCTTACTTCTCCAAGGGGCCCGTCCTCTCCGCGGTCGGCGGGCCGCATCTCGGTCCCGGCAGGGCGTGGCCCATGGCGGCGCTGGTGGCTGGCATGACTGCCTTTGAGAAGGATACGGGCCTGGTCGGGAGCAAGGGGGAGGGCGGCGTGCAGGAGGTTGTCGCGGAGCAGTTGGGCATGGTCCTGGACTCCACGAGCGGCACGGGCGTCGTGCACGAGAGCGTACACTCGTGGGTCGGGACTGCCTTCACGAGGGCCTGGTTCGGATGGGCGAATGGCCTGTTGGGGGAGTTGATCATGAGGATCGAGGAGTGGGAGAAGAAGGCGAACGACTTGGAGGGGGGCGGGTTGCTGGGAAGGAGCTGGCAGTAGTGACGCCCTGCCACAAAATTTTGACTGTGTCTCTTGGATTTCGAGAATGACTGTTAATCGAGCCTGTAAGGACAATACTGCGAACTTAGGTGGCTATATTTGGTTCTGGATACAGGCGGCATACAGGACGGTGTTTCGGGCGCGTTTGCGCATTGAATTACATTATATCATAATCATTATCATCAACTTGGCATCCCTTCAACCTAGATCCTAACGAACCGCCGCCCCCGTTCTCCATCATCTGCTAAGACGACAACCACGTCTCTTGTCACCTCTGCCAATGCCCCTCTCGTCTCCTGCCTTCCCAGCATACTCTCCTGAATGTGCGACACTGTCTGATCATCCAACCCATGGTAGACCAGCCCCAGCGCCGATGTCATCAGCTGTGGCTGCGTCCTCGACTTTGTCACCGCGATGGTGCACACCAGCAAGAGTGCCGCCAGCACCGACTCGGCCAACGGCCAGAGGACCCAGCCCCACCAGACATGTACGAAGGTCACAGTGCCATACACAGTCCCGTTGATGGCCGTGGCATCCATGTTGTCGCCCTTCGAGGTGCCATCGTTGCGGCTCCGGATCTGTGTGGACAACATCCGGGCGACATCGTCCGTGACTTTAGTTAGGTTGGACAGGTAGAGGGCGGATCCTATCTGGTTCGACTCCCCGGACTCAAGTTCCGTGCCGCCCAGCCCGCTGTTGATGTACGCCTCGGCTCTCAGGCTCGTCCCGAGAAACGACTTGATCGAGTTTCCTGGGGCGCCTTGGGTTAGTATGTTGTATTCTTCCGCGATGGCAGCTTTGGTGCCGAATATACCGTCGGTAGGGGAGAAGAGCACTGTTATGGGAGGCACATACCTGTCATCCAATCAATGGAGTAGTTTGTTCCTGTCGAGTTCGCGACGAAATGGACAGGACCCTGATATAACTCACCGTCTACGTTGTAGATTGGATCTTGATATGTGAAGGTAAGTTGTTCCGTCTTAGACGGACCGAGCGACAATTTTGAAGCGGTAACCGTTGTCTCCTCAAAGGTCTGGGCGCACCTATTGAACGATTTGGTTAGTAATCTCGCGTGCGAGTGTACATAGTGTCTCGGGTCGTAAAATATGACACAGAAGCGTTGCTCCTTAACCATATCTCACCAGTCGAGGAACGAAGTTTGAGGGAGAATTCCAAGGTACAGAAGTCACTAACAGGTCCCATCGCATGATGTAAAGTTGAGCACCCGGATCACCAGTGCTGTAGGGGCTGTACCCTTCCCGAGGTACGTAGATCACACCCATGGTTTTGATCCTGGAGTAGGCCTTATCGGTGTCGAGGTCATAAAGCTTGAAGACGTCCGAGCCGGTCATGTTGGTCGCGTCCTTGGATGTCAAGTGGTACGTGCAGTTCACACCCACCTGGGGTCCGACCGAAATCTCATTGCGCTCGGCATGCCTCCTCAATGCCATCATCCAACCTGCTTCAGAGGTGATTGGGGCAGCCGAAGAAGTGCTAGTATCGACAATAAAGGGTGTAACTATGGGGGCAACCTCCGTGGTGGAAGCAGAGGAAGTGGTCGTGGTCCTGGTACGGGTGCTAGATGAACTGGACGTGCTGCAGCCGTCGCTGCAGGTATGCTTGACTTGACCGGTTATATTGGTGAGAGTACCGCAGACGCCTAGTGTCGTGTAGCTGGGAAAGGTGCAGTTAAGGGCTGTCGCCGGGCAGATGAAGAAGGGGTCAGAGACCTCACCAAGGACAGCGGCTGTAATTGTGTTCATGTAGCTGACGGTGAGGGCCGCGTCGTCAAAAGTCGACACTTTTTGTTAATATGTTAGTACAATACTCCCACACTCCACATTCTCAGCAGACTTCAAGTTGGTATCGAAGACTCACTTGCCATGCCGGACAGATTGAAGGTCCTCGACACATAAGACCTCGCAAGGGAAAGCTCCGCATGGCTATCGTTGAGTATTGTGGCCATCGTGGGGAAGTCGAGGATCTGCTGTGCGGCTGGATCCATCCCAAGCGACATAAGGGTCACCAAGCCGAGCCCCCAGGCTAGTATCGACCGGACACTCGTGTCCGCAAGTAAACGTAGTGAGCCCCAAGGCCCGCGACTAGCATCCTCGAACAGCTCGACGTGTTTCAGCGGATGGGGGTTGTCCGAGAAGTGTCGCCATTTCAGCTGGCCTAGACAACTTGCTATTGACACAAACATCGATGTCTTACCCGCGGTTGTAAGTACGGATATGACTGAGTTGGGCTGGATGGGGTAAGTCCAGTCTGACAGCCTGCGATTGTTGATGCGTGCCAGCACATAAAGTATTAGACACATGCAGACAAGGCTGAAGATCTGGGCCGTGATCTCCCACCACCACAAGGCGAGGACTCCAACAGCCCCATTTCGATTCTTTGCTTCAACCTGCTGGTTCGTCGTTGGTCCTTCTTTTTCCGAGTATGCTGTTGTTGGCTTTGATGCTTGTTCATCATCGGTACTATCAACGAGAGCAGCCCTCCCATATGTCTCGGCGATGTTTGGTCTATAGATCCCTGGCCTGGTCTGTTCTCTGGAAGCGGCATACGATGTACGGTCGGGCTGGCCAGAACCTTGTGATGTCCACATGAGAGGGCTAGCCGGAGTTATGCTGCCATTCGTAGGAGGATGGGTCTGCTCTGCCCGTACCTTTTGGGGCCCCATGGTAACGAAATCTGGAAACAAGATAGAGTGGTGGCAAGATTTCAATATTAACATAAAAGTGGTCAATCGCATCTTCAATGAGGCTTCAGTACCTATTTGTACCATATTCCTATTGCCCTGAGGGTGGAGAGGATCCATCCTCTGGAAGCCTGGGCGCTTAAAAACGAGCCCCCAGCACAGGACCTTACCGCGCTAATAAATCAAGTAGCTGGATAACGCTTCAGCTTTGACGAGCATGTGCAGTTTTGCAAAGACTCCAGGATCCGCACACGAATATGGTCGTGGGGATTGATATCGTAATAGTGGTAGCAGAAGACCCGGGGACCTTGGGACGGACACACAAGATATTGCTGTCGCGGCGATATTGAACAGTTAGCGAGTCACGCCACTGGATGACCCATGACGGACTGGATTGTGTGAATTCCATGTTTTGACTGGAAGCTCCTTGAAGCACAGAAGAAGAATGTCCTGTTGTGAGAAGATGGCAAGGATGGAGTGAGAAGACAAGGAGAAAGGAAACGAAATCGAAGCCGTGGGTGTCCACGGGTTACTTGGAGTTCCGAGACATAGGTTCAAGTACCCTAACCCTGGAACATGTGGAGCGGAGGCCATCCAAATACAGGCACTTACACCATCCATGAATTTCAAGGGACCAACGAGCACATGGGTTTTTACAATTCCCTAAAGGGATGATGTATTTGCAGTAGTCCAATATACCTAGAGCCTTCCATAATCTCTAGAAAGCCCAAAACAAGTCTGGCCCTCATGCTGAGCAGAAATGCAAAAAAAAAAAAACAAAAAAAACGCCGTTCATATCCATGGTATCAACTCCAAAAGCCGAACGAAATACCCGTTCCGTCCCCCTAACCTTCAGAAATGCAAAGGCTGACCTGACCGCCCCCTTCCTATTCCCCCTTCATGCTATCACATCATCATAAGAGACCCATCATGCTAGACACCTAAGCCCTGAAAGGCAATCCCCTCTTCTTCTTGCCATACGACCCATACACGCCAAACGACCCATACGCCCCGGAAGCGGTAGCCGAGACCGCCGAGCCGCTGGCCGTCGCTGTGGGGGAGGCCGACCCGGAGGTGGTGTAGACCTTGATGGAGTTGAAGAGCCAGTAGGCATCCACAAACGCCTCCGGGTTGTTGGCGACATACTCCTGACAGGTGGGCGCCTTGGCCGAGCACTCGGCGTCCGCGCTCCACACCGAGTCCTGGCCGGCCCACGAGCCGCAGAAGTCCGTGTTGATGGTGATGTGGTGGCTGAAGAACTTCTCGGTGATGTCGCATCCGTCCCCGCCGACAAAGGTCGCCAGGGGCATGCCGAGGATGGACGTGTCCACGGTCGAGGAGTTGGAGGTGAGGGAGTTCGCCGTCGTGGAGTTCCGGGGGAAGTGGTACACCGAGATGGCCTCGTTGTCCCAGAGCATGGCGTAGATGCCGCCGCCGCCGGCGTTCAGGCCCGCCCCGAAGTTGTTTGTCGACGTGGTCGTCTGGGGGCAGCCGGTGCTGCCGTCCCCGGCGCTACAGTCCGCCGTCGCGCTGAATTTCGTGCTGCCGACGGCGCTTCCCTGGGCCATGGTGCAGCTTCCGTTGGTGTGTAGTGTGATCTGGTTGGTGGACTGGCTGTTCACCCCCTCGAGGACGTCGATCTCGCCCATGCCTGGCCAGTCTTTTCCATAGGACCAGAGAGCAGGCCACGTTCCGCACCCAACAGGCATGTGGACGACGTCGACAACCATGAACATCTGGTCGTAGGTCTTCTTGCTGTACACGCGGGTACTGGCACGGCCGTTTGCTGGGTTCATCGTTGTGTGGTCGCTGCCAAGGTAAATGCCCCCTTCGTGATATCCAGCAAGGCCCTGTGCGCTGGCACTTGCGGCGTCCTGGTATTGTACGAAGCCAGTTGTGGGGTCGGCGCCGCTAAAGAACTCGAAGCCCTTGAAGAAGTTCGTCTTGTCATAATTGTCCTGGAGAGTATAGGTAGCGGCTGTTGCCAACTGCCCAGCAGAAAGCAGAGCGCAAGCTGTGTTGAAAAATGAAGGCATCTTGTCAAAAGATGATGATTTTAAATGCAAAGAAGGAAGGTTGGGAAGAATCTTGAGGTGTTTGAAAGACCGAGTGGGATGAAGTACTCGAGGTCGAGGCTTGCTCGTATGAGTGTTGCTTTCGAAATAGTCACAGCTCAAGGAGGCACACAGTACTTCTGAGACACAGCGAGTATAAATGACAAACCGAGCACAAAAGAACGGGCTGGAGTTGCGGTGGCTGGAAGAAAACCGTGACGAAGAATAGAGCTATTATTGTGCCTGACAATGAATAGCTTATTGTCTTCAATAGAAAGAAAGAACTCGAACCAAGCGAGTTGAGCGGCCGTATAAAGGAAGGACGGCAAAGGGGATGAGAAAAGGGACAGAGACCAGCCAAGGGAGTCGGAAGTCGATCGAAGATACCAGTCAACCCGAGGACGGGGACCGAAGTCTGCCACGAGGGGGAATGCCGTGTTAAATATCCATCATGATCGAAAGACGAGTACAGCGTGAGTGGACATGGCTAACATGAGGGTCCCAGCCCCAGATGGTCCAGATGCCAAACCTAGTGTACATGTGTGTGTGCAATGTGGGAGAAGTGGGCAAGCGACAAGGTGAGCAGGGGCCCGTCGTCACATCTGCCGGTGAGCCGCAACAAACGTCTAGACACGCCAATGCAGGGGAGAGACGAGTGGGTGACATCGCTTGGTGGCATGTCTCTGCCTGTCAGGGACTCTTCTCAACTCTTACTCGCCCATCTAGGCGACGATTCAATGTGCTCGAGACGGGCGTCTGTGGGCCTCGAAGACCTTGTCGGCCCGTTCATGGGGGATGGGGAGGGGGTTAAAAGGAGAGGATGGTGATCAACACAACGGGCCGTTCGTATTATCGATCCAGCAGTTGAGAATATGAAAGGGGGAGAGCAACTTTGCTTGATGAACCGACCCATGGTGCGGCGTGTGGTGGAGGAGATCGACGGGCATAAGGAGAGACCTTTTCCTCTGAATGAGTAGTACTAGCAGGTATCACCGTTGACTAGGGAGGGAACATCCCGGTGTAAGTGACAGGAATGCTCTGCGAGTGTGCGAGTGGCTGGGATCTGAATGGACCAGACTAGTTGCACGAGAAACATCCGAAACAGAAATAAACGCCAAGAACAAGTCCGGGGTGATCGGCAGTACACTAAAACCACTGACAGGGGACTTATAAGATCTGCTCGTATATATCTACGCGCTTCTGGGCCGATAGGTGTTTTTTTTTCTTGTGCATCCCAAGTTGTGTACCTGAACAGTGGCCAAGTTCTGGGTTTGTAAGGGGTGGAGGGCTTGTGCGTCCGGGGTAAAGAACCTTGGAAAGTTCTTTTCAATGGATAGGAGAACATGTTTGCCACATGTTTGCCAGGGGCCACAATGAAGATCAAAGGTTTCAGAGGTCATGGGGAACAAGGAAAATACGACCACCCATTCCGCAGAACGGCTCGAGCTGGTTGCGCAGGTTGCGGGCCTATGCTGAGTCGGAAGGCAACTGACTGACTTGTGTGTAGACCACAGTCCTCCAAAGTGGCCGGGTCAGGATCCTATTTTCCGATCTCGTTTCGGTATGCCAAGTTGGTTGTTATGGTTGTTATGGTTGATCTGGCTGATCCGGTTGTTGACGATCAGGGTTGAATTTGATGGCCATGGTTGATCAAAGCCAGAATTGGCCGTACACTGGCTGTACAAGGAAGGAGGTTGAAGGTGATGTTTGGAAAAGGTTGTCGGCTGGCGTCCCCAGGCCGGTTGATTGGATAAGACTGTAATGCCCCTCGGCACCTTAATGGCCGGGATCATGTTGATCACTCGAGCTTTTCATTGGCGACGATGGCAAGCTTTGTTATTTAGCACGTCAACGGCTATACTTCCTCGTCTCCCGACCTCCTGGACTAACTTGACTGATCTGCGGTGCCATGCCTTTTGGTGAAACAACAAGACCTTTCTCTTCGGAAAAGCCCTTTTTCTTTGCTCACATGATAATGATTGTTGCCTTGTTGAAGAATAGGGAGGGGCCTTACCTATTTGCCCTTTGAGGTTTTCTTCGTTTTTTTGGAACAACATCAACGTCATGCGCTCGGAAGAATAAGCAGGTCGAGGCCGGGCCAGTCGGTTGTGGAGTTGTAGACCGGACAAAACGGAGAGACATCTGCCAATGCATCTGTGCCTCCTGGTTGCATACATGTGTATGTGGGTCTCGTGGCCAGACACCACGACATCTGGATAGATCTACAGGCTTGTGGAGTTTCGATTTCTGTGGATCCCTTCCAGAAATCCTGCAACCTAATGATAACCAAGGGATCTGCACCGACTCCCTGGGTGTTGGCCCAATTGGCCCCCCCCTAAACGCTGGTGCGCAGGCTTGAAACGTTCTAACAAGGCGGTCCATGTGTAGGCAAGTATAATAAGATATGTCCGTATTGAGAGGCATTTTTCCTTTTGTTCCTTCCTTTTTGCCCCGACGCGTAGATCGGCTGGCTCTGCCGGCTCCGCGAGTGACCAGCCCCAGCAGGTGTTGTTGTTTTGGATTTAGACTGGACACACTCGACACCTTGATGGCAAAGTGCACGCATTAATGACCATTATCGATGTCCATCGTTGAGGTGTCAATTATATCTAGCGCTCATGATTACACAGTATATACACCCAGGAAGAATATCTAAACCAAAACTCCAGGCTGTCTTGGTATCCCAATGCCTCGTGTCCCGAGGTATCAAACCCAAATGCCATATGTACTTGTTCATTATCCATATATCCATCTTATCATCGCTCATAGACTTATCACGCCGACGAAAAATCTTCGCTGCTGCTCCCCGTCCCGGTCTCTCCACTACTATCAGCATCCCCGTTGTCTCCTGCAACCAGCGTCTGCTCGTCTTCCTCTTTGACTCTCTCGCCCCTCCTCCGATCGTCATGCCATATCTCCACCTCCTCGCACCCCTTCGGCACTCGACATCTTTCCCGCTCGTTCTTGGGGCACGTCTTCCACAACACTTCCCTCACCTCCTTGAAGACTTTCTGCTCGGCGTCCATCGCCCAGATGACGTCCAAATGTTCATATTCGGGGATCACCGTCCTGTGAACCAGTCTTGCCTCGGGCTCGCGGCCCCGCTCAAACCGCCGGAGAATCTTGTCTCCATCCACGAGGTTGTCGCGGCCGCAGACCCAGAGCGCGAAGGGGGGCGACTGTAGGTTGTACCAGGCCCTTGAGCCCTTGGGTTTCCGGTGATGGTGACGAGGCCGGTGGGTTGGGGATCGGGGGTTCTTGCTATGGACCTCTGGTGGTACAGCCACCAGTGGGTTGTGTGATTCGTCGGCGTCTTCCCGTTCTTCGGCGCTCCATTCTTCCTTTGTAGAGAGGATACATTTCTGCACAATAGTGTTAGCCGTGAGGATCGTAGTAGGACGCGGTAAAGCATCTGGCCATGACAGGTGGAGGGAGTATTGACTTACATGTTTCGCAAAACATTCCCTCCCGAGCCACCATCTCATCGATTCCGCGGATACGTAAACAGGCGCGAATTGGAACATTCGGTCCCTCAGCCCACGGTCCCACCTGCTATCTGACCAGTCGAACAGGAATGAAAACACCTTGTAGCCCAACCATCCGTACACTCTCGGGTCCAGAATCCCATGCATCGTCATCATGATTGGGATGAACGCGTGGATACCAAACATCATTCGGAACATGGCGGGCGTGATGACCCGCATAAACTTGAAGTACATCTTGCCAATCAACGGCCCAGCGTATGCTGCTGGAGCCAGGGCGCAAAAGACGCTCAGCTTCTCACCGAGTTCGGGTCTCTGCTCCTTCGCAAGGGCGACAAAGCTCTCCGTCGTGCCCTGAGAGTGGGCAATGAGGCCGATTTTCGAGGAGCCCGTCTCGTACAGCACCCGAGAAGCCAAGGCAGGAAGATCGAACACACCCATCTGCCGGATGTTCCAGCACCACATCCGCGGGTCGCTGTATTCGAGCAGCACGTGTTTAGGCTTGAACCCGCATCGGTTATTGCCCAGCCAAACGTCAAACCCAGACTTACACAGCCAGAAGGCGAGCGACTGTTCGTCATTGACGCAGTATGCTCCTGCTGATTGCAGCAGACCGTGGATGAGAAGAACGGGGTATTTCCGTGGAGCGTTCGGGTTCTTTGGTTCCCTGCCCTGTCGTGTCTCGCCTGTAAATAGTTCAGGGCCCCGGGCTTCGCGCTCCTTGGGATCAAGCGGGTCGTACTCGCGAGGGTCGTACACGTGCCAAAGGTCGATTATAAAACCGTCTTCGGTCTGCACCTCGATTTCCTCAACGTCAAGACCGACACGTCGCGCATAATATCCCACGTCGCATGTGATCGGGTCAGGTCCTCCCTCAGTGGGGACGTATCCATCGCCGTCCAAGAGGCTCTCCTTGTCGGCCGGGATACGCTCCTGGGAAGGACGACGCTTCCAATTGCGCTCCATTGTTTTTCTTGCGGCTTGGCGACGCATCTCCTCCTCGTAAAATGGCCGATCCTTATCCGGGTTCTGGAAGGTGAGGCGCATCCAAGCGTGTCTAGCAACTGATGGTATGCTGGTGAAAAGCGACCCCAAAACTATAACGCCGAGGAATGATATACTGAGGAAGAAGGATGAGACTCGAAAGGTGGCGCATTGCACATTTCGGAGCATCGATGCCGGACCGTAAAGCGGCAATGGAGGGAACAGAGGGTTGGTATGAGATGGTGGCGCTGCTCTCCGTAACGTGCCCTCGGCGGACTTTTGCAGTGAATTGCCATTATGTATAGGCGGGACCTCTATAACCTTGTGTGACTTGTTTGAATCGTGGTCGCCGTGGTGGTCGAGAAGCTCTTCTC
This sequence comes from Cytospora schulzeri, assembly GCA_003795315.1. Taxonomy (NCBI): domain Eukaryota; kingdom Fungi; phylum Ascomycota; class Sordariomycetes; order Diaporthales; family Cytosporaceae; genus Cytospora; species Cytospora schulzeri. Next base: position 912,950 of record LKEA01000002.1, read on the forward strand.
CTTCCCCCTGTTCTTTCAGCACCACGTTCCCAGACTGGTTGAGTTCCAATTCATCCTTCAGTATGTTCAGTTTGTGCGCCTCTTGAATAGGAACACCAGGTAGCCTGTTTCCGTCGCTCGTGACAATGACGGGGTCCAGGGGTGTTACGAATTTGGCCTCAGAAGCAACTTCCTCTGTTCCTTCATCACTTGGAGGCTTGTAGGAAAGTTTCTCGGCCTGCTTCGCGAAGTCGACGGCGGATTGTGCGATGTTGGCAGCACCATGGTGCGGCGTTGAGCCGGAACTGTCCGTCTCGTTCACGGTCATGGTCGGTCGGTAAGCACGCGATCAGGGCCGAATGGCATAGGGGAGGGGGGTGGGGGGGCAGAAGGGTATCTCAAGAGCCGCGAAGTCTCCCAAAATGTATATATATCAAGGAACAAAGGCTGCTGCTGCGTGTGGGCTAACGTCATAGGAAATTTCCAAGGTTATTAGATATTGTTATTAGAGCCGGGAACGCCTGGAGCCGGTCTGGAGTAGCGGGCCGCTAATCTTCTTCATGAACCGTTGGTTGCGTCCCGATCACAAATAATTGTTGCTCACTGGAACGCGAGACCCGGTGGCCCTAAAAATCTTTAGGGGGTGGTGCCGAAATCGCCTGCTCTAGATTCTAAGTCAACCGTATAGAGGAAGGAAAAGGCAAAAGCAGAAGAAAAAGAAAAAGAAAAAGAAAAAGAAGGAGGAAATAGGGGGTAAAAATTCTGGAAGAAGAGTACATAGGGTATCATTTACGAGGGTCTTATGGTCTGTGCAGACCTTGAATGACATGCAGAGAGATGGATCCATCCATGATTGTCATAAATGTTCCTTCGAGATTGCAAAGGTAATTCCTTCAGATCTGCCAGTATCTGCCACTGTCCACAATCAGCAGCCACAAATGTCACAGAGTTACTCTTTGGCGCTGGAATGCGTCATGCTGCAGGGTTATCAAGAGTATCATGCCAGCCACTTTGACAGGTTTGCCTGGCTTAGCATGTGATCATCAAGGAGCTGAACCACAACTGGTGAAGATGTTCATGATGATTTACCAAAGATTGAGCTGAAATGAAACTGGCAACCTTGTGAAAAGGGTAGAAGTCAATTGGACAAAAGTACATATTTTCTATGTATAAGCCCCTCCCTAGGATATGTAGGAATCGGAAGATTTTCCCCAATAAGGGTGGAAAATATCGCATGTGCGCATACCGGAATATCACTTTGCCAACCTTATCGAATGAACTCACATTATGAGGGTATCTATTAGTTCGAAAGCCGCGAAACCAACCAGACCAAGTTTGTTGAATGTTTCATAAGGGACGAGATAGAATGGGAGGAAGGGCAAGCTATTCCAAGGTTCTTATGATATGGTGTTCCAAGGGTACCCAGGTACGGAAAGCTAAGAGCAAACACATCCGGACCCTAACCCTTGTCCTGCCGGGAGTGGTTCCCGAACCGAACGCGTTGAGGATCCCTGCACTTGGCGGGCGCGCTGCCGAGGTTCTCCAGGTCAAACGACATGGGCCCATGTAGAGGTCCCTCAATCTTCGACTTGGTAGATGACTTGCTCTCCTGCCTACCTACCTACATATCAAACCAATGGGAAATACTTTACACCTGCCTCGAGGATCAATGCCCCGTGACATATCTTGTGCTATTCTTTGCAAACACTGTTGAAGCCCACGATGAGCTCTGAATAAAGCTGGCCGGCCTCTTAGCTTGCGGGGACGCTGTCCAGAACATCCTCCGAGTCAGCCTCTCCGCCATAGCTATCCTGGACTAGACCTGCCCCTGCCCATAGCCCTCGACAGCTTCGATCTCGCCATACTCTCCCTCACATGTCCTCCGAGGCTATGGCCTCCCTGGCACCGCCCGACCTGTCTCACCGGAAGCGCAAGCGAAGGCGCAGGCAGGACAAACCTGCCATAGCAGCAAGGCTTGTCTTGGACGATCATGTGAAAGGGGACGTTGGTATTTTATCCGAGGACCTGGTTGCCGACCTCTTCCCACACTTGAAGCATGGTCAGTCAAGTGCCGTACACTTGGGTCCCTCGTTGAATCCATTCGTCTATGTTTATGTTTATGTCTATGCCAATGACATGCGCTGACATGACCTGCTCCTGCAGAGAGCGAGAAGGACGAGAGTGCGCCTCCCACACCCCATGTACTACACGTCGCCTTCGCCCCATGGGTTCCCAACGCTACACCCGAGACCATCAATTGGACGATAGTGCCTGTCACTCAATCTTCGGCCCTCGCTCACTCGACTATCCAGTTCTCCCCTTCCTCCTTGGCACTCCAGAGCTTTGCGACACACCTTCAACAAGTTGCGCCATCGAAGTTATCAAGCCACAGCCGGAGCGGGATCGAAATCCTAGTTTTGGACGTGGTAGCACTGTCCCTGGATACCGTATTTGTGAACCTCGATGGGGAGCTTGCCCAGAGGTTGGAAGATGGAGAAGGTGCCTTCTTCCGGGACCACCCCCACACCGCCTCCGCTCATCTCAAGGGCGAGGGCGTCGCAAATGATTCGTCTCCGGAAGACCGTTTGAAAGCGGCAGTTCGTGCTGCTCTTGGGACACTGAAGGTTGTGCATACTGGCGACTTATTTCCGTTGCCCTTGCCGCCACATCCAGATACCCATGTACCGCCGAACCCGGGAAAGGTGACGCTGTGCGAACCAGTTGCGCAGGGAATCCTATCGCCTGAAACCAACATTATCGTCTCTCGAGGTCGAACCCATGCCAAGAACGGTCGCGCTTCTTCAGCCATGCCCTCATCACAAACGCTCAATGGCGTTGATGAGGACGGTGAGGACACCGCGAACGACCAGTTTTACTCAGCTGCCGAGGAGCGCTACAAGACGGAGAATGAGATCAAAACGGAAGAATCGGACGCTACGACAGAAACCGAAGAATCTGAATTATCAATGGACGAGCACGACGATCTGTCGGATGATTCTATGGACGACTTGATATCTCTACAGGCTCCGGCTCTACCAGCAACTGCTGCTAGCGGCATCTCAACACTTGCAACAGGCACACCAATGACACTAGGTCGCGGACGAAAAGCCAATGGTGTTAGCACCCCTGGATCGGTCTTCTCGAGCTTTACTGCCACCACGGCTAGACCAGACCGGCCGCGTGGTCGCCTCTTCAAAGCTCAAGGCCTAATGAAGCAGATACCACCAGAGCTCCTTCACCCGAAGGTCGTCCCGGAAGATGACGAAGAGGCACGAGTGTACGTGGACGTCAGCAACTTGACTCGGATTGGCTGCTTCTCGGGCGATTGGGTGAGGTTGGAAGCCGCAGAAGAGCCTCCTGCGAACGGCTTTGGGCATTTTAGCCTTGGGGGCTTTGGCGAGCTAGACGAGGTGCCGAACTGGCGGCCTGTCAGAGTCTTCGGACTCCCAGAAGGCTATTCCCAGCGACCGGTGACAAGGATTGTGCACTCCAAGAATGATGGGAGGCGGCAATCCTTCTTCGAGTCACAATTACAGAGGCCGTCAAGTCCTGCGGTGTACCTGTCACCGATATTGTTAGCCAACCTTGAGTCTCCGCCATATCTACGAGTATCGCCCCTGAAAAGCGGATCTCCCGTCCTGGCCAAAAACCCGCTGTCCAAGTTGACCGGCTCGTCACAACCACCGTATGCGCGCGAGGTCACTTTACGGCATGTTCGGACTCCCAAATCAGTGGAGAGAGATGTTCAGGCAGCTGTTATGGCAGGAATAAAATGGCATTTTGAGAAGAAACTGAGGATAGTGAAGAGTGGCGACTTGATAGCGTTTCCCGTTGACACACAGCTTGGAAGAACACTGCAAGAATCCGAGGGCTTGGCTGTTGACGACATTCTCTCTTTGACTGCAACAGGGAAAATCGACCAGCGGCAAGGCTTGCGTTTCGATGAGGTGGTGTGGTTCAAAGTTTCTCACATTGTCCCTTTGAAACGAGAGGAACCGGGGGAAGATCCTGAAGGGGATGTCTGGGGCTCAGCTGCCTGCATTGACATCTCTATGACTCTACTTCAACAAACTGGCTCCGTGACTAGCCGTATCCCGGGTGTTAAGGACAACACGTGGAGATACTATCTGGGATTGAAGAACCCGCCAGATCGGGCGCTTCAGTCGTCACCCATGGCGATTATGGAGCCAGAGCGACTACAAGTCTCACCACTGAGGAGGCGCCTGCGGGAACTCCTGGCGGCAGCAACAAGCAAGAGAGCCATACATCTAAAAATGCCACCTCTTGCGATACTGCTGGTATCAACACAGAGAAACATCGGAAAGGCTACCGTGACTACGGATGCCTGCTTTGATATTGGTCTCCATACCTTCAAATTGGATGCATACGACATTGTTAATGATGCGGGTTCTGGAGGAAGCGACGTGAAGACCGAAGGGTTTTTGAAGAGCCGCGCGGAAAGGGCCATGAGCTGTGGACCCGAGTGCTGCGCCCTGCTGATCAGGCATATCGAGGCGCTCACAGCTGACAGGATGGTATCATCCATGAAGGAAATCCTGGCCGATGCCAGGGTACTCATTGCTACAACCACTGAAGTCGACAAGGTGCCGGATGGGGTGAGAGGACTATTCACACATGAACTCGAGATGAGTGCACCAGACGAGGGCGAGCGAGAGGTTATCTTGAGGAACGTTATCGACGACCGAGGCATATCTCTGGATCCTGGCGTTGATTTAAGCAGCGTCGCACTCAAAACTGCCGCTCTCGTTGCGGGTGACTTGGTGGATGTGGTCGACCGCGCCCTAGTTGCTCAGCGCTCACGCCTCGAAAAGCTCACCTCCCAAGGAACTAATACCTCACACGCGAAATTGACGGTTCGCGATCTGCAAGTAGCCGGCGGTCCAGCAGCACGCGGTCTTACCCCCGCCGACTTCGAGGTGGCTGTTGAAGCTGCGCGCAAGAATTTTGCCGACGCAATCGGCGCGCCGAAGATCCCTAACGTGAAATGGGACGATGTTGGCGGTCTCGAGAATGTGAAGGACACTGTAGCAGAAACCATCCAGCTCCCTCTCGAACGGCCAGAACTGTTCGCCAAGGGCATGAAGAAGCGCAGCGGCATCCTATTCTACGGGCCTCCGGGGACAGGCAAGACGCTACTCGCCAAGGCCATTGCGACGGAGTACAGCCTCAACTTCTTCAGCGTCAAGGGTCCTGAGCTGCTGAACATGTACATTGGCGAGAGCGAGGCCAATGTGCGGAGGGTGTTCCAGCGTGCCAGGGATGCGAGGCCTTGTGTTGTCTTCTTCGACGAGTTGGACTCCGTGGCGCCCAAGAGGGGCAACCAAGGTGATAGCGGTGGTGTTATGGATCGTATTGTGAGCCAGCTGTTGGCCGAACTGGATGGCATGTCGGGCGGTGAGGACAATGCTGGTGGCGTGTTTGTCATTGGTGCAACCAATCGGCCGGATCTCCTGGACTCGGCGTTGTTGAGGCCGGGCAGGTTCGACAAGATGTTGTATCTGGGTGTGTCAGACACGCATGAGAAGCAGCAGACAATATTGGAGGCCCTGACGCGAAAGTAAGTCATACCCTACTCCTCATGTTTGCCCCCGACAGGGTGGCCCAATGCTGAATACTAGGCTAACCCGCAACCCGCAGATTTACCCTCCACCCAACCATCTCCCTCCGCAACGTTGCGGAGAAGCTCCCCTTCACCTACACGGGCGCGGACTTCTATGCCCTGTGCAGTGACGCCATGCTCAAAGCCGTGACCCGGCAGGCTGCTAACGTGGACGCCAAGATCAAGGCCCTGAATGCGGAGGCCGAGGCCGAAGGGAAGAACCAAACCATCTCCACCGCAAACTTCTTCGACCACTATGCTACCCCTGAGGACATCGCCGTGATGGTGACCGAGGAGGACTTCATGGCCGCGCATCGTGAGCTGATACCCAGCGTGAGCGCGGGCGAGTTGTCACATTACGAGCGGGTCAGGGCTACTTTCGAAGGCGGGAGGGATGGCAATGACAATGGCGGGACGGAGAAGCAACGGCCGGCGCCGCTCACCCTGGGGCGGAGGACGGCGTCGACTGCCTCGCAGCGGAGTGCCAAGGGGAAGGGGAAGTCGGTGACGGGGAAGGGCAAGGGCAAGGCTGTTGCCACGGGAAGTGACACCGACGAGGCCGAGTATGAAGACGACTACGGGGTAGAAGCTGACGAGGGTGGGGTGAATGGGAGGAGCAAGAACAAGGGAAAGGGGATGGCTGTTGCTGGGTTCCAGAATGGAACTGCTAGTGATGATGAGGGATTGTATGATTGATTCAAGCGGCGAGGGCCGGGCAGGGCTTCTCTCTCGCAGGAGCATATATTTCGAATATCGGCACAATGTTGAATGAGATGGATGCATGCATGCATGATCGTCTGCTGTCCGTGCATGACCCATACTGTCGATCAAATAATTCTTGGATGCTTCTTCTGACGGGTTTCGTACGATAAAACTAGACCCCGGGAGAACTACTTGTCCAGCTTACCAAACAATACCAATGCCTCCATACGCCTAAAGGACAGAGCTGCGGAAATAAAGTGACGACGTGCCAGAAATTAAATATCGATTCTCAATTGGGTTGTTCTGTCGCGACGACCAATCATGCCTTGGCGGCGCCCTCGTCGTCCACCACCGCCTCCTCTTCAGGCTCCTCCTGGATCAGCGTCTGGCTCTCCACCTTTGCGATCTCGTCGGCGCTCACGCTGGCCACCCTAGCACCCGCAAACGACTCGGCGGGCGGCACCCAGCTCGACGTCGTGGGGCTCTGCACCGTCCTCAGCGCCTCGCCCATGTTGTTGTTGTTGTTGCTGCCGGCCCCGTTCCCGCTGTCCCTCCACGCGCCTGACGTCGGCGACTGGAGGCCCGCCCTCGCGTCATCTACCCCCGCCCCCTCGGCCGCGGACGGCGTCGTCCCGACGGACAGCTGGGACATGGCCTCCGTGGGGGGTTCTGAAGACCCCGACCCCGATCCCGATCCGGACCCAGCCCCCGCTCCCCCCTTCTTCTCCGCCTCCCTCTTCGCCCTCTGGGCCTTCTCCCTGAGCGCCTGGAGCTCGGCCTGCCTGGCCTGGCGCTCCATCTGCTTCCCCTTCTGCGCGGCCTCCCCGGCGAGGCCCCTGTTCTGCGCCGCGGCCCCGGCCTCCCGGATCGCCTCCGCCAGCCTGTTGGCGTGCTCCTCGGCGGCCGACTTCTCCCGCTCGGGCGCGGGCGGCGGGTTCAGCGCCGCGGGCGGGTGCGGGGCCTTGTCCTCGGGCTGCTTGTACTTGGGCACGGGGGCGATGGAGCCCTTGGGCGGCTGGGTGAACTCGTCAAAGTGGATCTTGACGTGCTGCTTGAGCTCGCCGTATTCGTTCCACTCCTCGATCTCGACCATGTCCTGTAGGACGCAACGGGTCAGCTCATGGTTTTGTTTGTTCCTCAGGGAGAAGAAGAGTTGGGGCAAAACTTAGGGGAGCCGGGAAAAGAAGGAAAAGTAGGAAAAGTCCTTACCCCTAGCACCTGGCCCATCTGCACCAGCCCGGGTAACCTCCGCTGCCGCCCGTCGGCGGCCTTGCCCGCGCGCTTCCCCCAGAGGATGCGCGCCCTGCTGTCGACGGCGATGTCGACGGCCTTGAAGGGCACGCGGTTCGCGCGCAGGATGGTCTCGAGGCGCGAGGTGGCCGTCACGATGTGCATGTTGCCCGCGGTCAGGGAGGTGTAGATCCAGAGGGACGGGTCGTCGTCCGGGTGGACGTTCTCCGGGGCCTTGGCTTTCGCCTTGGCCTTGGTCTTGGTTGTCTTGGTCTTGGTCTTCTTGGCTGGGGCCGCGGTCTCGGTCGAGGCTGATGATGCCTTGTCCTCAGTCGGAGCCGGAGCTGCTTCGGGAGCTGCTTCGGGAGCTGGGGCTGGGGCTATAGCTGGGACTGTAGCTGGGGCCGGGGCCGGAGCTACGGCGCTGCTGCTGCCGTTTGGTTCTTCGGACGCCATTATGTGCTGTTGTATTGTGTGTGCTATTGAGGTAGTAGAGACTCGCAATTGTAGATGGTTCGTGATATGGTTCGTGATCGATGGTGCGTTCGTTCGTTCGTTCTCGCCGATAGGGGTAGCTGGAGTTGTCGGTTGTAGATGGAGATTGTGGGTGAGCCGGGGCGGTTTAGCAGTCAGTGCTGATGGGTTAGTTTTTGTTGTTTGTTCCCCGTATTGAGGAAGGGGAAAGAGGGACAAAAGGTTGGAATGAGGGGCCAGGGTCAGCAAGGTAGGTCAGCCATTGAGTTGGTTAGTTGCCAGGGAGGCACAGGGAGGAGGCAGGGAAGTCAGCCATCACTCCATTGATCAGGGCCAGGGTAACTCTCAGAGCTTCAAAAGTATTGAGTGGATCCTCCCATCTCACTCAGGGGGGTGGTATGTTTGTGGCTGGCCCTTTTTCCAAAGGTTTCCTTTCGCTTTGACCCATGACCAGTAATCATACAATTCTGGAACTGGAACTGTGAACTTGACATGTCTGAATTTTGTATGATGCTTCCTATTATTATCTAAGTCTGATGTTTTAGACAAGACACTGCCTCGCCTTATTTATTTGTTTATTCATGCATACCTTGTACTGCATGTGTTGTACTATATTCATGCACTGCGTGTCTGTACAGACTAAGTACATACTCGAGTAGATATTCAGTCAATGATGTTGCTAGAGTGACGGGATAAGCTCCATAATGTGACGTACTATTTTGGGGTCCAACCCACCTCAACCTCGTCTTAAAGTGTACGTATGTACTTATACTATATAAAATATAATACGTAATTTTGAGACATGATTCAGTATGTAACTACCTAGGTATAGTACACAGTAGATGTGGTTGGTTTCCAAGAATATCTATCTCGTCTTCCCCTTCTCCAAGCTTCTTCTATTCTCTCATCTCATCCCGAAATAACAGCAACACTTACAAGGTTCCCCAGATGGACCCGTGCAAGGCCACTTGCTCTACCGCTGTAACCCTGTAGCATGGAGGCAGAGAGGACCTCAACCAAAACCTCCGAGATCAGGTGCTCCATCGCCATCCAGTACACGTATAAAGACATGACTTTGTCTGGGGCAATTCCGCTGTTCCGCTGAGGATCTGCGCCTCGAGAACAGCTTATTTGGGTGAGCCCAGGATACAAAGGCGATCATTGCGACAATAACCAAATTTCGTCAAACCATGCGGAGATCCGTCAAGCGACTGTAGTGCGATCGCCACATCGCAACCACCGAACGCAACAAGTGAGCAAGCCTTCAGTCTCTCAGATTCTGTGGAGGCAGGTAATAACACCAATGCTTACATTCGAGTTATGACAGCATCTTGGAAGGTATCATAGCAACAGTCCCAAGGCCGTCTGCAGAAATGCAATACGATGGAAGGGACTGTTGCTCGTATCCAGGACCAATTGGACCCCCAAGCTTCCAAGTTGCTGTCGACGACGTGTCACTTTCCAGGAAGAAGCTTTCAAATATTGGGATGCCTTGCTCCAGCTCTGGATATGCCTCTGGGGTCCTCGAAATGCAGTGCTTGGAATATGGCGGTAACGAGGACTGTACAGTCACCAGGTCAGCCTGGACGGCCTTGACGAGGTCATATACCCGCATTTTGTCAAGGAACGGGAATGGATAAGGTAAGGTGGAAATGTTGAAGGTGCTCGACAGGCCTGGTATGAGGCAGGACTCAGAGCGCGGAAGTCCGCACCAAAAGGGTCGACATCAACAACTCTTGGGACCGGTGAGGCCCGAGTAACACTTTGAGCGACCCAGAGCTCCGTCATGGGCGACAATGAGGGGAACTTTGAGCAGGTAAGTAGTGGTAATCACGGCCCAGTTACCAGTTGCCATCACCATGGAGTCCAGGGACCAGCCATCATGACCGTTCGCATCATCTCGCAGGACAACAAATTCCAGAAAAAAAACAACGGTGTCTGAGGGTCCTCAATGCAGCCGGCTAGCCGCGAGGTCTTGAGAGACACATGGTCGTCAAATGGAAGACACACAAGCAGGAGGCGAAGGCTTTCCCCAGCGCAGATGCATGGCGCCGGCCAGTATCTTAGAGGCCCAGTGGAGAATCAGGAGGAACAATAGAGATTCACGGTCGCTACCGAGCCTGAAAGGGTATCCTATTTTGGGAAGAGTGAGCGGAGGCAGATATGTTTGGGAGCGGATCCGTTAGGAGGCGGCACAGGTGCTCAGCTTACCATCGATCTGGCTGTCGATTGCCTTCTCCGCCGGCAGTATTTCGACGATGCGACGTCCATCATGGAAAGCCTCCTGAACATAGTATGAGCGCAGAAAATAAACATCAAGAAGATCGCCAGTGGCATTTTGGCAGAGGTTCTGGAACATGTTGCCAAGCAACTGATGGAGCCGCAGTAGCGAGCATCCTCATTATACTCCGAGGGCCCCTATTACCATTGTAGTGGAGGCAACAACTGTGCGGGCGTGAGGTACGATACCTGGACCGACGGCATAGTCCGTATCCCCCGTTCCCATCATGGCGCCTCACCTTCTACCTGGTATGAGCCCAGGCCTAGTCACACAGTAGCTGCCCCAGATCCGGCCAGAATTCCGCGATTCCAACCGAGCCGATCATATGGAATTGATGGCTTCAAGACGACCCCACGCTTTCTGGGGCCACGTTCTTCGGCACATTTGTACTGAGTGGCACGGGAGCCCACGTTTCCTGAGGTTTCACATTACTCAGCCCTCGAGTTTCTAATTCCGGTCCAGCTTCCAATGATCCTTCTCTGCATTCCTGGCGACCGTTGGGTCTGACCAGGCCATTGGGGTAGTAATTAGCCCGAACTGGCGGCGACGTGCATGCTTTCCTCGGCGACAAATGTATCACACAAGCGGTGTCGATCCGGAGCATCTAGTACGTACGTACGTGTGGGAAGAAAATGCCTATCGGAAAACGGCGACGATATGGCCTCGAATGGGTTGGTTCGTAGAATAGGAGTGGCGGGGTCATCGTTGTGTGGGAAATTGGGATGGGGCTGGCATCGCAGCGCAAATACCACAAGCTGATCCTTCCGGCCTGCAAGCTCAGAGATGGAAAACCCACGAAAAAACGTCTAAGCCGACCGTATGTATGTACTTCCAAGCTTTGCCCCAAGCTTTGATCAAGCTCGTCTGTGTGCCCGGCTTTCTCCTGGCTGTGTGAACTTTATGGGTTGAGGTGAGACAAATGTTCTCGTATCACGATGGCATCGAGCCCGACATGGTTTGACCCAGCGCGCGCGGAGAGGGATTTCTTGTCGAGAGTGATAGACAGGTAATATGCTGTGCAATGTGACCAACTTAAGGTTGGGGGGAAATGACACGAAATGTCGTAAAAGATTATAGCGCTTGTTCTTCTTGTCTTCATATCTAACCTACTATGTACTACTGTATAGTGTAGGCATATGGTAGGACATATTTCTACACCATTATCATGACCACATCCACCTGCATCAGGGGTCTACGCTGTAGACGGCACCAAAACCCTTCTGCCGGATGTACCCTTCAGGCCCTTGTGCCCGTTGGTGCCCGTAGGGGGACCCGTATTATCCTATGTACTATGTATGCCCAGGGTGTATGTACCTAGGTACCTTGCAGATCTGAATATCATCAGCCAATAGTAAATGTTCAGTACCTGACATAAACGGGGATGATATTTGAATGTCATGCACGATCCCAGCATCCCCACGGACTGGCCCTGACAGGGGGGGTTTGAAGCTCCCCATGCTTCCCCCCAAGGCCCCCCCAGGCCCCCCCTGGCATCTGGGCTTCCCTTTCTGCTTTGACAGGCATTATTGGTCAGAGGATCCGGAGTTCCATCTTAGTCCCATCTGAGTCCCATCTGAGTTCCATCTGCCTGGCAACGTCAACCCACTCGCCTGAAATTGCGCGTCTCCTTCCTTTCCTCTCTGTGCTGGGCGCGGCTCACCTCCGAATCCCAACGTCCCGTCGTCCCCATCTCCCGTGTCCGTAGAAAAAGGAGGACTCACCCTCTCAACTCTCGGCCATGCGCGCTTCTTTTCCTTCCTACCTTACGCTAACGTGACCGCAACTGTACTCAGTCAATAACGACGACTTGTGTTTCCCTTTTCCCCCACGTCAGCCTCACTCCTTCACCAGCTTGCTTCGTGCAGCGTTTCACTCTTTATTACAACAAGACGACGATAATAATAATACACGGCTATAAGTCAAACCCCACATAGCTTTTCTCAGCCCAACAACAATAACAACAACAACAACAACAACAACAACAACAAATTTGAATCATCTATCAAATCTCACCTGTTCTACACAACATCACAACATCACAACACACACACCACCACCACCATCAAAATGCAGATCTCAAACATCCTGTTCACCGTCATGGCCACGGCCGCGACGATGGCTTCTGCCGAGGGCACCCTGTCCAGCACCACCACCATGACGTCCACCCTGACCAAGGCCGTGACCCTCACCATGGTTTCGACGGCCGTCTCCTCCCCATCTTCCACGCCCAGCGCGGCGCCCACCACGCACAAGGCCCCCATGGTGGCCATTGTGGCGCCGTCCTCCTCCGCCTCCGCCTCCGCCTCTGCCTCCCCCTCCACCCACGTCCCCCTGTCCAAGACGACGGGCTCTTACCTCCCCATGGGCACCGTGACCGGTGTCTCCCGCTCAAACTCCACCATGACCAAGTCTTCCTCCAAGGCCTCGTCCACTGGCGACTCCAGCGACTCCTCCTCTTCTTCTTCCTCGGCCGACGCCGGCTCCGCCTCCTCGAGCCCGGCAAGCTCTGGCGCCGCACCGGCTGTCCAGGCTATGCAGGGCGGCCTGCTGCTCGGCGCCCTGGGAGCCCTCGCCATGATGATCTAAGGATGAAAGGAAAGAGAAAGAAAGGGAAAAGGATAATCGGGGCCCCCAAAGACTCTGCATGCGCAATACTTAGGCACGCAAGATGTCGTCTAATCTTCGCTTCGATACCTTAACGTCAGCAACGGAGTCAATGATAAGCGTTTAATTCACCACGGGGAAAGGATTGATTGGAGTTTTTTCAGGTCGGGAGGACGACAAATTTTGATACCACGGTGCATATCTTTTTCATTTCACGTCTTCAAATATATTTATCTTTCTTGTCTTATCAAATAATCTGTCATGGGCTTATCTATCGGCTGGCGTGATCCTCCTACCTTTGTCATGCAGGGGCTGGATATTCTTTCTTCGTCACATAGACGGCTGGGACAGTAAAGGAACCAGTTCATCCTGGATATCTGGAATTGTTGGGTTGCGGGTGGGTGTTTGATATAGGGGGAGAGATGTATGATGACGGGAGTAGTAGTCCGAGGCTTCATGTTGCATAGTTTTATTTTGTCTTTCCCCCTCCCAAGGAGAGATCGAACATACTCGACACGAAATGATGATACTACTCACAAGGCTGCTGTGGCCTACCCACACCAATCACTCGGTTCCGTTCTTCTCTCATTGTTGTCTCATGGCCGTAAGGACAACCGTCCATGAACATCTTTGTTCATCCAACCCGGAACTATCTAGGTATATTTGTTCGGGACACGGCAGTAACAAGTTGTAGGGGTCTACTGCACTTACTTTAAGTTATTTACCTTCTCTTGCTGGTGCTACCATGGTACATACATTTCGCGATCCACCGAAGGCGTCGGTGAGTCCCGCAACTTTCGGTACTTTGCCACGGGGGGATCAGAGCACTTGAAGTATCCATGGACCTTATAGGGTCATACCGCCCAATACAGGTTTCACAAAAGAATTGACACATCATGTATACTCCAGTCCTCCATGGACTCCCCTGACTCTCCACGTCTTATGTGAACTTCATTATAGGTCAACTGTCCCATATAAGGTATATATAAACTCTAGGTGCAACCCATTGAACCAACCCAACGTCAGAAGTCTTTGATCTGTTCGGTATGGTGTGACCATCCCAACTACCGGGCCGAGCAGAGGATTGATATTGGGCGGCTGCTGTTCTTGGTCGTACCCGCCGTTTTTTGTCTTTCGTTGTATCTTGTATTTGCGCATGTCTTGGGAGGGCTCCTGCTTCTTTTCCGCCGAAAAAGATGCATCTAGCCGGGAGAACGCCAGGAACGCCAGGAACGCCTGACTACCCACTTAGGCAGTGACTACCAAGTTTACACTAAACTGACCACTTATTGTCAGTAGACAAATCGTTCGGTTACCTAGGTACCTTTTGCCACTCGAAACATGTTACATACATAGTAGGCTTCTAGGTTCAAAAGTTTCCCCAATTCCCTTTTTCCAACAAAAATGAATGGGGGTTCCAGGGTTCCAGGTCCCCCTTCCTTCACCGTCACCTCCACCTTGACCTCCACCTTGACCTTCACCTTCACCTTCACCTTCATTTTCCCCCCTCACATCAACATTCACCTTCACAGTCGTTTACACCTTTGAAGTCTACCAAATTTCTAACCACCACAATGAGATTGCTCTTCTGTCTATTTTATCCGTTGAAAAGGCGATGTTCAATATCCACACAAATTTCCGTCACTGTCAGAAGTCCACCGCAGAGGGAACCGGAGATAGTACATCCACTACCCATGCCAGGGATATCAAAAGCACTTTTACCCTCATGTCCGTCTACCTTTCTCCCTCGAATCCCCAAGACACTCGTCACCTCAAATTGGCATTTGCCAATGCTGTCCTCGAGGCACAAGATAC
>LKEA01000002.1:927696-963197 GCA_003795315.1 Cytospora schulzeri
CCCCCCCCCCTCCTGACCTTATGCCTTTCGTGGCAATCCTCCACAGAAACGTGGTCATCTATCCATCTGAAAGCTCGGTGGGATGAGGCAAGTGCCCAGAGAGGGTGTGCCGAATTTGGCGGTCCTCGAAGTTGTCCAAAATTGCAGGTCAAGAGGCCCATTGACTACCCTTCTCAGCAGTCCGAGTCCGGACGACATCAAGAGTTCCTGAGTGGCCAGCGTGCCCCTACGCATAGACGTTGGGAGGGGCTTCTGCGATAGCCATTTCCTCGCCATTATTGTGTGGCCGCAATGGGATGAGGGCATTTTCCTGCTCTACACAAATCGCAGAGGGCTTCGCTGGAGCCCGTTCTGTAGGGGCAACCATGGACGTGGTGGTTGCACGGCTTGTCGCTCATCTGGTTTATGGGCTTCGCTGTTGAGGATTTCATTGCTTCAAAAGCCATGAGGGTAGAGGTGAAGGGTGGAAACTCAGTTGGGTTTTGGTGTCAAAGAAGTATCTCGCGACAGTGGTGGGATCTGTCTGACAACGACTTTGACGAGACGTCCCAATTTCTGTGGAAAGAGGCTACCGAGAGACAGTAAGGAGATTGAGATGGAAAGCGGATGGGGAAAGGTGACCATCCCATCCCTCTCACACACGCGAAGGTTCCCTCCGGGGCACATCAAAATATATGGCTACTCTTGTCAGGGATTTGGACCCCTGCATCGAACCCGAGCTTGGGCCTCTACCGGTACAGTACGTTTTACCAGGCAATGTGGGTGTCACTATGAAGGCGCAGATGACGAGTATCAAAACGGCAGATTTTCACACCATGCGGCCCACGGGTGCGACGGGGGACGGACTCTCACCTGCTTCGGACGCATGCAAGCCACTCACTCACCTTGCCTCCGGGGATGTACGACGGCGCAATCTCCATGGGCACTGTGAAGTTGTGCTGACTCCTTGCGACGTTGGAATGCATACTGTCTCGCGCAGCAAAACGAAAGAGGAAAAAAAAACTGCTCACAGGACGGCCCCTTGTCTCGGCAGCTCCTTCAGCGATATAGATACACCCGAAGAGCTACATGTCAGTCTCAGTATGAGACGAGCACTGTCGATTACGGGGCCGTCGATAACGCGGGCAGGTTCCGTCGAAACAGTCCCCGTCTGCCTTGCTGAAGAGACAGTGGTATTGCGTACTATCCTGCCGAACACAACGCTACCAGCCTCGTTCGTAACTACAGTATATGAGATTGGGGCATATGTGGATCTGCCCGGGCACAGAGGCTCGGCCGAAAGTATGATTCTTTCTTTGGGTGGGTCATCAATGTCGATGCTCCAATCCTGATCTCATCTAAAATATCGAGCTGATGCGGTTGATGCGTAGATTCGAGAGACGGTCCCTTAGCGATGGCATCGAACTGAATAGCGGTGAACCTCGCGTCAAGGGAAAGCGGGTGATGAAGGACCAGCATCCGATTTGGCCGACCGTTGTGTGCAAGCATGTTATGCACCGACCTGCATGTCCCCTTTCCTAGAACGAACACACAGAGAGCTGGGTAGGATTTTGCTGTTTGCCCAAAGGACCAGCCAAGGGTACTTCGTACCGCTTTTGGAAGTATTTACCGGGCTCAAAAGCAAGGTACGGGTCCGTATGGACAAAGCTGGAATTTGCGATTTTCACAAGTCCTAGCCGGTCTAGATGCCGTCGGGTTGTGGGATTACCAACTGGTGAGTACATGTCATCTTTCCAATTTTGGTGACGAAGTTGCATCTGATCAATCCATACCCTCCACAGGATTCTGGCTCTTGGAATGTTCTGGGACTTCTGGCCAACGGCCGTAAACCCTAGTGCGCAGCCGAGACATCAGCAAGGCTCTGAATCCGCCTCGTCCCGTCGCTCATTTGGATACATGACGACGTTCTCACGGGCCGTTCCCTCCCTTAGCGCATGTCAGTACTCATCAGTCAACGGTCTGTAGAACCATCTCGGGTCCACACCAACCAGGAATGACAGCTCGCATTGCCGCATGCAACTTGATGTTGCGCAGAAGAGGTGGAAAACCACGAGTTGTCATCACTCGGACCTCCAGCGTCTTATACGAGAGACATGCCCTACCAACCCCGGTAGAGATGTCTCGGCCGGTGTAACGCTACATTATCGAGGAAGCCGGGGGTGGACGTCGTGGACATCGTGTAATGCATAGAGGCACGTGGGCTAAGAATGACGTGCAGTTGTCACTTTGCTGAAGAAGCACCTGCACAACTCTCGCTGTGTGTTCCTGGACCTAGCGTGGCCCAACAGCAGGGCGGAACGGTTGATCCTTAAAAAGCCTACGTTTCCCTGAACTAGATGTCGCTGGGCAGCGTCAGTGCAGGGACAACCAATGCCTCACTAGGTATTATTCGATGGAAGCGGGAGGCATTGAATAATCTCCTTTCCAGACTCGGATACTGACGGAGTTCCGACCACCGCCTGGGCGTGACAGCCAAGAAGCGGCTCAACGACCGCGCGCTTGCCTTGCGCTCGAGACTCTTAATAGGGGGGTGGCACAACGTCGAGACATGCTGCTCCTCTTACGGTCAGAGTCAGGCCCGAGGACTTTATGCTGAGTGGATGGGCCACGCAGGTCAACGGGTGTTGGCCCAAAGGAGCAGGCGCTAACCATATGGTCGCCCCCAAGGCTTGCCATTACGAGACGTTTCGGGAGATGGTGTGTCCGTTTCTGGACGACAGGCGCCCTGTTATGGGTACAGACACTGTTGGTTATCACCGGGGGGAGCTGTCATGGGTTGGCTCCAGCACCACGATACCTTCTTTCAGATGGCTCCGTAGTACCCTTACTCGTTATCGGGATCGTTTCGGAAGTTGGGGTGAAGTTTGGCTGTGGGTTGTTCTAGCCCTGCCTTCAGCAACTAGCTGGACTCCACTTTACCTCTCGTTTCCCCAGGGATTTGAAGGAAATAGAGTTGTGTATGTGAAGGTATAATACCTGCGATATGTTCCTGACTGTTTTCTACTATACATACTACACGCTGTGGCGATGCGTGGCTGACAAGGAGAGTGACGCAACAAGCCGCCACCCTACTGTACTTACACTATACTAAGTACCTAGGTACTTAGACCCGCCAGGGGTGGCTTGACTGTGCCTCAAGAATGACGACGGATTAGACTAAATGCTGACATGGATGGATCTTTTGGCCATTCAGCCAGTCACTCAGTTCAATCCAAGCTGAGGCAACCAGCTCTAGCGTTGATGGCCGCATCAGCTGGGGACAAATGCGCAGGTTGGATTGGCCCAGGCGGGCGGTTGTTTGGACGGTTGGCTTGGACCCTGAAGGTCAACGGGTGTTAATGAGTGCGTTTCAAGGGCGGCGCATTCATCCCGATACGATCATCTTCATAAGCCTAAGCCCGGGCCACTCTTTATCACCTCATCCCATTTAATAACAACAGTCAATCCAACTACACACTTACCCCTCTCCTAAACCCTTTTATACTTACCTAGGTACTCAGTCGCTACCGAAGTATCATTCCTGCTGTCATTCATCAACCGCAATACTTCCGAGGCAAGAACCAAAGCAACATGTCTGCCAATGATTACTACGCATCCGCTGGCGGCGGCCACCAGCAACAACAACAGTACGGTGGTGGTGGCTATCCACAGCAGCAGGGCTACGGACAGCAGCAATACCCTCCACAGGTATGCGACGAAGTCAATCTAGTTCATGGCACACGCAATGAATGAATACTGACAATTCATCCTCTCGCTCCAGGGCTCTTATCCCCCACCGTCCCACTCTTTCGGCCGCGACGGCTACAATGCCCATCCTCCGCAGTCCTACGGCTCCCCGGCTCCCCAGCACGGCTACGGGGCGCCACCCCCACAGCACAGCTACGGCGGAAGCCCGTCGCCCTACCCACAGCACCAGCAGCAAGGCTACGGTGGCCACCAGCAGCAATACCCCCCTCCTCCCCACCAGCAGCAGTCGCAGTATGCGCCGCCACAGCACCAGCAGCACCAGCAGCAGTACGGTCAACAGCAGCCACACGGGGGGTATGGCGGCCAGCCGCAACCGCAGCACGGATACGGCCAGCAGCCACAGCAGTACGGCGCGCCGGGACAGCCCGGCCAGGAGGACCGCGGCCTGATGGGTGGTATCCTCGGGGCCGGGGCTGCGGGCTATGCGGCTCATAGTGCTGGCGGGGGCGGGCTTGGGTCGTTTGCCGCCGCGGCGCTGGGGGGTCTGGGGGGTAGTAAGCTGGAGGACAAGCTTGGCGGGAAGAAGAAGAAGAAGTAAGTCTAGTCTTATGACCCGATATCAAGAAACCTGAAGAGAGAGAGAGAAATGGGTCTTGGAGGCGTGTGCACAGGACTGACTCGGTTGATTTAGGGATAAGAAGAACAAGAAGGACAAGAGCCACAAGAAGAGGAGAGGTAGCCACTCGTCCTCGAGCTCGAGCAGCAGTTCTGACTGAGCGCGTCGCTGGTTTGTCCGTACGGTCGGTCAGTCAGTCAAAGATGCCTTCAGGTGGGCTGTTCCTGGCCTTCCTGATTGGAGACGTTGCGTTTCTGCTTTCTTAATCATGGCGGCATAGAGACTGGGAGAGTGATACCAGGCGGCTATTGTCGAGCATTTGCAGCATTCTAATTACTCTATCCCTTTGCCCCTCTGAGCGCTGACTGTTATCCTCCGCCCGGTTTCCTCACACGCCGGGTCCAATCTTCAGTGTCGGGACCGGTCCAACACTCGGGATGTGATGTTTGCCCAGCTGTCCTGAGATTTACCGGCGGAAAATATCCTGTGGTGTGGTGAGGAGTGTAAGAAGTACAAGGACAGGGAAAATGAAGACTGCAATGAGGATGAGGACTTCAATATTGAGTAGAAGCCGGGCACCGGCCCTCCCTCATCTTTCCTTATCACAGAATCTTTTATCTAAAGAGAATGCTGCCGTAGACTTTCCTAACAGAGTAGAGCGGCATGTAAGAAACAGATGCATCTTTACATCTCCTTGCCTGGTAAATCTTCTACATATCCCCCATATCTGGCTGCCTTCCTTCATCTTCCTTCACCTCGCACCTTGAAACCGCAAAAGTCACGGAAACTACTAGACCGTTTGTTACCTTGAAGCCCCGGGCATAACAGCTTCTGGAAATCACAGATATCTTTCCAACTACTTTCAAGCTGGTGGTGCCCGCGCACTTGATATGTCTGACTTCGCGTACATGGGGAGGAGCATTAGCAAAGTCGAGTCCAGAGGTTTTACAGCCAGGATATCACGGGAGTGCCGTCGTGTCGATGCCAGAATGCGGTTATGGTCTCCCTATCAGCAGGTCCGCAAGTCCCCGTGAAAGGTGAGAACATGGGCGCGTTGATGAACATATTTGGACCACACTGAAACTAGCAGCAACGACCTTCATTGGGATGGTCCTACGTTTACATGGAACTCGGTGGTTTTATAGGTGTCACAGCAGAAGTTGAACTCCGCAAGTCAGTCGAGGCCATGACAGACCTTATAGAGAGGTATGACAAGCCAAAGCTGTAGAATGTGAGTGATACCACCGAACTGATCTCGAGGGCAAAATCAGCTTTTCATCTCGGTGCGATGTCTTCCCAGTCTGCCCAAGCTCCAACAACTTTTCTCGTCGGTGGGCATTGGTCTCGACGAGGGAGCGATGAGGTCGGGCATGTGGGTTTCCTGCTCCGGATCTTGACCACTGCCTGCTGAGCGCATACCCAATGTTCCAACACGGCTTTCCCGCTTAATGTAAATGTCCAACGCTTGAAGCCATTGACTGGATCGTATACTCTAATAAAAATCGCCCGGGCTACAACGCTCGCCTATGCACATGGGACTGAGCTGCCCTGCATGGGGAACCGAGTGCAAGCGAGGCCTTCTCACATCGGAAATAACAATAATTCCAGAAGCGACAGCTCTACATGCCAATCTCGGTATAGTATCACTGGCCAATCAGGTATTATAGTGCCGCTAGACCCGGGCCGGATAGGGAAGGCAACTAGTTACTCGACTAACCAACCAGTGATCGAGTCTCAAGAGATCGTTTGCGGCCAGCATGAATGGGGCTGGCTGAAAAAAAGGACCGAAGTGTCCGACTTGCCCTTCTCAAGCATCGATGTGTGAAGGTGTTCAATACAGAGCCTGCGTGCGAGCAGATTACAGCTTGCCCAGGAGCACGGCCTTTTGGGGTGACGATACAGAGAGGGAGGGCCGGCTGCATTGACTCTTAAAATGCTAGCAATTGGCTAAGATAATCTAAAAAGAAATCTGTAGTAACACGATCAATGGTTGAGTGCAGGGTCTGGAGGAATAAATATTATGAGGGCTAACCTGCCCAGTTCATGAAATTTCCAGATCTATAACTATAGGGTATAAATATGAGAGAGATATGTTCTCATGACATCATTAAGTGTTGTTATATGCGTGTGACCAAATGCCCGCCGCGCTGGTTGCGGCGACCCAAGAGCCACTGTTCCTTTTTAAATACGGGCTCGCGGAGCCAGCCAACCCTCTGCGGTCTATAAACCACTTGGCTGCAGCTCGGAACCATACCACAACCCCCGTCCCCTCCTTGGGATTCCACAGGGGCTCTGGTCTCTCTTTTGTACTTTTTACTTCCGGAGCGAGACTGGCTCGCTCGTTCAGATCATGACACCCTTGTTCTGCTTCCTGTCGACGTTGTAGTTCTTCCAGACCGCGATGGCGGGGAAGCCGAGGACCAGGATGGCGGTAGCAGCAATGCAGCTCTGCTTCTGGTAGTAGCCCCAGGCGTAGTTGATAGCATCGCGGGTGGCGCTGCCGACAGGGTACTCGATCTGGGTGAGGTAACCACCGCTGAAGATGGTCATGTAGTCGGCCTTGGTGTCGTCGGGGAGTGCCCTGAGGAGCGCCTGGGGGATGCAGTTGTTGTAGATGGCACCGGTGACGGCGGTGCCGATGGCTCCGCCGATGCTGGCGGAGAGGCCGATCAGGGACAGCATCATGGGCACACCGTCGCGGTCGGAAGCCGCCATGACGGCCATGTCCTCGGCGATGACGAGCGTGCCGCCAGAGAAGGCGATGAAGATCTGGCACATGACCAGATAACCAATTCCTTGGTTGGAGCCACGGAAGTGGATCATGAGTCCGGCACCGAGCATCATAAGAGGCAAGCCGAAGAATAGGGCCGTGTACTTGAAGTGCTTGGTGTATCGGATCCATACGCCAAAGACCACCCCCCAGAACGTGGAGCCCACGTTGTAGATCTCGGTCATGTAACCGGCCATTGAAACATCAAGATCGTACACAACCATAAGGAAGGAGTAGTAGTTGAGGTCCCATGCGTAGAAGGAGAAGTACAGGATAGCAGCCAGGCAGCAGGCTCCCGTCACTGTACGGCTCCTGAACAGCTCCCAGCGGATGAAATGGCAGCGGGCGTAGTAGCGCTCCCAAAGGTAGAAGACGGGGAACAAGCAGATGCCAATGACCACCATGGCGATGAACTCGGCCGAGGAGTAGCCCGCGGATTTATACGACACCAGCGAGAATGGCAGCAGGAACAGGACGAAGGCGGCCATCAGGAGGAAGCAGCCAACAATGTCGAACTCGTGGATGTAGTGGATGATAGACTGGATCATTGTCCTGCCGCTTGGTTGGCGCTTGTAGAGCCCCATCCTCTGGGCCTTGATGGTGTAGAACTTGAAAACGACTGCCAGGGGTGTGAAGACGAAGAACATGATGATGATGAAGGAACCATAGCCCCAGCGCCAGGTGGTCATCCTCAGGTAGCTCGCAGCAGCCAGGGGCGCAGTGAAGGCGGTGCAGATGAACGGGGTGCTGACGAAGGCGACGGCGAAGGCTCGGTTGCGGAGGCCGGAGGTGTCGGCGACGAAGACATCCATGATCAGATAGACGGCATCGTAGCCGATCCAGTACAGTGTGTAGCCAGCGGCGTAAGAGCTCGGGCCCTTGCTGGCAGCAAGGATGATCATACCGATCAAGTAGACGCAGACGAAGAAGAAGAAGCCCTCGGCACGGCCCCAGATGTTGAGCATCCTGGCGATGGGCAGCTTGATGACACCACCAATGACGGCGGCGAGAACGTAGGCAGTAGAGATCTCGGGTGCGGCGGCGAAGCCGGAGTAGGCATAGACGTTGAAGGTGTTTGTCATTCCTTGCTGGAGGGCCAGCATGAAGAAGCACACCCAGATCCAGGCGTAGGTGGCGTAGACAGCCCACTTTGGCCAGACGAGAGCGGCAGCCTCGGCCTTCTGGACACCGAGGGCAGCATTGTCGGTGACATGGTCGGGGTCAGCCTGAATCTCCTTCTCGTTTATCTGCTCCAAGCTGACTCTGGAGGAAACCGGAGAAGGTTGTTCGACACCCTGGGGATTCTTGACGTCGGATGGGGGCGTGACATTGTCGTCGGTGGCTCTGACAATATTTGTGGTGTTGTTGTCCGCCCGGGACTTGCTGAAGAACTTCATCGTGGACAACGATTTGCGATCTGATTTGATTTCCATAAGTTAGTGGGGTTGGAATTAAGCGAGGAGACGACTCATGCATGTATGCAATACTACTGACCTCAATGCTCAAGAGCCTTGAACTCGCTGTCGATTTGACCGGTTGAAGGATGAAGGAAGGATAAGAGAGGATAGGATAGGACCAGAGTAAGCTGGTGCAGCCTAAGCGGGCGAACAGCTCTAACTTAAATAAAACACTACCAGGTTAATAGCAGGGAGCCTCGGCAAAGGATCCGGAGAGCTGCGCACACACACACAGCCGCCACCCCATGTTGCTCTTCTATTGCACATGGTGTGGACAGCCTTTCACATCTGGATGCCATGGGGCTTGCATGGGTGTGGTACCATGCACTTGCATGTACTGGGGGGCAACTGCATCTCCACACCTCCCGTGTCGAGTCTCGACTCTTCTTCAGCTCGATCTTGGCTCCCGACCGCCTGGGAGCCTTGCCTGAGAAGTTTGTGTGTCAGTGTGTGTGTGTGTGTGTGTGTGTGTGTATAAGTCAGTTATGTGTGTATTTGCGAGCCTATGACGGCCTGGATCCAACCAGTGGCGTCCAGCGTCAGTCCTAGAGGGAATAGCGGCGAACCTAAGGTGCTACAGAGAATTTATCAGATCATGATAAGAAAGGATAAGGAAGGATGAGGAAGGAATCGATCTGATAAGATTAGATACCCCACTAGAGACCCCACTATATCATCCTGCTGGGCCGTAATTGTGCATCCAGACACCTCAAGTGCTGTGGACGGCACAAAGTCCTGCAGGAAAACAAGTGAGTTTACCACGAGTGATCCTGGTGATTTGGACCATTGTCGTTCTGCCTCGGATCACGGGGTCCAGTTTATTATCCGTTCCAGCCGTACCACAACAAAGGGACCTCCCAGCAACGAGGTACGCGGATGCAGACTTTTTCCACTCGTGTAGTCCCACTCTGCCGCATATCACCTGCAGAACTGCAGGACAGGCCGCCGCCGCCTCCCACATCATATCGACATGCCAAACTTTCGAATCGTGATCTTGACACTTCCGATCATTATCACTCCGGCGCAGCCACCGATTCATAATTTGCTCATAAAGGCCAGAAGGACAGGAGGACTGCACTTGAATGATGAGAGAAACCTGCCCGACTAGCGATCCCTTCATGGTGGATTGACAGTGGCAAGAGAAGGAGCTTCAGGCCTTAAGCTTGAGAGCTCTCGAGCTCAAAGCTTATAGCGTCTGGGAAACCCATCCTGCCATCCTGGGCTACCTGTAGTTGCAAATTCTTGCCAGGCCGTCGCTCACACCAGGACGACCTCCGAATCTCCCCATCGCCAAACACCAGATCGTATTTCATAGTCTGGAAAATTTGTGCTCAAGTATGTAGTCAAGTCGGTCTTGCCGCCCGCGTTCCATGGATCAAGGGCTCTACCAGGCATGGCCAAGTGATCGCTGACCGCCACGAATCCTTCGTGTGGTGCCATATCGAAAAAAGTCTACACCTCCCGTCTCATAACATTTTCTTTTACGGAAACGGCGCATATCCAGGCATCCTAGTCATGACTGTCATGTACGTAAAGACGAACCATGCTAGGCCCAAACCGGACGATCCTTCCGCGCGGTTCAGGGTATCACGGCTTCACGGCTAAAAGTACATACGCTCTTCCATGTATGCTAGGTATGGAAAAAAGTAAATAAATCTCACTTGATGTATGACCGGCAATTCAGCCCTACCTACTACGCCAGGTACCCATCACCTCGCATCGCCAAGCCCGGCCAAAAAAATACACGAGCACTCATGAAATTTTGTTTACGCGGTGGTCCCTGAGGGCCGATTCATTGGAGGCCGCAGGTCTTAACTGTGCCGGGGCCCGGAGTCGGGCATTCTCCCGCTGGCTAATGGCTTCACTTGACGCAAAGGATCTGCCTCGGCCCCTTAAGAGGGAATTGTTGACGTCCAACTGTCCTGTTACAGGAGAGTGAGGTTCGAGATAAATCCATAACACTGCGTTTTATAGACGTAAGTCGAATTGCCATCTGACGAAGCTGGAAACCAGTATCTGTCAGTAGTCTTACGTTGGGACTGGCGGACTTGGAGTGTAGCTGGTAGAGACATCACGTTAAAGAAGGCACTTCAATCAACTGTATTGCATTTTGCTGTAGCCGCAGTAAGCCTGCCTTCAGCCCTCGACTCGTATTGTCGGTCCCAACTTCATGGGTTGCTGTTGACTATGCACCTGGTCTCGAGCCTGCCGTTGTCTAATCGCACAACTTGCTGCCGTCCGCCTGGCAGTCCTACTGTCAACCGACCTATCTGCCTATCAAGGGCTCGAGGCCACATCGCAGTCCTCAAATAGAACCGTTGATACCTTCCTAGCCAAATTCCATCTCGCGACAGATGCCTTGGGCCATCAGTTCGCGTTCCAGATGAACCATTCCCACAACATCAAGGCGAGAAAGCTCCGGGTATCGGGACTTGATCAGGCGACCTCGTGGGAATCCAGGGCCGTACGCCCTTCCTTTCGTATCAGGGTAGGCGTGGAGGATCGCCTTCAAGTAATGGGCCCCCTCTATCAGAAGCGACCGTAGGCTTGGCTGCCGTAGTACCGACAACTTTACGGTTCGGCCTCTAATTATTCCGCTGCGGTAAACCTTCTCCAAGTCCTCCCGCAAGTCGCATTGTGATGATTCGTCCATCAGGCCCCAGTAGTCGGCGGTGATCAAGCCTTCTGCGACCAGGACCAGCTGCTTCAAGGCAAACCTGGAGATGAATGCCATGAAGTTGTTCATTAACATTCCACTCTCATCGTGATCAAGTGGCCCCGCAGTCCCAGACAGTGTACTGAAAGACGCACTGATGAGTCGGGACTCAACCGCCAACTTGCGGACGATGCTGTTCCAGTCGTTTGTAAATTCGAATTGAGCGGGCTTCAAGGGGCCCATGAAGAAGCGTCCCGTCCAAAACCGGCATCGGTCCATGATGGCGAATATGGTGTCCTTCTCGGCATTGAAACGCATCTCGCCATTGCGGCAAGGTACGGTGTCGGGGAAGCGTCTCTTGACCTCAGCGCGGGATTCCCGACAAACCATGAGAAGGTCGCGGGTGACTTGGATACGCTCAGAGAACGCAGGGTCGTGCTCACGCGGATGCGACGGCTTTAGACTTATGACACACTTGTTGGGCGTCGAAAGTGTCTCGTACGTGGCCCAGACTTGAACAGGGTAGAGCCCGTGGCGCGGCATGGCTTCGTTCCATATCTTGTCACGCAGCTCAGCTGGTAACTTTGGGAACTTGAGGAAGGTCCCCTTGGGGTTTTCGGCTCGAGAGCAAGTGACGACCATCTTTGCTTTGGATTTGCGAGTGTCTAAGAGTAAATGTGTAAGCAAATACACGAGCACATCAGTCACAAATGGTGGAACCAAGACCTACATCTTGGGAGACAGGTTGGGTTCAATACTGTTTGGGATATCCCAAGCTTTGGCGTAGGAAATTGACCCAGCGTCTTCCAGGTTGCGTTTGGAAGGCGGTTTGAAGGAAGGAGGTGAGTTGTAGACTCTGCATACTTGACCAGACAGTCTTGAAGTTCAGAGTCGCGTCTGGGCCCAAGGCACGCGACCTAGGCGGAGCTGCTCCTAGACCGATGATTGTGTTGTGTATGTGTTTGTGTGTACTGAGGTGAAGTCTGGTCAGAAAGCACTGCAATCAGGTATCGAACTGCAGTCATTTAGAGCGAGAGAATTAGTACGGACCTCGTGAACATCTCAGGCGAAAGAGATGGTGGACGAATCGAGTATATGATACTCGACAGGTAGAGGTCGAAGCCAAGGTGGGCTTTGCTGGGGACTGCAGAGACAATGTCTGTTGAAGTTGTTTGCTGAAAGCTCGCTGGCAGTGATCTTTAATTACCTAGGTAGTGGGGGAAGGGGTTGACGTTCTGGGTGAGATAGGACATATCAGAAGACCGAAAGGGAAAGCACGCGTATGCATCGCGTTCTACTTTTGTACCTATTCAAGGTACCTGAGTAGGTACCTAGGAAGGTTCAGGAACTGGACAGTGATGTACTGAAGTGAAGCAGTGATGAAATGCCACAAGTGTGCTGGAGGAGATAGACCGAGTCCTTCTTGAATAAAGAATGCCATACAAGATGCCCCAGGAGTCTTGGGGTGGCTGACAGCGGAAGTGTCTTGTAGGTATGTGGTGGGCAGGCAGCTTGAAGGTGAATGTCCTAATCGATTGCTGTAAGAGTGATGGTATTGGGAGGGGGGGACGTCAAGAGACAAGGAGCTTATCGGACTTTTATCTGTGTCTACCATGTAGCAACAGCTTATGAGATGTATAAGAGGTCAGGTGTAGTCCATGGATACTAGGGGGTATCAATGATACAGCCAACTGGGGCAACGAGAGTCTCCAGGCCCAGACTGCTTTTGACATGTTTCATTGTATTCATTTTGAGTTTTCTTTTCCAATTACCTAGCGCCCGTGCAACACAGGGACACACATACATCTGTATCGCAACATTGAACACCCATCAATGCCCCTGACTCCGCTTGCTCCGCCCAGCCTCGGGCTTTTCATGGTATTGAACACCCCTTAATGACACAACGCTACTTTACTCCTTCATGGTGACAACACAGCGAATGCAGTCGCCCGCCTTCATATCCTGGAAGGCCTCGTTGATGCCTGCCAATGGCTGTCTGTGCGTAATGAACTCATCGACCTTCAGGTTGCCGTCAAGGTAGTCCTGGACGAGACCAGGAAGCTGGGAGCGGCCCTTGACGCCACCGAAGGCGCAACCCTTCCATACTCGGCCGGTGACCAGCTGGAATGGTCGTGTGGAGATCTCCTGGCCAGCGGCCGCAACACCAATGATGATGCTCTCACCCCATCCCTTGTGGCAAGCCTCGAGAGCGGCACGCATAACTCCGACGTTTCCTGTGCAGTCGAAGGTGTAATCACAGCCACCATCCGTCATCTCAATCAGCTTGTCCTGGATGGACTGGCCGTTCAACTTGGTAGGGTTGACGAAGTCAGTTGCTCCAAACTTCTTGGACCATTCTTCCTTCGTGTCGTTGATATCCACGACAATAATCTTAGAGGCACCGTTCTTTACGCAACCCTGCACGACTGACAGACCGACACAGCCTGCGCCGAAAATGGCTACGTTGGAACCCTTCTCGACACCGCCCTTGCCAGCAGTGATGACTGCGGCACCATATCCAGTGGTAATACCGCAGCCAAGCAAGCAGGTGCGGTCCATAGGCGCGTTATCCTGAGTAATAGCGACAACAGAGATATCGGCGACGACGGTGTACTGGGAGAAGGTTGATGTGCCCATGAAGTGCAGCAGGTCCTTGCCCTTGCACTTGAAACGGGAGGTGCCATCGGGCATAACACCCTTACCCTGGGTTGCTCGGATCTTGCCGCAGAGGTTGGTCTTGCCCGAGATACAGAACTTGCATTCCTTGCACTCCGGGGTGCTGGTTGTTCACTGTGTTAGCTGAAGTTCGAGCTTTAAGACGATCAAGCGCCAAGCCTGAGGCTGGATACCGAGATCGGCCGAGGTGGCCAATATAGGTATTCGCCGGCCAAGACGAGGCAAACATGTGCGGAAGGCCTTGATGTCTTGCCGACGAGATTGAGGTGAAAAGACGGCTGGTCTGTTTGATACTTACTAGAGTGCAACGACGTGGTCGCCGGGCTTCACGTTGGTGACACCCTCTCCCACAGACTCGACAATACCAGCACCCTCGTGACCCAGGACGATGGGGAAGGCACCCTCAGGGTCTTTGCCGGACAGGGTGTAAGCATCCGTGTGGCAAACACCCGTGTAGTAGACCTGAATACGGACTTCATGGGCCCTAGGGGGAGCGACCTCGACATCCTCAATCGAAAGGTCCTTGCCGGCTTCCCAGGCAACGGCGGCCTGTTGATGGTGTTAGAGGAAAGCTTCATTATCACCATGTTTACTTGAAGGAGGAGCTAACCTTGCAGGTGATGGTCTAGAGAGTCGGTGTTAGCTTGTAGTTCAGAGCTCGCTCAAGTGAGTGTGTCAGCTGTTGAGAGTGACCAACCTTTCCAACGGTATCGGCGGACATTATGTATAATGGTAAAATTGTCCCTGGCTGATGCGGTGGTTTGTTGAGGATATAGTTCAGTTGAATGAGTATGAATCACGGCAAGACGAGAGGCGAGAAGGAGGGAAGACTGGTTTTAAAGCTTCTAACGCTTGGAGTCATTACGGACACAGAGTCAAGATACGATGTCGGTCCGTGTGGGGTTATAACGGTAGTCCTCGAAACGCCCCGGCAAACCACTCAAACCAGTCAAACCGTTCTTGGCCTATCAAATTGATGTCGTGACTATCTACTCGACCGAACTATCTATCTCTACTTCTGCAATGTCGTTAGAATCTCATAAGCTTGGCCCTTCCTTTACACCCAAGCCAGGGCAGCGCAATCTCTCAATGGTGCCAATGACGTCCTCACACAGTGCGTTTGGCGGGGTAATCTGAGCTGTACCGTTCCAACGCGGGGTCAAATCGAAGCACATCGGGAATTTCTCGGAAAGCAGATAGTGATCGGACAAGTATCCCGGCAACATCAGATATCCCGAAGTCTGATATCTTCGAAGTCCTGACCATTCAGCCCCCTCATTCACCACGATGAGCACCTCGACTTTTCTATCACGAGACCTTGAAGATCATCAAGATGTTTAGCATGTTGCATAACACCACCGAAACACCACAAGGCTCAAGACTTGGACAAGTCAATCCACACGGTAGGCAATGCAGACACCCCAACAACTACCTAGGTAACCTCGGGAGATATGACCGAAAGCGTGACACCTTAGACATGGAGACGCCACAGGAGGACTACGTAGGGACATCATTATCCGAAGATATCCTGAGAGGAGAGCCATCTTGAGGATAGAGTCGTCTCCGGACTCGTCTGTACTTTGATCTGACACCAACCAATCTTTTGGCCAACCACGGACTCCTGTACATGGGGAATAACATCCAGATGTCAGGTTCTGATTCGTGTGAGGGTCGATAGGCTTGGTCTCCCATGTACTAGTCTCTTGCCGAAATATCTCCTTACTTCCTCGTCCATGCTAGCAGTGGTCGATGGCACTGCGCGGTTATAAGTCTGGGCTGAGATAAGACGCGGCTGTCATCCCTACTTAAGTACCGACTTGAGTATCTAGTAGGTAGCCTGGAGAGGGAAGGGAAACTCGAGTACATGGGCCTTAATGAATATTCGGTTTCATTTATGCCCTACATTCAATCCGTCATATTGTTCTCCCATGAGATATGTCTACTACACCGGTCACAACTTGGGCGTCATATTTCTGTCGTCTAAGAGTCCCATACATGTACCGCAAGATCGTCTTAACTCATGGCTCGACCATGCTCCTGGAGACCGGGACTTGAGCTGGTGTCTACTTCGGTATGATCGAGATGACTTGCAAGCCGCAAGTGTGCACCAAGAGCCCCCTTTACTCTCACCAACTCTGTCCGATCTGACATACGGAATAGCCGGCCTCTAAAGACACCAATCGAGATGGCAGGATCCAATGTCGTTCCTCGCAACCGAGTTACGCAGATGAATCAAGAGGTTTTCCCCACACTTCGAGAAGCTGCCCCAGGAGCTGCATTGCATGACCCGGAATAAAATTATGCCACCCTACGGCTAACTATTCACCCAGCCTCATGTTTCAATGAGGCAGGAGGAAGACCAGGGGTCACGAACGTCTGAGGTACGATGAGATAGGTGCCTGCGACATCTTCCACTTCGGCGACTTTGCCAAAGTCTTGACCTCCTCCATCGGACTTGCAAAATGCTCGACACTTCTTACGCGTCTGACGGAGACGGAGAAGTTCATCGACGCTTCCCCGACACGATCACGCTCTGGAAGAATAAGCTATGCTTCGGCGGCGAATATGGCTGACTGAGTAGGCAAAGACCGCCTCATCAATAACTCTCAATCAAGCCGCACATTGTAACTGATTCCTCATGGATGCTGTAGTCGCCTACCCCAATTTAAATCAGGTAGTCTTCACCAGCGACAAGGGACACACCTAGTCTGTGCAATCAAGTTGGTTCATACCATCGATGCATGGTGTCCGAGCATTGGCTGGTTTCTTGCCATGCAGGCGTGGTCTTGAACGAAACATGACACTTCTGCGACGGGAGCCAAAGTGGGATGGTCTGAAGTGGCATAAGAAAGGAGCCAACGTCTTCGGCTTGGCCCGGCTTTCTGGGCCATTTGCGGACTGTAAAAGGTTATCCGCGGAGGATACTTGGGCCTGGTCGGATTTACAGCAGCTACCCGAAGCTACAAGACCTCGAAAACCCCACGATAGTTCATGTAGGGTCGCTGCTGCGGGTGAAGTTCAACTACCGATGCCGCGCCATGGAGAACTGCGGCAGTGCGGGTACAACCGCTGTGGGGCGTTGCCGGACACGATGTCACTGTCGACTATATACGATAACTTGGTCAATAAGATCGAGGGTCCCAAGTTTGGTACCGATATTCAAACTGCAGTGGCTTGGAAGACTGATGTAAGCATCCTCTTGGAAGATGCGTCGATTTACAAGCGGAAATGATTCAGTGTGAAGGTTAATGCCCTAGGGGGTAATGTCGCATATAGTAGGTAGGACGCCGGGATCTGGACCCTGGATAGGCCTGAGCCCGTCGACCCTTAGTTTTGATATATCTTTCCCCTGGCAAGCTGGACTTGGAGGCAATGATCAGACATGCTTATGGTGATGATATTATCGCCTTGGTGGAAAGATAGGCCATGGCATAGTTGTGACTCGCGCCCTGTGGGATCGAATCTGTCATAAAAAGCTCCAGATCGACGTTGTCTCCGCTGAAAACCGCGCTGCTCTTGCCTGCTTTTAGTACTGGTCCAGCTGATCGAAGACTGACCTGCGAACTTCCAGTACTCAGTAGAGTATCTCAAAGCAACGGAGTCTTCACCGATCTCAAATATAGGGATGGAAACAGCTTTGGGGATTTCAGCAGTCCGATACATACCTGATGCCGGGCTGGCAGACTGCTTTCTCCTGTCCTGTCCTTCAGGGCTGTCCTAACCCATGCCCTTTACTATTTATATCCCCAGCTCCTGAGTCCACAATGTGGATCCTTTCCCATAACGCACGAGCCCCGTGTCCATGTCCAATGGAAGCCGTGAGAAATGTGGCCTCATGCTCGATTCTTTGTCAGGGGGCAGAGAGGCGGTCAAAAGGTCGACGCTGCGCAGACCACCGCAACAGGTGGGCTGCATTGTACTCTTTAGCGTGACTACTCAAAATGAGATTATCGACACAAGGTATATACTCCCTTACCAGAGAAGAAGAGTTGGGCACTGGTTTGACGATGGCGAGTTCTCAGCAAGCAAGACTTATTTAGATCTCCCCTCATTTGCAGAGCCCCCGGAGTACAGTATAGTCATATCGGCGGATGATGATGAGTACGCCGGAAGGACCAAAGTCCTGCAGAAGGTATGCAGATCCTCACGCTCATGCCATAATCCCCTCCCCTCCTCCCTACGACCATGCCAGTGATCTGACCAACGCTGACTCCAGATGAACTGCTAGTTTGCGTCCAACGATGATCCCAGTAGTGACGCCCTGGATCACGATGGGCGCTGCCGCAAGCTTCTGGACATCTCTGGCACACAGACGGCCGTCGAGCTTCTTGAGCTGGGCCCGCTGACGGACGCCGCCATGCTCCGGTATCAGATCGAGTACGCAGATGCGTTCGCGTTCGTGTTCAGCCTCTACTCGCCCAAGACGCTTGACATGGCCCAGAGGCTGCGTGACAAGATCGAGGGTGCGGCGAGGAATCACCACAACATCATCACCATGTCCGAGTATGAGAGGCCCGGCATGAGGGTGCCTGTCTTCTTGATAGGGAACCGGGACGGAGAACTGGCTCCTCCGCAGGGTAAGTTGTTGGAACCGTTGTTTCTGTTCTTGTGAGGGGGTTCTGCTGACACGTTGGGGTCCGTATCAGAGATGGAAGAAGGGGACTTCTCACCGACAGCATTCCGTGAGAATGCCGAGGCGGAGATGAGAGCCCTGAGGGAAAAAGCCAAAGATCTCGCTCAAGAGTGGAAATGTGCCTACTTTGAAGTCGACACATCTGCGAGTGGAGAAGAGCATGGCGTGGATGAGGCTGTCACTGGTATTGGGCACTTCATCAGGGCAGCAGAAAGACCGTCGACTGCCTCCACGACGTCTTTCTCGACACCGATGAAACCACCGAAACAGTACAGGATAAGGAGGTTCCTGGGCAGAGTGAGCAGGATTACGAGCTTCAGTAGCTGATGGGACGCGGGAGCTTGACCGTCGAGAGGCTCGGAGGTTCCGAGGACGCCAAATATCATACTACTTGAGTATAAGTAATTAATGACTCTGGTAGTCACAAGTTATAAGGGAAGGCTGGGAGGGAGGCTTGGTCGGAGGAGGACGGATATTAAGGTTGTACGGTACACACTATAGCGCCAGGCGCAGCTCTTGCGACGTATACGACCAGAAAACACCAACGGCACTTAGATATATGAAAGAGATAAGCCGAATCAGGTTCCTCAATATCCGCATCATGTAGTCCTCGCAAGCAGTGCACAGCAAGTGACTGCGTGCCACCCCCCCCCCTTCCGCATGGAAATCTTGCTTCGGGGGTTAGGGTCATTCAGGGGCACCTTCAACCTGCCGAATGCCTTTCCGCAGCCTGCCAAAATGCTATAGGCGATCTCAATGGAAAATGCCGAAATAACATCAACGAAGCAAACCGGTCTGCCAGGTTGGTCGCTCGTATTCATTGGTCCAAGTCCGCGCCTGGCAGGCGCTCCAGCCTGCCTGCAACCTTACGGCAGATCCACCCACTTTTGGGTTGCGGACCTGCGGAGATGGAGTGGCCCTGTGGCTCTCACCGCTGGCGCCACAAAAAGACACGTCCTGCACCTCAAGCGAACAAGGAAGATCTTCGATCTCACTGTAACTATTCATCCTTCACAATCAGACCATCAGACATCACCCGCATGACCCTCGAGATCCACAGTTAGTCGGAAGAGGCAAAGCAGCAATCATGTACCAGGGCACCTCAGCTCCCAAAACGGAAGAACCCGTCGAGTCCTGGCCCGTCGCTCATGGCGTGCCCGACACGGAGGCCGGCGACGGAGTCGACGTCGACGACTATGGCGAGACCCTCGCCTTCCTGCGCTGCTTCGACACCATGTTTCTTGTCGACGACTCGGCCGCCATGGCACCCTACTGGGCAGACGTCAAGGCCCTCCTGGAGCGCATAACCCCCATCTGCGCCAAGTATGACCCCGACGGGATCGACGTCTTCTTCCTGAACCACAAGCCCAAGGGGCTCCTGTCCAGCATGTCGTTCCGGAGGTCCGGGTACCGCCACATCGGCGGCAACACCATCGACACGGTCGCTGCAGTCTTCAACCGTGTCAAGCCCAGTGGCAAGTGTAACATGGGAGCCCGCCTCTCAAAGCTCCTGCACTGGTACTGCAACATGCTCAAGCAGGACGAGGAAGGAGCGGCTCTGAACCTGATCATCATCACGACGGGCTCCTTCGACGATGACATCAAGGCCCCCCTGGTCAATGTTGCCAAGTTGCTGGATGACATGGACGTGCCGGAGCACCAGATCGGCGTGCAATTCTTCCAGATCGGCCAGCCTAGCCCGGAGGTGGCAAGGACGTTCGAGTATCTGGACGACGACCTGCACAAGGAGACAGGCACGCGCGACATTGTCGACACGACGTCGTGGACGGGGCAGCCTGGGTCATTGTCCACGGACGATCTTCTGAAGGTGGTACTCGGTGCCGTGGTCAAGAAGCTGGACGAGCGCAGCAAGAAGCTGGACTTGAACACGGCGGCGCCGGTCAAGCGCCTCGATGGAGGTGGTGGAGGAGAGGTGGCTTGAATGGGCTGAAGATCTGTACCTACTCCAGTCAGCCTGTGTCGAAATTTGGCCTGGGGGCTGGAGCCTCATGAGGCGTGCGCAAACCACCGGCGGGCCTCATGATGAGAGAATTCTGTGGGGCTGTCTCGCGCATGTACTCCTGCCACGGGATGAACCTCGCGACTAATCGTCGGAGGCTGTTTGGGAGACGACGAAATACCAAAAACATATGACATACCTCTGACCACCCTGACTAACATCGGGTTTGTGTCCGTAGGCAGAGACGGCGGGTGAGAATGGCGTGGCTAGTGTTTAGGACCCAGTGGTTGAGGACCAGTGTCTGTGGTGTCCATCCCACTATTATGATACCTTATGTCGTCCGGTATTCTGTCACGATATCACTGCATGACACCTAATCATGGGATGAAATCACCCGTATTCACGGGCGGCTCATGATGGGATCCAAGCGTAAATAGCCTTTCCTTCATAGTACGAACAAAAAGAAAGTCCGCTTTTATTTACACTATTGATACCACCAGTTTCATATCGTCCTGACTGCAGCCCTTCCAACGCGAAGGACTCTCGGGATGATGAGTGCCGGAATTCATACCACTGTCTCGTCGATACATCCTCACCTAGAGGTGAGGGTCGACATTCACGTATCTCGCAAACATCTGAGTACATACCTGACCGAAGGGTTAGCAGGATTGTATCTTTTCAGGGCGATGCTTCGGGGTATTACGGTAGAGAATACCCAGCGTATCTTCCAAACATATGGCATCTGCCTGACGGTTCAGCAGAGTCCAACTACTCAAGACACAGCTGGGTCGGGGATTACTCGACGATATATAACGGGTCTGTTAGATCCAAGGGTACTTAAGTATGTAACGCACGATGTGCTTGATCAAGAGTGTAGGCTTACGGGGCTTTTGTGAGCTTCAGCAAGCTTGTCCTGCCAGGATGAAGTGGCCATACCAGGCAACTCTAACCCCCTACCCGAGTAGCTTGAAGCAGCAACCCGTTTCTATACCAAGTACTTAAGTAAGTATTCTGGATGCTACAATAGTGTTACAGCCGAAGCTTATAGACAGTTCACAAGGATGGTCGAGCGAAGGGAAGGGTAACTGATGAGTAGGTACAGTGCACTACAGCCCCTAGAGGCCACCAGTGACAGCATTCTATATATATACTAAGTACATAGGTACCAAGTTGCTTCCTCCAGCCCAATAACACAACCTGAATGGCCCATCCTGAGTCCGAGCTCTTCCTGGAGCCTATTGACCAGTCATGGTGAGGCACGAGGCTGCCAGCTGCCAGTTTTATACCCTCTCCAGCTGTTTGGGTCAAACTTGAATTCCTTCCAACCTCCTCACTACTTGAGGAAACTTCCAAACCTGCTTTGGAACTCTACCATCAACTCACCACTCACCAACAACGTTCAACCTTCACACTTCATCATCAACAATAACTTTCAGGTATGTCTCTCTCCCGCGGGAGTTTCCTGACTTCCTGCTGTCTTGTCAGCATCGTCGTCCGCAAGCGCGATGAAGCCCACCTCTATTGCCCTTCTTCAGCCTTCCTTTCCTCCTGCGCGAAACACCAAAAGCCGCCACCAGACACCTCGCACTAAAACCTCCCTCCTTCTTCATCACTCATACTCGGGTATATAACCTATTTGGCATCCAAGGCAAGTTTGTTAGCGAAGGATCGAGCAAAGCACTGTCTTCGCCTCATTTCTCGTCAATCTTCATACTCAACTCCTTCTACAACTCTCTACTTCTACAGCATCTCCCTGCTCAAGCCACCTTACGATTCGCGTCGCGTCGCGTCACGCCACGCCAGTGGTTGTGGTTTTTCTATGCATATACCCCCACGCGTCTTCCAGCACTATATCTTGCTTGCCCCTGATCCAGTTGAACCGTTCTCCTCCTCTTTCATCTGCTCAATCTTCACCTACTATCTTCTTTCCGCCTCTTCTGTCACTGCCTAGGTAACCTTCCTCTCTCTTAGGTAACCTTCCTCTCTCTCCCTTTTCCAACACGGACGCACCTTTCTTGCTCTTCTCACTACAGCACCTCTTCTCTTCTCGTCATCAACTTGTCGGTACACGTCGCCATATCAAGCTTCCCTTCTGAGAACGATTTCACGTCCTTATATTCTCAGTTCCAACTCATATTTCCTCTCGAAACACCACTACAGTCTCGATTATCTTTCATGGTCATATTCTAACTACTCCGCAGCACAACAGCAACCCTAACACCAAATTCGAACGACTTCACACCGATCTCTTTCGGCAAAAGTCATGAGCCGTACCACACATTCTGCGAAGCACAATCATACTGATAATACTTCAGTGAGAGGTGGCGCGTACCTTCTCCATCAATTCCCCTGCCAATTGGGCGTTTCCCTGGTGGATGGGCTCCTGGTCCCCGAACACCCCGCAGCACATTTCCCCTTCTGCATAACTGTTCGGGCTCGCCAGACGCTCCGCGTTGACCCTGTCTGACAGTCTTGCTTTTCTCGCATCGGTCCCTGGACCTGAGTCTTGGTTCATGCCTGTTCACCTGGAGCTCACTCTCTGTGGCAATTTGGTGCGACAAGCAGGACAAGGCCCAGAGATAATACTCGCAACGAAGCCAACCAACTAGCATACTCACTGTCTCGTGCAGACCGCAAGAGGAGGAGTGGCCGGGGTGGAGGACCTTTGCCGGGGTGAAAGGAAGTGGAGGGGGGCTGTCTCTACGGAGTCAGGTTGTATGTCAACATGGTTGACGGGTCTGTATGGGACACGTGGGTATCGGGACTGGTGGTAGGGCGGGCAGCCTTGGGAGAACTCACACTCACCCCCATTGCACGTGGTCGGGGGCCTCGCGACGATCCTTCTCGGGGAGCGAGCCAGCTGACCCGCCTCTTAAATTGCGGTCGATGTTCGGAGATGGGACAGGCCTATCAAGAGGGAGTCCCTCAGACTGAATATTCGGTCCCGGGTGTGTGCCGGCGCATGGCTTTCGAACTTGCTGTGACTACACCAACAGCCTCTTCAACGATCTAGTCTGGTCTCCAAGGTATATGCCAGCACATTGTATCCTTTGAGCTGACATTTCACAGAAAGTTCTTTCAGACTTCCAGCGTTAGCGGAAGGATGTGTAGACGTTTCGTCTGGGTATGGGTGGGCACTTTTTTTTTCGTTGCATTCTCAGGTTTATCCTGTGATGTGAAGAAGAAATCCAAAGTAGGCCTACGACAAGGAGAATTCAGTAGGCTTCCACCAACCAGAGGGGGGATCCTTGTTCCCAGGGTCGGATTACATATGTATCCTACAGGGAGTGTTGGCATATTTAGGAAGGACTTGATGTGGAGTTGGTAGCTTCGCGATCATAAAACTGTTTGTAGTCCAGTTGCAGAATTGGCTGCGTAATCCCAGATTGGTTTCAGTTCGCAGCGAACCTTTCAGTCTCAAGGAGGCTCCCAAGGTATTGTGGTCGATCCGTGATTCATTCAAGAGATGGAAGGCCTGTAAGCATATCCGGCAGCCGAATAGGAACCATGTGACGCAGCGCTAGAGAAAGGACACCGTACCTCCGATGGAAATAATAATCAAGAACTTATCTTACTTGGAACAATTGATCATCCTGGCTGGGAAAAACATCGTGATATCTCACGGCACCTAAACTAGACCAACCTTCTTCCCAGGACCCACATATTTCGCGGATTGACCAATCGTCTTACATGTTTGGTCGCCCTGGGACGAACAGGAG
This sequence comes from Cytospora schulzeri, assembly GCA_003795315.1. Classification (NCBI taxonomy): domain Eukaryota; kingdom Fungi; phylum Ascomycota; class Sordariomycetes; order Diaporthales; family Cytosporaceae; genus Cytospora; species Cytospora schulzeri. Next base: position 951,871 of record LKEA01000002.1, read on the forward strand.
TCGACAGCGGTATCTCCAAATGCGACGTTGGAGCTGCTGTGAGCCGGCTTTGATGCACAGATAAGAAGTCCGAGGTCGAATCAACCCCGCGATGCAGTAAACAACTTAAACTCATCTCCCTTTTGCCCCCTCCACTGGCCTCTACGGCACTACTAACACTTTGTCCGAGACACCAGCGCCGCCAACCACCATGCCTCACAATTCCCCTTACCCTTCCATCACCATACCCGAAGTAGACATCTTCACACTGCTCTTCTCCCGCCCCTCCAGGCCCTTCCCCGATACCAAGGAGCTCCTGACCGACGGCGAGAGGCCGTCCCGGTCGTACACCCTCGCCCAGCTCCGCAGCGCCGCGACAGACTTCGGCAAGGGCCTCAAAGCCCTGTGGGGATGGAAGCGCGGCGACGTCCTCGCCTTCTACACGCCCAATGACGTCGACACGCCCGCCGTGACATGTGGTGTCCTATGGGCCGGCGGGGCCGCGTCTCCCGCGAACCCGCTGTACACGGCCGACGAGCTGGCCTTCCAGCTGACCAACTCCGGGGCCAAGGGCATCGTCACGCAGGCTGACTTCTTGGAAAAGGCGAGGGAGGCTGCTGCGAGGGCTGGGATACCCGAGGATAGAATCATCCTGCTGGGTGAGAAGGGTGACCCTGAGGGGAGGTTTCGGCACTGGAGCAGCATCAAGCCCACGGCGTACTGCAGCCGTTATGCAAAGACGGAAGTGCGCCCCAGGAAGGACCTTGCGTTCTTGGTGTACAGCTCTGGAACGACGGGTCTTCCAAAGGGGGTGTGTCTTACGCACTACAACGTGGTGGGGAACCTGCTGCAGAATGTGTCGTTGGAATCGCAACACCTGAAGCCGTATGGCGGACCAGGGAACACGGGAGACCGACTGCTGGGTGTTATTCCGTTCTTCCACATATATGTGCGCGCCTGCCAACTTGCCCCGTTCCCCATTACTAGAACCCCGAAGCTAACATGTAATAATTTAGGGACTCGCCAATAATATTTTGCTCGGTATATACTCTGGCCTGCAGCTGGTGATCCTGTCCCGTTTCGATCTCGAAAAGGCATGCCAGGTTATTCAGAACTTTAAGATCACATATGCCTACGTCCCACCTCCAGTGGTTCTGGCCTTGGGAAAGGACCCGGCAGTTGACAAGTACGACCTGACGAGCCTCAAGCTGATGCATTCCGGCGCTGCGCCCCTGACAGGAGAGTTGATCGACCTAGTCTGGGATCGACTGAAGGTGGCTGTGAAACAGGGCTACGGGCTGTCGGAGGTCAGCCCAGTCTCTCATGCTCAAGAGGCCGGTGACTGGGCGAAGTTCAAGACCTCGGTCGGCAAACTGGTGCCCAACATGCAGGCGAAGATTGTCGATACGCAAGGGAACGAGGTCGCCATAGGGGAGGTATGTGTCGCTACTTCCGACCTTATTGTCACCAGCCTTGGTATGAAGTACGGAGAGCTGACCATAGATAAAATCGTCCGTAGAAGGGAGAGCTCTGGCTCAAAGGGCCCAATGTGTTCGGAGGATACTTGAACAACCCAGAGCGGACCAAGGAGGCCTTCTCCACAGACGAGTGGCTCAAGACTGGGGATGTGTTCAAGATAGACAACCACGGAAACTATTACTGTGTCGACCGTGTAAAGGAACTGATCAAGTACAAAGGCTTCCAGGTCGCCCCGGCCGAGTTGGAAGGCCTGGTAGTAGGCCACCCAGACGTCACAGACGCATGCGTCCTCGGCGTATACGATCCAAGCCAGGCGACGGAGCTGCCACGGGCCTACGTCGTCCTCAAGCCGGGTGTTGCGCGGGGTGAAGATAAAGCCGAGGAGATCGCCGCATGGCTGGCTACGAGGGTCGCGCCACACAAGAGGCTGCGCGGTGGAGTGTACTTCATCGATGTAGTTCCCAAGTCGTCTAGCGGGAAGATACTGAGAAGATTGTTGAGGGATACGATCGTGCAAGATGGGACGAAGGCTGGCCCAAGGTTGTAGACCAGTCCCGAGGGACAGAGTCGCAAGTAGTTGAGACTTGGTCAGAAGAATGAAGAGCAATAGAACGTCGGACACTACACCGCAACATTACGCAGCAGAGACGATTTGCTCTTTCTCACGAAAGCTCGGAGGCTGCGACCAGGCTGACAGCTACTTTTGGAGCTTGGAGGATATGGTCTTATATGGTGTTGCTTTGTACAAGATTCCATTTGTATTGTACAGCTGAAAGGCCCTCTAGGCTTTCTCTTTCAGTCCCTGGATATATCCACCGCATACACGCCCTCTCTAGGGCTTTTTATGACATATTCATACATACACACATAGCGCTTAAGCAAACCTCTCGGCCTCCTCCAGCAGCTGCTCGACGCTGAACCTCGAGTCTCCCTTGCCGAACCACTCCAACAGCTTCTTCCTCTCCTCGGACCTATCCTTGCCCAGCGCATCCGTCTTCTCCCCGTCCCACCCGCCATAGAACTTCTGGAGGCACATGACCAACCACCGCGCATCATCAACCTTGACCCCGCGATCCGCCACGACATGGCCCTGCATCAGCACGACGCGCTTGTCGCCCACGAGGTCGAGGTGGTGCGTGACGGTCGTGTGCGGCACGGCAAACTCGCCGCGCGCCTTGTACTCTGCCAGCTGGGTGAACAGCACGGTGGTGGTGTGCGTGGACGGGTCGAAGGTCCACTGCAGGAAGTGGATCTCGGCGCCCTGCTCCGGGTGCGGCACCGGCAGCACGAACTGCGGGTGCGCCCGCGCCAGCGCCTCCATCGCCTCGTACGTGTGCTGCGGTATCACGGCGCAGAGCGTCTGCGGGTCGCTGGCGTGCCGGAGCCGCCAGATGGCCGTCAGCTCGGGGACCGGCAGCTCGCGCGTCTTGGGCAGGTCGAGGATCTGGTCGAGGGGCTTGACGCCGGACTTGGACGGGTAGGATGAGGGCTGGCCCTTCTTGGCGGCGTCGTGCGCGTGTGCGGCGGCGGACTCGGGGGTGATGGGCCCCGGGGGTGGTGTGCCGGCGCTGACTGCTTGTGTCGATGCCGTCGGTGTTTCCGTGTTTGGTGTTTTCTTGGCATCTTTTGTCTTGACCTCGTGTATCTTGTCCGCGTATGCCTTCTTCAGCTGTTCGATGTCGGCGTGGCCCTCCTCTCGTGCCTTGGCGTCGAGCTTCTCCCTGTACTTCTCGAGCACGGTGCGGGATGCTTGTGTCGTCGCGAGGAATCTCACATCGTGGACCTGGGCCCAGCGCCGCTGGTTGGAGGCGCGCAGCGAGCGCGATTGGCAGCTGAGGAGGTTCCGCAGTGCTGGTATCCTGATTGAAGCCATTGTCGCACCCAATTGTCTTTGAACTAGCTTGAAAGATCGAGAATAGGACGCTGCGGTTGCTATTGCTGCTGCTGGTGCTGAACTCTCGCCTTTTTGGCGGTTGACGTCAGTGGCACGTGATATCTTATCTTATCGGAGATCCATTGGGTCCAACATCTCATGTATGGGGCCCAAGACAACGTTGATTCCATGGATGTTTCCACTACAACAGCAAATCAACTTTAGGAAAACTCGCTGGTCATTCTTCTTCTTATGCATTTGGCCAAAATATCCATCTTTAATCTTGCCTTGGACCAGGCTAGATTGCTCAAAACTGAGGTGTTTGCTGGGGTCACCGTCTGGTGCTGTGAGCGAAGGTGATGAGAGCCTCACAAACTGCTTACTCGACCAAAGGTGTTCCTTGCCGACTTTTCCATGAATCGGCCGTTCATCGTGTCTCCTTCGTTTCTTTGATATTTTGGAGGCTCCTCCTCTGTTTTCCTTAGTCCATGTTTATTTCAGTAACCCCTGTGACTTCTGTTGGTGTCCGTCGCCCGTCAAGCCCCCCCCCCCACCAAATCATGGCCTGGCCTTATGACGCTCGCTTGCCTTGGGAAGTAAGAGATATCGATATCTATGAGCGATCGAATTAGCAGGCAATAAGCCCAGAGTATGAGTGTGGCAGTTGTCCAAATACCGTAGCTGGGTCAGAATGGAAGTATAAGAAGCCTGCTACGCACTCGAAAATTGCAAACCCCCAAGGTTCCTGCAGTGGCTTAAGAGACAGGTAGATCTGAAGCCATCATTAGAGCTACGGTTTTTTTATTGATCACAGGTATGAAACGACAATGCATTACTCTCTGCCCAGGTGTCATAATTTGTACATGGCAGCTATTGGCATATGATGGTCCACAACTCTTTTCAACGCATCGGTGCCGATATAAATATGCCGATTGGAAACCCACAAAGGCTTCTCCATTTTACCCCGTGGGGAAGTCGAAATGTCTCCGACAAACCGATGCTTGGATCTTGGCACTGTTTTGTCCTTTACTGTTACCCAAAGACTACCAAGGTACTACGGATAATACGTGTAAGCGCCACAGGGCAACTTCAGCACACACAACTTGTATCTCTAGACTCCTCTCATCCTCATGTCATTATCGAATGATCATTAGGGAGAATCCGGGCCAAAGTCTCCTTGAACACCGTGGAGCCGTATACATCCTCCATATATTCGGCGGTCCTATCTCCTACAGTCTATATCTTTTTATCATATTCAAACTGAAACAGGGCAGTATGCACTCCTGACAGGACTTGTGTTACTTGCAGACCTACCCCGCTGTGAAGGTAGAACTACTGGTCCCTGGAGGTTGACTATAACGAGCTACTTATGTAGCTAGACGCCCCCCCGATGAGATGGGTCATGGGGTAGGTCTTCCAAGTCCTGCTCCTCAGCCTCCTCTTTTTAAATCAACGACACATCCTCTATCCTCGTCCCCCAGGGTCTAATACTGTCCAGATTGTCATATACAATCTTTGTATTTTGAATCCGTCCCTTGTCTCTTCTGTTGAAAGTCATTGTGTGTATCTGGTTCTCGATTTGATTACTGTAAAGATGGAGGCTGTTGAAGAACCTCACTATCGCTCAGCGAACTAACTAACAAGATACAAATGACCGTCGACAATGTTATGCAAACTTGTTGTAAGACATTGTGCCTGCGTCGCTCACTCTCTATCACTCTTATTACACACCCGCTTCTAGCCCGTATAAAAGGCCGTTGCACTGTCTGCACCACTCTAACTCTAGTCTACGCTCTAGGCGGATGGTATCTTCTCTCTTTCTCTGTCTCTCTCTCTCTCTCTCGTATTTCTCTCTTTTCCCAGCTTTACTCGCTCAAAGTCTTAAACTCCCACCGCTGGTTCTCGGTGCCCTCCGCGAACGGCACGCCAAGCTCGAAAAGCTTGACACAGACATTGCTGAAGTCGTGGAAGAAGGCGTCGTTGTCCTTGGCATACTTTTCCACGTACTCCTTGAACTTCTTGTCCTGCACCAGCGCCATGTCTGCGGGGAGCATCATGATGCTCTTGGTGTCCTTGTCGACGAACTGCTTCGGGCCGTCCCACTTCTTGTACTCCCACTTGGTGTTGACCAGGAAGTTGTAGTAATCGTTGGTCAGCACGGTGGGGGAGAAGGTCCAGGGGCCATCGAAGCCGCTGCGGTCGGTGTGACACCTGCCCAGGGCGTGTGCACCTGCGAGCGCGACGATCTCCTGGTCGTTGAAGCCCATGCGGTAGAAGATGTTCCGCAGGTGGTCGTAGCCCTTGGCTCCGTCAGGCAGACGGCCGTCAGGAGTACAGGCTGCGACGTCCTTGTCCGAGCGGCCAGGGCGGAAAGGGATCTTGGGACCCATCATTTCCTGGACCGCACATACGCCTCCCAGGATCCACAGGTCTGAGTAGCTAATCCAAGGGTACTTGGCTGTTGAAGGTGGTTAGTTTGAGGTCCCTTTCTGGAATGTTTGCATGTGTAATGCGAAATTGTGCTTACCCTTCACAGGCGCCAGGAAGTCTCTGGCCTGCGCCAATCCAGCATTGGCACCGTGGTCACCCTCCGGCGCGAATCTCATCGTCGCACCGTTGCTTCCACCAGTGCCCGTCTCCTTGTCATAGGTGCCGCTGGCATGCCATGCTAACCTCAGCAGGACCGGACCGTACGACCCGTCATCGTAATCATCATTCTCATCGAGCCGCCGAGCGATCTCGTTGTAAACTGCTTGGTAGTCCTCCTTGGTCGGCTTGAAGACCTTGGTCGTGGCGGAGGCGCCGCTGCCTTGCTGCAGGAAGTAGTATCCGGCACCACCGACTGCTACAGCACCGCCTATCCAGACAAATGGGGATGCGGAGGACTTGAGGGTGGACTCAGAGGAGTAGAAGCGGTGGCCGCCCTGGCGGAAAGTGCGAGGAGCTGCCGTTGCGAAAGTACTCCTTGTGGTGGTTCGCAACGCCGCGCGGGCGAATTGGCGAGTTGTGGAAGCCATCTGTGTTGTGATGGAGAATGGACCGTCAGCAATGGGATGGTGATTCTCGGGATATGTGTAAGCCGGTTTAGAGGCAGGTTGAGATAGGGTAGAGGATCTCGTGCTTAAATAGTGATAAACTGGGAGAAAAAAAATGAGACTCACCTCGATCTAGCTTACGACACTAATATATAGATATGTTCAAACACAATCAGGAAGTGAAAGAAATGGAATGAATCAGAGCAAGAAGAGTCACAGAAGGAGTTCCGAGGGTATTCCGAGACTAAAGTGTATTAATCAGACACTCAGTAGACCTGGGCACACAGTAAGAGGAAGATAGCCGAGACCACGCCTTCCTCCTTTCAATGCCATGTCCCCCGGCTGCGGGGAGTCGGTAAGGATTATTACCATACTGTGGTAGTACCTGGGGAATTGCCGGTGTTTGATATGGCGATTGGGACAGGAAGTACGTACATCTGTCCATACATACAAATATACTTAGGACAAGCAAAGTAATTGCTTCAATGCTATTGGCAGACATACTGGACCAAGACACCAAATAAGACCCACAAGTGTCTAGAAGTATCCACAGAACCCAGGGTCAACTGGTCTGAATCACTTTTCCCCAGTTTCTCGCGTGGGAGGAAGTGGACATTTCCGGCTTCCGCTGCAAGATAACGGGTCCTGGTGGCCGCTTCTCGTCAGCGTTAGCCAGGTTCGTTCCTCTCTGCTGGCATCCGACAGGCTGACAGGCCGAACCCGTGGGCCGCCACATGCCGAATGAAGAACATTTAATTCGGTTTGTCATTCTTCACCCGAGAAACGAACAAAAAGAAGATGGTAGTTTTTCCCAACGAATTGGAAAAGAAGAGCACTAGAACACTGTACGTTCCTACACCTTCCATATTGACTCTAGCAACCCAGCACATGACTCCGTGTCAACTTGGTGGGCTCCAACAAGAAGGAGACGCCAATGAGACGCAGGCCTTGGGGCTAGCCGATCTCGGGTTCCTGCTTGGTAATCACCCCATGATTGACTTTCCAAGGGCTGGGCGCTCCAGATGTCCCAAGCTTCTGTGGAGAGTACGCTTCTGTATTGGTAATCCGACCACCTCGTTGATGCAGAAACGCAGTACTGCCGCGTAACTATTTGGAATTGTTTCCTGCGCCAATGTCATACCCGTGGGATCAGTCATACTTAGGTACCCTTTTTTCGGATTTCAGACTCCATAAGAAGCAGTCAATGACGACATGACAACATACCTCGATTGTCAGAGAAACCCTCTATAGCGCCTGGCCAAGGGGCCTTACAGCCCACCTTAACCTAACGCCGAACCTCATCTCGGTCTTCCGAATGATTCAGACTACCTACGTGGACACACAGACAATGGATGGACCAACCTTTTAATTCATTAAAACCTTTACATCGATGCACGAAGCCCGGACGAGTCCCGACAATCTTAGCCGTCACCGCTCTGTGCTGCTCGGCCTACATACAGTACCAACCAAGTAGGTATCTTGTAGCATCGGCCCCATCATGACCAACGCCTACAATTCTGATCATCCTCACCGATACTGCTCGACTCCACGGTGGTTTTTGACTTTTCCACCTTGATTAGCGTCACAACAGATGGCTCGGAAAACACCTTGTTTGTCTTTATTAGATCAGCTGAACTAGTCCCGTGGGATATAGATCGATATTGCAATACCCTATACTTCATAGCAAACAACCCCCCCCCACCAATCCAACTTCGCCCGGAAGAACCACCGAAACTCTCTAATGTACAGTACAGAGTGCCAAGAACGCACTAGCTATTGGGACTGCCAACAGGATATACGACGGCAAGGAACAAACGAGGTAAGTTGTTTCAGTGGAAGTCAGCGGGCCCCGTAGCTTTCGGGTCTGGGTCGGCATACAGCTCGTAGTAGTTGTAGTATCGAGCCTCAGCCTTCTGTCTCGTGGTTCCGTCCAGCTCACTAAGAGGGAGACCGTTGTCCTTCGCGGAGAACTTGTCTTTGGAGATGGACACAGGACTGGAAGAATAAGCGTCAGTATTGCCATAAGGCTAAAGCTATGAGGAGCCAACTTACCCGAACATCTCTCGATCAACCGCCAGGAACTTCTTCATGGCATCCTTGCCGCCACGCTGCTGCAAGTAGTTCAGATACTTCTCACATATCTCCTTCTTGGTCGCAGCGGACATGCGACTCCGCTCTGCCATCTCATCGATGACCTTCTGGATGCGCTCACCGTGCTCGGCTTCCAGCTCAGTGTTGGTCGGCTGTTCAAGCTCAAAGTCGAGCCACTTGCTCCAGAACTCCCGGCTGTCAGCGTACCACTGCACGTTCGTGCGGAACACAGTACGCGCCTCCTCGACGGAGCCCTTCACCTTCCACAACAGCGCGGCCCATTCTGTGACAAGCGCGGCCTTTGTGTAAAGGTCAACCCCAGGCGAATCAATCTGCGCCTTGTACACGTCAATAGCAGCGTCAAGGCCGCTTTGTCGTCGCTGCAAGTTGGCCCATGAGATGATGGCCTCGACACAGTTTGGCAGTTTCAAAAGGATGGCTTCGTGGATCGCACGAGCCACATCGACCCGGCCACATGTTTCCTCGAAATAGGCAAACTGCATCCTGATGCCAGGTCTACTAACCGGCACAAAGAGTGTCACAGCACGGAGGAATATGTTCCGGACCTCCTCGTCTTTGTTGGGTTGGGCTGACATCCACCGAGCGTATCGGAACCAGAACTCGTCGTAGAAGGCGCAGGTGACCAAACACCGTTCGTAGAGGGCAGTGATCCGGGTCAGGTCACTCTCAGACTCCTCAAAGTCCAGATACTTGCGCCAGTTGGCAAGCTGGGAGTGGTCGAGTTCGGTAACATGGAAGTATGGTCGCTTGATCTCTGACTCGTATGTCCAACGCTTCGTCGTCTCCGTCTGTGTCGTCTGGAACACCTCGTAGAACGTGGCATCGACCTTGGTGCGAATATCACGCTCGAGCTCGAGTTCGGACTTGACCACGCCGAAAGGGGCGGCCTCAGCCTCGACCTCGGCACGGAAGCGACTCAGCATTTCTGGTTCGACCACTTCCTCCAAGGGCTGGGTGTGTGAAAGAGTCCGGAACCTCTCGTAGTATCTGGCATACTGGTGCATCGGAATATGGATGACTCGCTTCAAAATCGCATAGATCTTGTCCTGCGCTTCTTGCCGCTCTTCGTACTCGATGTACTTGTCCCAGAAAGGATGCGCGAGGAAGTCGAGTCCCACGTAAGTAGCAGCACGTTCGAACAGTCTGAGAACAGGTTAGTGGTCAGGAATGGCCAGGGGAAGGATGGGGTAAGGAGTATGGGCAGGATTGCAAATACAGGAAGGAATTGATGTGTCAAACAGTAAATCCTTCTCCAAAGTAATCTCACAACAGCTCAAGCTTTGTGCGACGGGGAAAGCGTAGGGGATGCTCAGAGCGCATGGGTGATGATGTGTGGCTTTGCTTGAAAACAACAGTGCCTGGTAGATTCTGTGAGACGCGATGCCAGCGATAAGAGGTAGCCCGTGGTATTTCTCACCGGAGCCCGACGATACGGTCAAATGTCATCTTATCTGGTTGGGATCGGCTGGCCTGCGGCGACTCGCTTCTTGACGATCGCGTCGATGGCTGAACATGTTATGGGGGAAGGAAAGCAGCCGTGTTTTACTTACTCTCTGACGAAATGCGCGTCATGGGTTGTCTCCATCTTGAAAGAGCAGTAGTCTGTCCAGAGGTCGACAGAGTTGGTGATGCTGGCGCAGCCTCGCTCGTAGACCATCTCTGCAGACTCTGGGCCTGAAATGTTGAACTCGAGGTCGGCATATTTCTTCCAGTACCCAAAGAGGAGGGGGAACTTCAGCAGGAATCTGTCGTATGCGTCGCGCAAGGTGGAAAGGGACTGGGGGCTGGAGTTCCTATTCAGGCCGCCCTCGAGGCTTTCGCAGGCACGAACCAGTTTTTCCCAAGTCTCGAAGCTGTCGGAGTCGGCTTCCTGTGATAACAAGGAGGGTTAGAGTCGGCCAAGAAGAGATGATCACAAGGAATGAATGGCATCGAACGTACGACCTCAGCATTGAGCTTGCGGATCTCGAGGTTCTCCTCATCGGAGCCCCCAAAGTTGGTGAAGTCGCTCATTTCCGTGTGCTTACGCAGCGAAAGGCAGCGCTGAGGATCAGTCGAGATAACAGTCGCGTTCTTCAAGTAAGCGCAATAAGCAATGGACGCGCCTTGAATCAGCTCTAAGGTCGATGGATGCGGCGGAGAAGTCTGCAAGCCGCGAAATATGGGTAGGTTGGGTAGGCTGGGTTGAGGAACTCGGTTGAAACCTTGGGGCAAGGAAAAGGAGACAAGTGAGCTTGTTAGCTTGGGACCTTGCAGCAAGCAGAGATGCGCTGTTGCTGAGTTGCGCTCGGCCTAAAAACTTGCGCGCCGGCGGCTGGGCTGGGCTGGGCCTTTGCCATATGCCATGTTGCACGGCGCGCGCACGGACCGGCAATACAGGTAGCCGTGTGCCCGGAAGAGATGGAATGACAATCTTTGATTGGCTGATATAGCTGACATAATACAAACTCCACCTTCTGGCTTGAGTTTTATCAGCTTTTTCATTTCGACTTCTCTTTGACGTTCTCTTCCATTTTATACAAATGGGCTTGTGATGATTTACAAAAAACAAACATGATAGGAAGAGGATGAACACCGCCAATGGCGTGTATGATCTCACTTTATCGTACTAAATCTGAAGCTCAATTCTACTTTCTTTTTGTTCAACGTCTCTGGCGCTCCATTCCCCTTTCGTTTCATGTCAATGCCTTTTCCACACGCTTGGCCTATGTCCTTTGTTTCTTTGGCGAGGCAAGGCCGTGTTATGCTTTCTCAGCATCTGTCGGATCTGGCCAAGTACTACAGTTGGAGAATCATTATCATTGTTAGCAAACCAAAGAGCAGCATTCCAGCAAGGGATCCGGACGTTG
>LKEA01000002.1:963205-1027717 GCA_003795315.1 Cytospora schulzeri
GGGGGGGGGGGGTGTTTCTGCTTGCAGCTTCTCTCCCTCATCCCGTCTGTTGCCACAGGGAACCCTCAGCCTCATTGACATATTGATATCGGCTGCAGGACTACTCGTATAACTTCCTGTGGGAGTATAGCTCTGGTACCAAGCTCGACACTTTCCATGGGGAAAGTGACCCAATATTCTCCCGAAGGTTACCTAGGTAGGTTTGATGCCTTGGTATAAGAGCCATGACTGTCATGCGTGGACAAACCCTTTGTGTTCCTTAGTTTTGGACAAGGTTTGATCCTGGAAATGCATTCACCGTAATGTCACGTTTCATGCCATCCGTAGTCTCTCTTTCTTTGCTCCCCATGATATTGAGCCGCATTCCGGCAGAGTGTCTACATGGGCTGCAGAGGAACCTTGGAATGTGTACCACAGTACCACAGTACCTACCTACCTAGGTAGGTAGCTACCCCCTGGGTTTACCTAGGTACCTACTGCACCTACTGTACCTACCTCAGGTAGTTCTCCAAGCGGCTCTGCCCGCTGGTACGTTGATTCCCACAGGGCTGAACCGCGCGCACGGTCCTTCCTGGCGTCATCGCTAAGTCCTGCCTGCCCAGGTGCCCAACACTGATAATCAGGAGTCCGTCTCCAACTTCTTGGTTGGTGTTAATTGTTGCTGCGACATCGACACTCCTGTAGCCGACACAATCCAATACATGATTATGCAGAACCCTGTCCCTCTTGTTGTCCACCGAGAACCTCAATTGAAATCCAACTACCACGGTCACCCTTTCACGTATCCTCGTCCGGTCTGACGGGACATGTGGCATCCCCGGGACGTGTCCCAGTTATCTCGAAGTCTGGCGCCGTCTGGCCTAAGTGAGAGCAAGTGACAGCATGGATTCCAACTCCGTCCTCTGGACCGGCCAGGCGCCTTCACCCGACAAGTCCAGTCAGCTCATGATCCGAGACTATCCCCATCGAGCCATTGCGATCGTCTCAAACGACCATGCCCTCATCTTCCGCCACAGCCCCACCACCAACGAGGCCATCGCCAACGGTTCCCTCACCTCCGTCCCTTCTGTGCGCCCGCGGGCCGGAACTGGCGCGAGCACAGTCGACAACTCCGCGCCCAAGTGCATGGTCGAATTTACCGCCGTGACTAAGAATACACTGAGCGATTATCGGCCTTTGACATCGCGGGCAATATATGGCACACTGGGGTTGATCTCGGTGAACCGGGACGTCTTCCTATCTGTCATCACCCATGCGTCACGAGTATCTACACTGCGCCCAGGGGAGACCATAGAGCGGATCCTTGCGGTGGAGTTCTACGGTCTCAATACATCCGAGTACGACGATGTGTTTTCCGCCATCGACCCTTACGACCTTGAAATGTCGGACGCTGCGTCCATCCATGGCCAGCCGACGCTTAACAGGAGGGATGGTGTCGAACACCCTTGCTCGGAAGTGCAAAAGCTGTTAAGCAACGGGAGCTTTTATTACAGCACGGATTTTGACCTGACAAACCGGCTGCAGGACAGGCCGCCGGATGCGAACACATTCGACATTGACAATTTCGACGAGGCTTTCCTCTGGAACTCGTACATGATCAGTCCTCTTGTTCAGTTCCGGTCGAGACTAATGGCCCATGAAAGAGAGACCCTCGATGCATCTCGCATACTGACCTCAGCTATTCGAGGGTTTTGTTTGACCATGACTATCCCCCAGTTGGTGGCACCTTTGAAGCCTGCTAGGTCGGGCATGCCATCATATCTGACCATAATATCGCGTCTTTCCTGCCGGCGAGCTGGAACCCGCTTCAACTCGAGAGGTATCGATGATGATGGAAATGTGGCCAACTTTGTCGAGACCGAGACGATATACTGGAGCCCTTCCGGTGTCTTATTCTCGTACGCCCAGGTTCGTGGCTCGGTGCCTGTCTTCTGGGAACAGTCAGCTGGACTGCTACCGGGTCAACAAAAGATCTCAATCACACGGTCGCCAGATGGTGCTCAGCCAGCCTTCAACAAACATTTCCAAGATCTAGAGCACAACTATGGGGCAGTCCATGTGGTCAATCTACTCAGCGAGTCAAAGCCCGGAGAGGTTGAGCTGAGCCACCTCTATCGCTATGGCGTTGCGCACTGCCCTTTAAGTCGTTCTGGGGAGAAAGATGCTTTGGAGCATGCACTATTGAGAGAAACAGAGTATGATTTTCACGCAGAGACAAAAGGACCAACGGGCTATGAGGCCGCGAGGGGGATCCGTCGATATATCGAGGACTCTGCGGAAGGGTTTGCTTACTATCTCGCGGAAGAAACGGACGAACCTGGCGAAAATGCCAATGACACATCTCATACCGACCGACGCTACGTGGTTGTCCTTCAGCAAGAAGGGGTCTTCAGGACGAACTGTCTCGACTGCTTAGACCGCACAAATCTTATCCAGACCCTAGTGTCACAAATGGCTGTGGAGGCATTCCTCGATCATCGGGGAGAGCCGCACGCTGCCCCTGAATTCTGGATGAAACACTCGAGTCTCTGGGCTGATAACGGAGATGCTCTCTCGCGCATTTACGCTGGCACTGGCGCCTTGAAATCATCTTTCACGCGTCACGGAAAGATGTCTTTAGCTGGTGCCATTGCGGATGCACGAAAGTCAGCAACGAGGCTCTATATCAACAATTTCACTGATAAGCAGAGACAAACCACCATTGACATGCTACTTGGCCGGCTAGTAGGACAATCGCCTGTTTCTCTGTATGATCCAATCAATGACTACGTCAACGCAGAACTCAAAAAACGCACCGCTGAGTATTCGTCTACGGAGAATATTAGGATGTTAGTCCTCCTCGCTTTCATGCTTTGCGTCATTTACTAATCCGCCGCAGCTGGGTTGGCACCTTCAACTTGAACGGGCGCACAGAGGGTGCTCAAGAGGACCTCTCAGCTTGGCTATGCCCCGAAGAAATGGGAGACACGCAGCCGGAGATAGTTGTTGTTGGTTTCCAAGAGATTGTTGATCTGAGTCCACAGCAGATTATGAACAGCGACCCTACTAGGAAACAGCTGTGGGAGCACTCTGTACGGACAACGCTGAATAATCGGGCGCGCAAGATAGGTGGTGAGAAATACGTGCTCTTGCGCAGTGGCCAACTTGTGGGCGCAGCACTGTGCATATTCGTGAAGCAATCCGTCCTCTCAAAAATCAAGAACGTTGAGGGTTCCGTCAAGAAGACAGGCCTCTCCGGCATGGCTGGCAACAAGGGTGCAGTGGCAATCAGGATGGAATATGCAAACACCCAGATCTGCTTCGTTACTGCTCACTTGGCGGCCGGTTTCTCCAATTACGACGAGAGGAACAAAGACTATGCAACAATAAGTAACGGGTTACGCTTCCAGAGAAATAGAGGAATAGACGACCACGGTATGTCACCCAATCTCGCAAGGACGAATAAGAGTTGCTAACTAGTCCACAGACACTGTCATCTGGCTGGGTGACTTCAACTATCGTATCGGACTGACCTGGGAGAAGGCCATGGATCTCGTCAAACAACATGATCTGGAGTCACTCTACGCAAACGATCAGCTCAACCTCCAGATGGTCGCTGGCCTTTCATTCTTACACTACTCAGAGGCGCGGATCACATTTATGCCAACGTATAAATTTGACATTGGCACCGACACATACGATACCTCGGAGAAAGCACGCATCCCAGCCTGGACAGATCGCATCTTACGGAAAGGCCCTCATCTTCGTCAACTGGCCTACAACTGTGCGCCTCTCAACTTCTCAGACCATCGTCCTGTCTACGCCCTCTTCGACTGCAACGTGGATATCATCAATGAGCAAATCCGGGACAAAATCAGCCGTGATGTCTACCTACGTCGAAAGGCCGAAGTCGGAGATGCCACGGCCAACGTTGATCTCATGGACACCGAGGATGAAGACTTGATCGGATACGATGCCATAGAACCTGGACTGCCGCCAGCAAGCTCTGATCGGCAGAAATGGTGGCTGGACAACGGGAAACTGGCCCAATCCGGTATCACGCCTCCCCAGGGCATGGATAGTTCGACCTCGACGATTCTTAACCCTAATCGACAACCTAACCCGTTCATGCCATCAGAGGAGCCCGATTGGGTGACAGTTCCACGGGCAGACTCGAGGCTCTCGTCCTTCTCAAGCATATCTACGTCACCCTACGAGCATATCAGTCATTCTACCTTCCTACCCTCCTTATCCTCATCATCCATCTCGAGTACTCCTCCCCAAAGAAAGCTTCCACCTCCATATGACCCCTCTGCTCTGCCAGCAAGGGTAGGACGACTCACTCTAAACGACGAGCAACAACATCCATTACAATTCAGGAAAATAGAAGCACCACCAGCTCCACCACCTAGGAGATCGACCGCGCAGGTGCCCTCATTCCCGCCGCCACCTAATCAAACTCCAGTTCCTGGCGGCTTCAATCAAGGAAAGAGACAGGTACTGCCACCACCGCTAATGCGCTCAGTCTCCTCGGCCTCTGCAAGCTCTCAACACACAGTCAAGGGGACCCCACCAGCTGTCGCTAAGAAGCCATCGCATCTCGTCTCTACCTCTCCCACCCCGCCCGAAGCGGAGACATTCTCCTTGACAGAGGCAAAACCCAAACCTATACCGCCTCGCCGGCCGTCCTCAAGCGTTCAAGGTGTCTCACGCTCAGCGATTCACGAGGGCCTACAGCGTACCGCGTCGGCGAGGGAGGCACATCATCAACCGCCAATGCCACCACCCCGTAGAGCGGGTACGGCTTCGATCGCGTCAAGCACTACGGGATGGACTCCTCCAGGAGCGGTCGGCCTAGTCGGGCTTTCCACACAGGATCGCCCGTCTTTACCTAACAGGAAACCGGTGCCTATGGACTCACCTATCAACTCCTCAGGTCGATCATTCCCTGCCCCGGCTCAACCTAAGAGCCAGGTGGTAGATTTGCTGGGAGATGACGGTGCTGCGATTGGGGGCTGGGAAGCCTTGAAGCCCTCTTAGTGGTCAGAAGGAGTTAATCCAGTTCTTTGCACCCAGTTGTAGTTGCAAAAATAAGGAGAGAAGCGTGATTCGTGATTATCAGGTATAGACAGGGAAGAGGTGACCAGGCGAATTATCAGGTACCTCTACAAAGCCGAAAATTACCGGGTGTCTATATGTCTATATAAGGTACAGATATTAGCATCTCTAGGAATGAAGTTCTTACAGTACCTTTAACCTTTGAGGAGGGCGATTTCACCAGACGGAATGAAGTACCGAGATTCAAGGTGGATGCTAACCCGAAAGCACTGTCCCTATTTTCCTCAGTATTATCGGTGGTGGTGGGTTTGGGGGGGGGGTGTGCCTGTCTGCGGCTCAGGAACCCCCAACAACCCTGAGCTCTGACGCTGCTTATCGCAAAATTTCTTATCGCAAAAAGCTCCCCTCTAAACTCACTCGACCTTGACGACTTTCACACTTTCCCGTCCCAATTCTTCTACATTTATACCAATTCAAGCTCAAGATGGCACCCACAAGGCCTGCAAAGAAGGCAAAAGCCAAGAACCGAAACCCGGCCAAGAAATCCACACAAGGCCCCTCCAAACCCGTGAAAGAGCTCCTCGCCGAAGCGACCTTCCTCCTCGAACAAGGCGATGCGCCCGGCGCGGTCACCGTAGCGCGCCAGGCCCTCGACGCGGCCCTCGAGAACGACGACACGCGCGCGTGCGCCGCGTACAACCTGCTGGGCGAGGTCAACGTGGAGCTGGGCGAGATCGACGCGGCGCGGGAGAACTTCCTGGACGCGGCCAAGCAGGACGAGGACGGCACGCTGCCCGAGGAGCTGGGCGGCGGGCCCGAGAAGTTCAACTGGCTGGCGCAGCTCTCGGAGGAGGGCGGCGCGGACTCGGTGCGGTGGTTCGAGAGGGCGGCGGCGTGCCTGCGCAACCAGGTCCAGGCGCTGACCGAGGCGGCCGCCGAGGCGAGGAGGAAAGGGTCTGCGTACAGGACCGCCGAGGAGGAGCTCGAGAAGAAGATCACGGAGAAGAAGCACAAGCTGTCCGAGACGCTGTGCGCCGTCGCCGAGGTCTACATGACGGACCTGTCGTGGGAGGAGGACGCCGAGGCCCGGTGCGAGGCGCTCGTCACCGAGGCGACGATGCTCGCGCCCGAGCTGCCTGACTCGTGGCAGACGGTCGCCAACGTCCGGGTCAGTCAGGACCGGAGGGAGGACGCGGTGGCCGCCCTCGAGAGGAGTATGGCGCTGTGGATCGACCTGGACTACGAGGACCCCGGCGTGCCTGCTTTCCCGTCACGGGTGGGGCTTACGAGGTTGTTGATGGAGTGCGAGATGGAGCAGAGGGCCGTGGAGGTGTGTGAGAGGTTGGTGCTGGAGGATGACACCAGTGTGGAGGCGTGGTATCTGGGTGGCTTTGCAAACTACTTGATCGGAGAGAAGGCCAAATCCGATGAGAACAACAGCAAGAAGGACGGGGAGGATGCAAAAGATAGTTGGAAGAGGGAGTGGGTAAGGGCGAGGCAGTGGCTCAGCCAGTGCCTGTTGCTGTTTGAGGCGCAGGAGTACGAAGACGACAGGCTGGGCGACCATGCGAAGGAGCTGCTCGCAACGGTCATGGCCGAGGTGGCCGACCTGCCGGACGAAGAAGAGGAAGATGGTGAAGGCTCGGACGAAGAGGATGGAGAGGACGGGGATGAGGACCATGAGATGGATGAGTCCTGATTGCTATCTGAAAAATACGGCTGGAGGCGAACGCACTCCATATGGAAAATACCCAGAGACAACCAATGCACATGGGCACAACAGGTGACGGCAAGTCCTCGAAATGAGGCTGTCGGTTACCACGAATACCGACGATGATATACCACATTTTTCACACACTCATGGTCTAACCAGGGGCCCTTGCATGGATGGCTCGTGAATGGTGCCGCAGCTTTTGGAACGTGGTACCTGTTCGTATTGCTGGCCAAGAACATTACGCCCGATTTGTCCGCCTGTCAAGGCGGAGGCAAGAGGAGAAGGCACCGCTATAGATAAAGCATCTCCTCGAATACATGCTCTTATGTACCCAATGTTATACCTCAACCTCAATTTGCCCTCTGAACACCAGCTTGCTGGGCCCCGAACTTGTGGATAGAGAACCATATGAGCAACTTTGATGGGCAATTGTAAAAAGATACTAGTGTCTTGCTTACGGCGTGGTATGGCAGAATTGGTATCTTGCTTACGGGTTGTGATGGCAGAGTCACTAGACATATATCGTCGATCTCCTAATGTGATGATAAAGTCCCATTTCTCAGAGCCTGGCAAACTGTACATCTTGTTCCACTCCCGAGCCCCTTGACATCCAACTCATGTCACACCATGTGCATGTCCAAACAAATGTTTGATGGCTGAGTTAGTACAGACGAGTGGCACGAGAGTCCAACATAGGAGTGCAGTGAAGACGGCGAGCACAAGAGTAATAGGGAGCGCACATAGCCTCAGGAATATGAGATTGTCGATGATCACGGCATTGACTATCGCGACCGCTCGCAAGCCCCCAAAAGTTCCCAAGGTGAAATCGCCCGTAATCGAACCGCCACTGGCTATACTGACGTATCGATATCCTCCCATGCATGCCCAGGATTGATCAGAGTAGCAATGGTACGTGACCAATTTGTGTGCCTTACTGGTGGCCAGAATACATCAATATGAAAGATGGAAGTCACCCAGAAAGTTCCAAAAGTTGGACTGCTACCGGGGGGAATCGAATAGTAGACCTCGTGCCTGGACGAACCCCAGAAGTATCATCATCCTCGTCGCCGCCAACACAGTGCGAACCAGGCGCAATGAACCAGTTTAGCAAAAAGGCAAAAGGAAATCTCCTCACGCCCTGCCACTTTTTGTGCTACAGCGCGCCCTCCTTTCGGATTTGGGAACTTATTTGCAGTGTTGATCCAACCTAGGGCCTGGAACGGTTGGCACTGTGTCTGCGGGTTCAAGCGGATGAATGTACAGTAACTTCATTTTTTAGGTTAGCGAGTATACCACTGCGCCAACGGCCCCAACTTGTACTACCTCGCCCGGTGTTGGAAATGGAAGCTTTCCGCGGGCTATAAAGAGGTATCGAGTTCCAGTGCCCCTTCCAGCCTAACCACCCCCCCCCCCAAAGGGGCACTCGATCAACTTCTGCTGGCGGCCGTCACCAGATGAACCATACCTACCTCTGTCTCCTGCTCTTTATTCAGAGAGCTCCCACGAGGCCTCATACACTCGCCCTGCCAATCTTCCAAAACTCAAGCAACCCGAGGGGTCCTTGCACGCCCATCCCACGATGGTCACATCTTCACCCCCAAGTAGCTGCTACCTTACCAGCACACTTCAACAACATTGAGAATTCAGTCTTGTGACACATCTTTCTCACATCATCCGCTTGATGGCAGTGCACATCGCAATATCGGACACACCCACATTCGCATGCATCTTGGAAAGTGGACGACACATGGTTATGGGAACGTCGGTACTTACTCAACCCCTCATTCGCATTCACGAAGCTGAGACCTTCAACTTCTCCAGCTCTTCTGCGGGAATATCGTCCTCGCCCTCCTCTGCCTCCTCACCCTTCGCAAGGCCACTCTCCCATAATTGCCGCCCCGACATCTTGACGGGCTCTTTTACCCTAGCCTTCTTCATCTCAGCCAACCTGTCATCCTCCTCCTTCTGCCTCTTCTCCTCCATCTCTTTCACGAAGTCGTCCCGCCACTTCAAAAATGTCTCCCGGTTGACCATGGTGCCCTGGAACTTCTCGTTCTCCTTCCTCTCCGCCTCTAGTACCCTCTCCTCGTGCACCTTTGCAGCTTCCTCTCTCCTCCTGAGCGCAACCTGTTCAGCCTCTTCCTTCAATGTCGTGACTAGTGTAAACACCATAGCCATGCCCATGTTCTCTTCGATGACGGGTTCGAGGGCTTTCAGGAGTTCATCCTTGTCCTCTGCGACGCTGAACAGGGGGTGCTTGTTCTCGCCATCGTCTGCAGATAGGTCCAGGTGTGGCGCCTTGTCGGGGTAGTCTTCCGGGTATCGCACCGTGAGGACCATCACGGGTGGCTCGTTTTCTTCATCATCGGGTATGTCTAGGGCTATTGATATCCGGTATTCTGTGTCGGAGATATCTGGAGGTAAAGTGTTAGCACAGAGTGTCATATGAGCGGTTCCTATGGGTATTAACGTACCTGTGATCTCCTCTGGGAAGATAGAGTCGAGCACCTCGCGCTCTTCTACTTGTTCTTCGCGACCCATTGTGTTTTGTTTCGAGGTTTACTTTCAAAATGTGATTGAGTTCCTCGAGGTGTGTTGCTACTTAGTCGTCACCTGTACAGTTGAAGTCGATGGAGGGGCTCAGTTCAATGTGGGGCGGTGCTGTTATCGATGAGCTTCCTTAAGCGATAAGCTTACACCGCCCAAATAATTAAGCAGGGGTTCAGTGGCAGAATTCCGGATTTCCCTTGAAAATTTCCCAAAGATTCAACTGCCCTGCTCGCCTTCAAACTTCCTATATTCACACCCCAATTACACGATTTCCATCCCCGACCTCAGAAACAATGGCAATCAAGAGCGCAAAGACCGGCGACAAACGGAAAGCGTCAGCAACCGAAACAGTCGACAAGAAGACAGTAAAATTCCCTGCCGGAAAGAAGGAGGGTCTGGACTCGACCAGGAAGTTGTTCAAGGACGAAGATGCTTCAGACGACAGCAGCGATGATGGTGACTCTCTTGACGATGAGGATGCCGGCGCTGCTCTGCCTGCAAAGAAGAAGGTGAAGCAGGACGAGGAGGAGGGCAACTCAGAAGTGAAAGCCGAGCGAAGTAAGTTTGGGTTTTGAGCCCGATGTACTGCAAGTTGCTAACACATGCCAGCCGAAACCTCCAGAGAATCCCACATCAAGCAGAAACAACTCGCGAAAGAGCGCAAGGCTGCGAGACCCCTTGCCGACGAACTTCAGAGGACCAAGAAGATCTGGGAGCGCTTGCGACGGAAGTCTCATGTGCCGAAGGAGGAGCGAACAAAACTGGTCGACGAGCTGTTCGAGATCATCACCGGCCGCGTCAAGGACTTCGTCCTCAAGCACGATGCCGTGCGCGCCGTCCAGACCGCTTTGAAGTACGCCAAGCCAGAGCAACGCAAAACGATTACACAAGAACTCCAGGGAACATACGCGCAATTGGCTGAGAGCAGATATGCCAAGTTCCTGATCGGCAAGATGCTGGTGCAGAACGACCCTGAGATCCGCGATATGATCATTCCTGAGTTCTACGGCAAAGTCAGAAAGCTCATCAACCACCCCGAGGCTGGCTGGATCCTCGACGATATTTACCGCGGTGTCGCAACAAAGGAGCAGAAGGCCTTCCTCCTGAGGGAATGGTACGGCCCCGAATTCTCACTCTTCAAGCCATCGTCTGATGACGACGTCACACCTGATCTCTCCAAAATCTTGGAGGAGCATCCCGAGAAGCGTGGCCCTATCATCAAGCACCTTTCCGGCATGATCAACCAGCTGGTACAGAAGAAGATGAACGGTTTCACCATGCTCCACGACGCCATGCTGCAGTGCTTCCTGAACCTCAATGCCGACAGCGAGGAGTACACCGAGTTCCTGCAACACGTCAAGGACGACGAAACGGGAGACCTGCTCAAGAACATGGCTTTCACCAAGTCTGGATCCAGACTTGCCTGCCTTCTCTTGGCCCGCGGAAACGCAAAGGACAGGAAGCAGTACCTCAAGCTCTACAAGGATACATTCGAGTCCATGTGCGGCGATCAATACGGACACCGGATCATCCTCACAGCGTACGATGTGATAGACGATACAGTCCTAACATCAAAGGTTATCTTCAACGAGGTTCTGGGCAAGACGGAGGAGGCACACAACGTCATCTTTGGCGCCAACAACCTGAACGCAAGGATCACCCTTCTGTACCCCTTCGAGGGCACATCCAGGGCGTTGTTCCCTCTGAGCCACGATGGTGACCTTGAGCTTCTCAGGGAGATTCACGAGATCCGGAAGTCGACAAGTAAGAAGGATGCAGAGGTGAGGCGTAAGGAATTGATTACCGCCATGTCACCTGCCCTCTTGGAGGCCATTGCAACGTCCGCCAAGGACCTTGTCTCTACCTCCTTCGGCTGCCAGTTCTTGACTGATGTCCTGCTTGGCGCTGTTGGTGACAAGACCCAGGCTTTGCAGGCAGTTGCCGAGGCAGCTGCTGGTGACCCGGCAGCGTCGGAGACCAACGAGCTTGGAAGCTATTCTTCAGAGTACCCTCACCCCTCGCAGGCGCCATGGGCAGAGAGGATGTACAAGACACTGATCCAGGGTGGCCGTTTCGACAAGGCCACGAAGAAGATCGAGCTCGTCGACCCTCCTCTGGACTTTGCAAACATCCTGTACCCCATAATCAAGGATCACATCGTAGCATGGGCTACTGGTCGCTGTTCCTTTGTCGTGGTGGCATTGCTGGAGTCCGAGAGCTTCACGCAGAAGGAGAAGATCAAGAAGGCGCTGAAGAAGAACAAGTCCGAACTTGAGAAGGCCGCGACGACACCGATCGTCACCCCTAACGTTGAGAAGGATGGCGAGACCAAGGGAGCAAGCAAGCCCAAGAAGGGTCGCCAGGGAAAGAAGCCCCCTGTCACTGGAAACCCCGGGTCAAGGATTCTGCTCGGAAAACTTTAAGCTTGAGTTGTACATTTTCAGGGTCAGGACGTTTGTTACCGCTAAGGCGGCCTCTGTCCCTGTGGGGCAAGGGCTCGTATAAGCCGTGAACCGCCCGAGAGGTGTCCGGAGTTTGGGTGAATAATCGAGGCCAACCTCTTTCACGGCTCGAATTTTTATAAGCATTTGGGAATGGCCTTCACACGTGACCGTGTTGGCAATGATTTTCTGAAGAGAGATCGATTGGTGCTGAAGGGCTGGCATGGTCTGCCGTGTTCAATAGAATCCAATCCGATTTTGACGGCTCTGCGAGACTGTCGTAGGGCTCAGCAGGACGAATAGATATATTTGAAGAATCCATATCAGGATGGGTACGAACGCATCGTTTTGAACAGTATATTCATGTGTGGTCTTGACACGATTAACAAATGTCCGTTCATAATACCCTTTTTGTTGAGTGATAGTCGTCAGGACCTGATGTAAAGGATACTCACAAGCTGAGCGTCCGAGTATAAGTATTATACTCGTTCCGTCGTGTGCTTTGAAGCTGCAAGTAATCTCTGAAGATATCACTAACGTATTGGGCAAGCTCCGTGAAGTGCACATGGCCGTTCGATGGATTGTCTCCTATAGATATTTACTAAAGCAGCATTGTGATACTAGGATATCTACCAACATATGGGCCAACAGGGTTAATACTATGTCCAGGCGCCAGCTGCTTTAGAGGGAGATGTGGATGGCGCGTGCACTGGAGACGAACAGTCCGCTATGGAGGTTTGCTTCTGGCCGTCAACAAGTTTCGACCCTTGTAAGGCAGTGAGTCTGACCTGGAGGCTGCACCAAGTCGCTCTGGAGACTTCTTTGGACTCAAGACAATCGACGAAGTTTTCGACCGTCTGAATTGGCCTTCATTTTCGGCTCCCCATCAGCGCGTCCTGCGCGTCTGTAAGGCCTTTCCTGCCCAGCACAGCACATGTCCTTCGCATTATTTCCTTCTTCGCCGCCAACTCTTCCTTGTGTGCAGCGCTCTCAAAAGCACCGACACGACCTCGCCGCACCCTTTAGCCTGACATCCAAATAAATACTGCAACGACGACGTCCCATCCCAACCAAGTAGCTACCCACACAATGCCGTTGCCTCATAACAGTGATAACTACTCATTGGAGTGCCCGACGGGCTACCAATACTACACCTGCGCGACAAGCAGCTTCGAAGGCTGCTGCTCCATCGACGCCTGCGAGGTTCTGCCAGGTGCCTGTCCCATCCAGAACCAGCCAGGGTTCCAGACGTCGCCAGGCTCAATGACCTCCATCATCAGCTTCGCGGTGCCAGACTTGACACCCTCCTCGGCAATCACCACCACTGCCGTCGTTCCAGAAACAATATCCTTCGAGCCAGCAATTGCTACCACCTCCAACGCCACCTCCTCAACTCAGTTGCCAGCATACTCCGCATCATCTGCCCCGACAACCCCGACTCACCCCAAGTTCAACCACGCTGGCCTCATCGCAGGCCTCGTTGTTAGCTTCTCGGCCGTCCTGATCGCCACGTCCATCATGCTGTGGAGGCTCTGGCGCCGGAGACACATCAGAAAGGATGGAGATGACGTGCCCTTCCAGCTGTTGAGAAGGCTCCGCAATGGAGCCACGGCCCCGGGCTCCGCTGCCCCAGGACCACCAGACAGGAACAAGCCGGTGCCACCGGTGCCGACGTCGATTACCATGGCGGGACTCCTCGACCAGCAAGGGGATGACGACGGACAACGAGGTCCCACGGATCCAAACACGCCCACGAGCACGGCTGGGGCTACCACGCTGCGGCAGCCAAGCATCCGCGCCGTCCCGTTCAGTCCCTCCCGGCCGGGCGCGGCGAGTATGTCGTCTCGCAGCGACGGAGGTGGAGGTGGAGGTGGAGGGACAGGCGTCGTCTCGACACCGAGAAGGGCGGCATCGCCGGGGGACTCATTTTTCGATAGCTTGCCGGGGCGGAGGGGCTCGGGGCTGGATTCCACGTGGATGGATGCTGGACCTGGGTATGCCGAGCTGAGGTCGCCGTGCGAGTTTCACGGGCTCTCTGCGCCGCCGCGGAGTCGGGATGGCTCCAGGCCTGGGTCGAAAGGCACCCAGGCTGTATGATCAGTTGATGGGACGAGGAATATGGTGTTACCAGCATGGACGGGATGGGATGGGGCTCGAACACAATGTTGTGGATGAAAGAGGGGGTTCATTGGCTACTGAAGGCAAGATGGAGGATATCAGATCCCAAATCCCCAATGGCATGATTAACGAATGACTGAGTATGACGATATCAAATGATGAATGGGAAGGATGCCACTTTGGGGGAATGGCCCCCGGCTTGGAGATATCCTTTCTTCAATGAGAAGGGTCGAGATGGTTGCATTCATGACAGCCATCAACTGCGTTCTTACTCCCGAGAAAGGAGCAGGGGGGGAAAGGATGAGACATTGCATGCAACGGGACGGAACAGGAAGACATTGCAGTCATGAGGAGTAAGGTTGTAATCGCATGAAGCCGGCTGATTTATGCCGTTTATGTACTGTAATAAAAATATCGCGATCAACCAGAGATCATTGAGGGTTCATTCTCGTCTCTGAATCCTCACCTCGGGGTATACAACAAACACACCTGAAAAGAGAAAATAGGAAGTCAACCACAAAGAGAATTGTCCACCCTCACCCTTGACGCCGGCCAATGCTTCGAGTTCCTCACCGTATAAAAGCAGAATCCGCTGTCGTTCAGTCTAGCTGCCTCCTTTTTGCCCTTACCGTGATGCCGTGTCCGTTGCCGTGTTTTTTTTGTTGTTGTTGCTGTTTAAGTCTTCTATGTTCCCTTTTACCGGGAGGGCTCCATCCTGAACGACTCCCTTTCGCCCCATATCGCTGCCATCCTACCTCAGCAGCTTGCTCCTGGCCAGTCATCGAGCGGTCGGTAGCTCTTCCAGTCCTTACTGGCCCATTGGCACCATAGTAGGCCGCATACGTCGTCGCAAATCGCCACGTCTTCGGAGCCTCAGCCTTGGAGCTTAGCCATCTGGTCGAGCAGCTCCTGGAGGGTGTCGTCATCAAGCTTGGCCGCGAGGGACGGGATCAGGGTCTTGGCCTCTTCAGCACTGTCGCAGCAAAGCGAACCTGGAGTATAACCATGTCAGCATGCGCTCCTCTACAGATTCTGCCCCCCTCAGGCGCCGAGTTCTACAACAGCCCCGGCACAACAGAAGTCAAACAAGGAGTTCCAAGCGCATACCGATCTGCGCCCGCTCAAACTTGTTCAGCTGCTTCTGCGAGCTAAGCAGCCGCTCGACGGCCTCGACGTTCTCCTTTTGCTTGAAGCGCGCGAACGCGTCGAGGTAGTCGACGGTCTGCGCGAGGATCTCGGTCTCCTGGAAGTTCTTGCGATCGTTGCGCCGCTTCGCGACCAGGGCGTGGATGACGAGGTTGGCCTCGGAGAGGGTCAGGGTGTCGACGCCCTCGAACTCGCCGAGCTTGACGTCGTCGGTGGCCTCCTCCTCGCCCGGGGGCGCGGGCTTGGGGCGGGAAGTCTGTTGGCGGCGGGGTCGGGCTTGTTGGTCCATGATGGCGGTGGATCGACTGGGGGGTTCGTGAGAGAGAAGGAAAGAGGAGGGCGCGGCGGGAGGAAGGAGGACGGAGTGGAAAGGAGGGTTCTGTGACCCTGTCTGGGATGTCTCTTCCAAGCTTTCGATGTACTCTCGACTCGAGGTGGGCACAATGTGATTATGATTGGGAATCGATTGTCGTCGATCTGTGTATTGACCCGTCTACTCGTGGGGGGAGGTCGTCTGGTCGCAGGTTGGTTGATGTGCCTAAAGGTTGACAGCAGCAACGGAAGCAGAAGTTGGGTGTGGGTCAGTTTGAGACTCAAAGGCACTGGGAGTGACTTTTAAAATCCTCTAGCGCCTGTTTTGCTTGTGTAGAGTATTGGCGCACCTACCTACCCCGTGAAAATATGGCGGTGCGATTACCACACCTCCTTTCAGCTACACTGTGTCTCTTGGTCCCAGTCTCACTCTCAAGTATGTTGCCCTGAGATCTCTGGGCAGGATGAGTTGATCGAGTTTCGTTTTAACTTGATACCATTGAAACTTCTTCTTTCAGTAAACAAAAGAAGAAAAACAGCCGCTCCTTTGTTGCCCGCAAGATTTCCAAAACTCCTTCATTCGCAACTCATATTGCAGCCTCCTCCCTCATTATAAGGGGTCGACCAGGCCCATCCTGCCCAATATGTAAGACCTCATGATGGCCATATTATCAATGTTCTGTACCGAGACTTACTATTTCTAGGACCGTATTCGCTCTCATGATCATCAACAAGGCGGGCGGCCTCATCTTCAACCGAACATTCCAAGAAGGAGGACTCAACCAGCTCAGCTCAAACGACTACCTCGTCATAGCTGGCACATTTCATGGGTAAGTTCAGCAAGGACACTCGACTCAAATCACAGTAAGATGTATTTATTGACAATCTATGGCAGAGTACACGCCATTACCTCCCGGCTGAATCCCGTCAAACAGCCTCCACCACCACTGGCTTCCAATGGCCTGCCCAGCCGGCATGAGCCCGCTTCAGGCCTGGAGGTCATGGAGACGGAGAACTTCCGCCTTCAGTGCTTCAACACCATGACGGGGACCAAGTTCCTCGTCTTCACAGACACGACGCAGGCGAACGTGGATGTCACGACGAGGAGGATCTACGAGCTCTATGCGGACTATGTCATGAAGAACCCCTTCTACCAGCTGGAGATGCCTATCAGGTGTGAGATGTTTGAGAGGAAGTTGAATTCGTATATCAGGGAGATCAACAACCGGTAATAACCGAGGCCGCTCAAGGCCTACATGTATATGGATGGAGGACGGCGTTGCAGGAGTCATCACTTTTAAGTTGGACGTGACAGTTAGACAAGCTAGAATAGCTAACCCCGTCAAAGGCGTTGGTATTCATCATTTATCTAATGGTATGTGCCTAATTATGAAACGTCAGTGCTGCGGATAACTCATCCTCATTTGCAACGCTTCGGTGGCAATCGACTCATGTCATATCTTGACTTCTCGTGCAGGACCGACTGAAGAATGTCTCAGTAGATCAAGAGATGTCCATCTTATCGCCACCCTTGTCCCCGTCCTTCTTCTCGTCCTTGGAGCCGCTTCCGCTTCCGCTCCCACTTCCGCTAGGCTCGCCGTCCTTGTCCAAGAGAGGCTTTGACGAATCGTCTTCCTCCTTGACTGAGTCCAAGGAAGACTTCTGCGCCGCCTCGGCCTCCTCCCTCGCCTGCCTATCCCTTCGGGCCTGTTCCTCCTCCATGGACATGCGCAAAGCCAGCGCCAACTCGGGGTCGTTGTTGGGATCGAAGCCAAACTCCCCAAAGTCGCCGCCGCCCTCGCCGCCAGCGCCCGAGCCACCGGCGGCACCCTCTCCTTGCATTATTGCCGAGCTGACCAGTTGATCGCTGAGCAGGCCGGAGCCCGCAGAGATGGTCACCAGGTGAGAGCCCTCGCCGGACTTGACGGTCTCGTTGAACTTGCTCAGCTTCTCGTGTGTCTCGCTGCCCTCCAGCTCGCCAAACAGGACGAAGTCGACGGACGTGTTGACCTTCTTCAGCTTCTTGGCCAGGTTGGTGAGGCTCTTCTCGGTGTCTAGGACGGGGGAGCAGATAAATACGACGATGCGTTGTCGTTGTGTCTTGTTTTGGCGATGTTTCAGAGCGAGCTGTTGTAGTGACCCGTCAGTCAGCTTCTCTGTAAGGCCATTAGAGAGCATAAATCGAGGAAGTACATACACTTGCGACCTGGATGCCCGTTGCCAAGTTGGCCTCACCGCCGATCTTCTTCTGTGTCCTATGCAGACCTTCGAGGATGCGGCCTTGCTCTGTGGTCAACGTGCTGAGCACCTCGGGTCCCTTGCCACCCATGCTCATAAGACCGACTGATGACTCCGGGTTGCTCGTCGTAATGGACTGGAAAAGAATGTTGACGGCATCCCGTTGCGCACCGAACCGAGTAGGGGCGTAGTCTCCGTTGCGACTGCTTTCGCTGTTGTCGACAACGATCATAACCGCTTCGAGGACCATCTTGGCTGTTTGTTTGGCGTGTAGATGACGCCGGGCGGGAAGGCTTGGGGAGAGTAACTCTTTTAGTAGAGTGGGTTTTGCGGTGGTCTTTCGAGAAGGTCGGTCGAGTGCCCAAGCGGAATGGTGTCTGTGGATGGCGTGCGTTGTGGGGTTGAAGAGCTGTTTGATGGATGAGGTTGAGGAAAGGAAGCTCGCCGTCTCTTTCGTACTGCGTAAGGCGAGTTCAGCCTGGCTGGCGTCACAAGCCCCGGCAGGCAGGGGGTGCTTAAGCAGATCCACCTCTGTTTTAGTGTGCCTCGCTTGACCCCTGCGGCCCGGCCGGTGGTTTCTGGGGGGCCCAAGCTCCCCGGTCGGTTTGTTTACTTGGGTTCCGTTACCATCTACAATGCCTCTCTAATTTGTCCAATCCCTCCAATTCGTACCGTGCAACACTACAATCGACTGGCTCACGCCTTATATCATACCACCCACACCCCAAAGTACCCGCGCATCCGGATCTTCGATTTCTATAACATAATGGCACCGCCTAGGGGCACGAAGAGGAAGTCGGACGAGTCCGCGTCCGCGAGCGACCGAGTCGAGAACGCGCAGAACATAACGGAACATATCGATGCAACTACGGCAGACAACCCCTTTGTCGCCCAGGAAAGCCCGCGGAAGAGGCAGAGAACGGGCATTACTCTGAGCCAGAAGCAGGCTCTCATTGACAACCTCCAGCTCGAAAGTACGTTGTCGTCCTTGGGCGAGTGCCTATATTAGGGGAGGAATGATGATACTAACGCGTCAACAGTCGCCGACCGCGCCCGGAAACTTCGAGCGCAATACAACCTCCAGGCACAGGGTCTTAGGACACGCATAGAAATACGCGTCAACCGCATTCCTATGGCGTTGAGGAAGGCGAGAATGGGAGACCTCGCAGACAAGTACAGGAACGGACAACACCCTCAGCAATCTAGGCCCACCGCTTCGGCATTCTCAACCTCTGTCTCCCTTCCACCGCCAGTGCCCGAGAAGGACACCCCCGTGTCACGTCAGACTTCTCAGGCAACTTCACATACGACAGCATCATCCAAGTCAGGGCCAGGGCGGCCACCCAAGCAAAATAGGTACGGAACCCTCCCCCCCTCCCGGAATCGCACCCATGCTAACGCAGCAGGCAGTAGTCAAGTTGTGCGCCCCGATAAGGAGAATCCAGTCCAAGCAATAGATTCAGAGCCGGTCAAGAAAAAGCAGCGCAGTCAGCCAGCACCTGAAACAGAACCGACCAAGCACTCCACGGTCCTGTCCCCAGCTTCCGCCAACGCCCGCCCTCTGCCGCGTACCACACCTGGCGGCAAACCGACTGTTACACGACCTGGTGCAAACACTGTAGCTGGCCCACCATCGCCGGTGAAGCACAGCAGCGCATCCAATCTCTTCAGCAACCTAGCGGAGAAAGCCCGGTCGACGCGTCCAGGTGCGTCGCCGCGGAAGCAAACCGCCTCGACAACTGCAAGCTCGGCTGGTGGACCGGCAAGGGGGAGGACTGCTGCGACGACGACGGCAACGGGCGCGACCAAGGGCGCTGCGACGACCAAAACTACGCGGAGGGCTAGTGTCATTTCTGAGTCGAGCGAGGGGAGTACGTCGACGGTAATGAGGAAGGGGACGACAAAGGGTGCCACCAGCGCTACGGATAAGGAAATGGCACCCCCACCGAGCACGAAGAAGTCGGTCATGGGCAGCATCAGGAGAGGTATGACTGGTGGTGCATCGAAGAAGACCACAGCCGCGAAAACAGCGGCACCAGCTTCGACGGCCACAGGACGGGTATTGAGGAAGAGAACGTAAAGAGAAGGCTGTTGTTGTCAGGAGAGGGAAGTTGGGCGATGCCGTCTGGAAGAGCGGTACTGTACTGACGTTGTTTGTCCTGCGGAAGATTGGTATAATGGCTGGAGTGAGGGTTCCTCCGGTTTCTGTTGGCTGGCATTGCTTTTTGGGGAATCATGGCGTTCTGGAACCGCGTTATAATTGTCGGTATACGGTTGCACAGCGAGCATCTTTTGCGAAGGAATATTCGTCCTTTCCTGCTAGGGGTATTTGAGTGTTTTACGACGAAATCATGATATTTTGCCTTGGTTGCCAGATCTTCTCATCTTGACATCCTGCTTTAACCAGCGCTGGCCCCCTTTTTCTTCTTATCGTCCACAAACTCGATATTGTCCTCGGGTATCTGCTTGTACTTCTCCAGCAAGAACTCCTCAATCTCGTCGCTCACGTCGCCCTGCACCACGATCTCCTCCCCTCCTGACGGCGTCTTGGTGACACTGGAGCCGGTGGCGAACTTCTTGCCGAACTCCTTGGACACCTTCTTTAGCTCCAGGTCGAAGGCCTCGAGACCCGACACGGCCGTGACGAACTTGCGCTTGTTGCGCTCGATGCGCTTGATGATGACGGTGCTGGTGGCGCGCTTGTCGGCCTCCTTCGCGGCGGCGGCCTCGGCCTTGGCGGTCTTCTTCAGGGCGTCCTTCTCGGCGCGCTTCTGGGCCTCGACGGAGAGGTTGGCTGTGGATGCTGCGAGGGCATCTGTAGACGGGGAAAGGAGAGATATTGTCAGCTTGGAGTGGGGTGGTAGGAGGATGGGAGAGGATGTTATTGATCGTACCAGGAGACCATATCCTCTCGTATAGGTCAGGGTGCTTCTTCTCCAGCCATTCCTGGCACTTCTTTACTGTTCCTCCATATTCGCAGTACTCTGGTGGCAGAGTGCAGACTATAGTGACTTTGGTTAGCTAACGAGGGAGAAGGAGCCCATGGAGGGGCAAATGGGTTGTTGTGATTGTTGATAATAAACATACCACCACAGTAGAGGACAATCGCAGCTTGGGACTCTGCAGGTGCAGCGTCGACGTCAGCCATAGCAATAGCAAGTAATCAGAATGAAGGGTATGTAAGCTTTGCAACGTTTTGTTGTATAGGTAGTCGTATGTTGCTTGGCCACTTCTCAATCTATGTATTGATGGTTGCGGGGTTGTTTTTGGACGACTGCCCCGCGATGTCCTTTGGCAATTGGCCTTTGGAGGGGCTGGACTGCGTCACTGCTTTTGCCCAAAGGCGCTGGTGTGGTTAGGTGGAATTAGCAAAATTGTCTAACGACACTATGCCCTGAGCACTTACCCCGGTACACACACCAAGCAGGTACTGTAGGTACACCATCTTCCCTAGAAACGGTCTTTACACCATCAAAGCCTCACACCTCCTTAGCCCTATATAAGCGCCTTCTCTTCCATGAGTCCCGGGATATTGGCTTGGACTAAGACCCAGCATATCATGGCCAACTACAGATTTAAACTTTATCCTTGAGCCAATGTCCCGTGGTGCTGGCTTTCGTCTCGTGTTTCCCCGCGTTGCCTAGCAAATATTGAGACACTTGATGCCGGATCACATCTGGCAACCGCCGAGTATGTCCAACAGGAGACAGACTGGACAGATACAGACACAGAGAAAGGTAGACTCTCACACACTTGACATGCTGGCTAATCGATAAATGCAGACATCTTATGCTTGCACAGACCTATATATGTGTATGTGTGTGTGTGTCATCAGTCGTCTTGCGGCTGTCACCAGGATAAAGGCATTCCGTCGGCCACACTTGACCTGCGCATCGTTCACCCTGGATCGCGTCTATCAATCAATAAGGGACCACTTTTCGAGGACTGCATGGCCCCAAAGCTGCCATGCTGCAGGAACTAAAATTGTCGTCTTCGACAAGCTGGAATTTATGTATTAAACGTCATTTACGTGCTCGTGCGGCACGGTCAGCCGCGGAACACTTCCTTCAACCATGGATGCCTTTCCAAGTCTGCCAAGCTACAGATCCGGATCAGGTGTCGTCGATTTACTATGTGGATGTCTTGCATCACGCTCCACTATACAGCACCTGGGTGGCACGGCATTGGCGAAGCAACTTAAGCGCCCGGGTTGGCGCGCAGCTGGCGCTGCTTCCCATCATTGGCCAGCCTCCTTCCTGCGAACAGTGTCTCCAATCTCCCAAAGAGGAAGACAATGACACCGCTATTGACGCGCGCGAGCCAGTCGTTCGTCATACCTAAATTGAACAATCCTTCTGTGAGAGCTGATTGGACTTGTTCAGATCATTGCAACCCTCCTGCACCCTCTGGTCGTGGTGGGCATCCGGGAGGACCCCAACAACCTCCGTACCCACGTCTTCACCGACGACCACTGCCTCCTTCTGCTTGCCATTGCATGAGTCTGCATGCTACCCATGAACGCAACAGAGCGGGGAATGTGGCACGAACACCTAACCTCGTCCAATGCAGGCCATGTGCTCTGCCGACCAAGCTGGTCTAGTCACACCTCCCGGCCCAATTCTGGCCCGCTCGGGCAGACCTGCTATACTCCCCTACACGCTGTCTCGCCGTTAGCCGCTCGACGGGAATCTGTGGATTGTCGTGCTAGACGGTGAGCCCCGGTGGGTTGTTGGTTGATAAAACTTCTCGTTGAATAAAACTAGATTCGTGACCCTAGTCCTCCAGGGACGGTCTTTTCCCTTCTCATTTCCTTTCCACGCGAATACTCGTGCGAGTTCTGAGTTTTGCAAGCATAGATAGCTTTCGCTGTGCGAGGCATCCTATCGTTTACCGATTTAGTTTGGGGTCCCTTTTATTTTCATCTCCTTGTGTTGCTTTCCGAAGGCGCAGAGCGTCGCATTGCAGTCTCACTGCCTCAGGACGAGCAAGGTATCTTTTTTATCTCTTATATATCATATCATATGATGACCGCATTTCCTACTCATACTACAACTGGAATATAACGGCTTTTCGAAAATGGCAGAACTGGTTATTCTACCGCAAACCACCACGGGTCTCGAGCCCCCTCCGCAGGGCCGGAGGCGGCCTCGTGCCCTTAATACCATAATGGAGGAAGAGAACGAGGATGTGGTCTCACCAGTCCGGTCACCATTCTTGAGGAAGACGATTGCCCGGGACAGGACGCAGCAAGATAGGAACAGGGTGCAGGCATGGTTGGCTCCTCTTGAGCCGATTCCCAGTGAAGAGGTGCCGACTCCCAAAGGCTTCCCTACTCCAAGAGGTTTTCATTTCATGACCGCCCCGACACTACCATCTTCGCCATCCTCGGCCTCGGCCTCGGGAGAGGAGGGTAGCTCTCAAGACTCGTACTCTAGAACGAACTCATGGAACCGACAGAGCGTGATGACGGATGTGACGGAATTCGACGATTTGTATGGGGTATCCGACGAGGAGGGCGAGCAATCCTACGCCCCCGTGGTGCCTCCGAAAACACATGCCGAGGAAGCCAGAAAAGCGTTGCCACAACTAGTGATTCCCGGAGAGCAGCAGCAGAACGCTTCGGTGTGGTCACCTAAACATCAGAATTTGTTGAAGACACTAGCATCACCAGTGCCGCCGACGCCTCCTTCAGCCGTCGTCATGTCTCCAGCAATGCTAGTTTACATGCAGGCTCAGCATGCTCAACCGATCCCGGGCCTCTCAGCACCGCCATCACTCGACGGATCCCTTGATGGAAGTCTCACGTCCGAGCAGCTGGCAGCAATGTCGGCACCTCCTACCCCCGTCATGAGCAACGAAGACCCCGAGGACAGTGGAGATTCCTGGCGGGGTGTTCAACTTCAGCCCGGCGCTTTGGCTACTTTGCAGGCGCTGTCGGGTCACGAATCGGAGGAAGTCGAACACCCGCGGGAAGAACATGTCTTTGAGACGTCCGAGATACCCATGACTGAGTCAAGACGATCACGACCTCGTCTTCTCACCAACAACCTCTCGAGAGATTCTATCATGCTATCGCCGGCGCAGCAGAGAACTTTGGGCGGCTTGACCCCTCTGGACATACCTTCTCCAGGAGGGTTTTTCTCGGGTCTCTCTCCCCGTACCCGGACGACATGGCACCTGGGCGTCTCGCCGGCTGACGACATCCAACCTCCCACGTCAACGACGGCCGAGCAGTTCTATAGGGTTCCTTGGAGTATGGACGATGCTCCTCCCATGCCATCTCAACCGAAGCAAATACAACGGCCTCTTCACATAACCCACGGCGATTTCTCAAGCTCTCCAGTCGAGCACGTTGTCGAAATGCTCGAGCCTATCAAGGACGAAGATGCCTTGACAGCAAGACGTGTAGAGGAGCCAGTCACCGCAAAGAGGGTACCGCCTTACCAGCCATCGACTGTCTCTGAAGGTGATGAAGAAGAGGTCTACTCGCTATCGTCACCCAAGGAAGAAGACCATGTAGCAGAAATCGTTGTCGACTACGACCCCAACTATGCCCGCAAGCAACAGGAAATCGCAGTGTCGCACTTGGACCGAACTGAGGTCTGGCTCAGGGCACAATTTTCCTACATGAGGGGTGTCGGTTTCGAGCATCCAGAGCAAGAAACAGGAACGGAGCCAGAGAAAGCCGAGGTCAAGAAGCCAGAGGAAACAGAAGCCACATCACCGGACTTGGAGCAGCCTCCCACGCCTCCACCCAAGGTGCCTCTTCAGCCATCCACGGCTGTCGCTCCAGCACCAGCCAAAAAGAAGTCCGTTCGCTTCTCTACGCAACTCACCTTCGCACCTGCGGCTGGGAACCTTCCAGTTTCGCTTCCCTCAAAGCTCCTCCAACAGGAATCAGCCTACTACCGGGCCTTCCAGTCCATGACCGTCCGCGCCACGCAAGCCGATGTCTTTGTCCACCGTCTTCCGCGCTTCGAGGCCCTCCAGGCCGAACGGGTCGCCCTCCGCGAGCAGCACCGCGACCGGCTGCTGGGCAAGTACCAGCTGTCAGTGATGCCGCAGTCCGCCAAGAAGCGCATGAGCGCCAATGTTGCCCGCGGTGATGACGAGGTGTTTGAGGACCCTGAAAAGATGCGCCTGGACAAGGAGTCCGATGCGTTGAAGCAGATGTGCACTGCGAACTGGCACGTCGCCGCCCTCAAGATGCTCAATGGTGGCAAGTTGGTGTGTGCACCGGTGCACAAACGACTTGCCAGACTATCCATGGCTCCGCAAAGCCGTGGAGGTGGACGGAACAGGCTGCGAATTCTGGATCTCGGCGGCCAGGCTGCCTGCGACTGGGCCTGGCATGCCGCCTTGCAATACCCCAACGCCAAGGTGTACACCGTGACGACCAAGGCGATCCGCCAGCTGTCCAATTCCAACATCCGCGGGCCACCGAACCACCGCCAGGTCGCCGTCAACAGTTTGTGGAGGCTCCCCTTTGCGAACGACCAGTTCGACCTCATTTCCGCAAGGGAGCTACACAGCATCCTCAAGGCTTCTGATATCGCCGATGCGGAGGACGACTGGGACCTGTGTCTCCGTGAGGTCATGCGCGTGCTCAAGCCGGGCGGATACATCGACTTCAACGTCATGGATTCGGACATCGTCAATGCGGGCCCGCTGGGCCTGGCCAAGAGCGTCGAGTTCGGGTTCACGCTCAAGACGCTGGGCTGTGACCCATCACCGACAAAGTCCTTCCTCTCCCGCCTGTCCCGCGAAGGCTTCGAGGACGTCCGCCGCGCGTGGGTGGTCTACCCCCTCGGCCCCAAGCCAGTCGAGAAGCCCGGCCCGGTACGCTACGGGCCCAACGGGCCGGAGCCCTCGCCCCCCGCGGGCGGCAACACCATCTCCCTCGACGCCATGGCACCGGGGAGCCTCCCCGGCAGCACGGACGACGCGGCCGCCATCGCGGGCATCGCGGGCACCTGGGCCTGGGAGCGGTGGATCCTGCGGTGCGAGATGGAGAAGGCCAACGGCGAGCTGAGGAGCGGGTTCAAGCTCGCGGACACGGTGAGCACCGATGGCGGTGTGGTGAAGGAGGCTGAGAAGAGCCTGCGGGGCGTGCACGCTGTCGTTGAGGAGGGGAGGGCCTGTGGTGCGGGCTTGAGGGTACTGAAGGGTTTCGCGAGGAAGCCCGAGGTGACGCGCAGTATCACACAAGAGGTTTTGGATGTGCTGGACTCCATGGAGTTCATGGAATTCTGATTGTTGGGAGATGACTCCCTTCGTCACTGTCCTGGGCATCATGTGATTTCACTACTCACTATTCCTCGATTTCTTTTTTCAACCCGAGTTTCTTTTTCCTTACCATTTTTTCTGGGTCGTGGGTTGATGATGTGTACGCGGGACGATGTTACATGATTGCACAGGGCGCAGAGGACTTTTACCATACATAAAGAGCGTTTCTCAACTTTTTCTTCCCTTTGTCCTGTCCACTCATGAGATGGCATGCTTGTCGACATTGCCTGTAATATATATATATATACACATCTGTCACCACCTGGAGAACATATAGTTACAGTTTGTAAGAGAAAAATGGGAGTTGGTTAGAAAACGAGGCTGCTTCAAGATCGAAATGATTTGCTCCATCGGATGAATCCATAAACCTGCCTTTGATGTGATTGTTTGTTTGTCAGGACAACCGACCGTCGATTGGTTCCAGTATGGCCATCACTTCGCTCGGCAAGTTTTCACAAGCCCTCTTACTACCCTGATCTATAATGTCGAGATGATCCGGAACCCACCAAGACAACCTTGAGGGCCAGGTTATTCACTCTATGACAAGGCAGCCGTAGTTGCTCTGATCACTCAGGGGCCTGCGCGGCTGGCTGCTCATCCATATGACAACATAACTTTGAAGACAATTCAATAGTACTTGCGTACATAGCCAGCCAACTGAGCAAAAGGGACTAAATGACAACAACTGGGGCAGTATTGTCAACTCGACAAGCAAAACTGCCGTCTCTCTTTATTGATTGCTATAAGCAACGTATTTCATTATAAGCCATTCATCCCCTCGGCATAATAATCGTGGTATCAAGCTATCGACTTATCAAAAGAAAGCCATGCACTTTTAGCTAGCCCCCTTCAACGCACACTCCCTTCCTACCGTCCCGTCCCGGTTCTCCTGTCTGTCTGTCTGGTCTGTCTGTGTCTAATCCAGCACAATCGCCGCGCCCTGCGACCCCGCAGCCGCAGGCGGTGACACCCCAGTCGCCAGGGCCTTGACGACATCGCTGACCTTGGTCAACAGACCCCCGATACTGTTCCCGTGGGGATGTGCGACGGCAGACTTCCCATGGCCCTGCCAGCCGTCGCCCCTGCTGTCAAATACGGTCTGCAGCGCGGCATCGAACGCGTCGTCCTCCTTCTTGGGGGGATCCTCGGGCCGGACACACCGCTCCATGTTCCACCAGAGCTGTCCCCGGCGGGACTTGAGCCTGAAGCTGAGGCACAGCGTGCGCGGCGCCCTGTTTGCGGACGCGGGCAGCTCGAAGTGGACATTCAGCCAGTCGAGGGCCCGGGCCAGGATCTGGAGCTCGCCCTGGTTGTTCGCGGTGGTGTCCGCCCACGAGTCCTCGATCGAGTCCAGGGCCCGGTGGAGGGGCAGGGTCACCTGCAGCCAGTAGGGCAGCTGCTCGAACCCGACGGGCGAGTTGACGAGCCGCTCGAGCATGTCCTGGACCCTGATGTGGGGGTTGCCCTTCTCCAGGGTGATCTTGACCCTTTCGCTCCCCGCGAGGTCCAACACAACCCTCCAGCGAGGTTGGTCTTGTTGTAGCCCACCCGCAGCAACCTGCTCAGGTGTGCCATATGTGAACACGACCTTGCGGAGAGTCACGCTTTCGCACTTCACCGTGTTTGCGCGGCTACTCATTGCTGCCACGAATTCCACCAGTCTATCTATGGCTTTGAGACGGGTAGCTAAAGATTCGATGAACGACGTACCAATCTCTGTCCGCAGCTGGAGTCTGAACTGTCCGGTCCGTGGCTGGTAGATGACATCGTGGTCGACGTTGCCCTTGATCAACGCAAACTTCGACTTGTCGTTGACCACTATCTTGACGTCGGCGGACACCTCAAGGCGCTTGTTTGACGGGACAGCAGCGCCACGCACACCGCGGAAGACAATCTGAACAAATTCTTCGGCCCAGGAGCCCCGGGGTTGCTTGAGTTTGCGTTCATTACTCTGAGGCGGCAAGATAGCGGCAAGCCTGACATACAGTCCAGGGATCTTGAGACGCGGTGATAAGTAGGGGTTGTCCGCACGCTTCGCAGCGTATTGGATCTTGTTCTTTCTCAGGGTCGTGATATCAGTGATTTGGGCAATCATGCCGGTAGTCAGGGCGGAGAGGTCCGTAAAGAATGTGACTGAGAGTTCGGGATTTGCCGATGTGATTGGAAGCAGGTTGTACGTCTTGATTCGGGCGGTTGGTTGCTCGATCATAGCAGTCTTCCGAACATTGGCCTGAGTGTTCAAAGGCTTGGTCCGTGGTTTTGGTGGGTTGCCCTTGCCATCGGTAGGTAGCGCATCATCCATACTAAGCAAAGTCAGCGTCTTGTCCCAATAACATCTTTCATGCTGTTCGAACTTACATTTCAACCAGCCACCATGTGTCGCCAGCCAAACTCAGACACACAACAAGGTACCACGCAGGACCCCAGCCTTCCCGCCTGAGCCACAATGTTTGGCAATGTTCTCGGGAAGGGTGTAGGCGCTTGATCTCGTCTGAATTGACCGGCCTCCTGGACATGTGCCAGCCCGAGCCTTTGCCTCGCCGAATGATCTCGTCAAATTCGCTCTGCCACCTGATACTCTCGATTTGCACGACGCCATCCTCGATTGGGTTTTTACACCTCTGGTTGAGGAAAACCTCTCCCCTGGAGATGAACGACCGCGCAGCAGGTTGCATGTTGAAAAGTCCGGTCGTCGTATTTAACCGTATGGTCAGGTTTTGTGAGTGTGTCAGTTGAATTACCAAGGTAGAATCCGATGGTTCTTCGTTGTTGATGCTGAGTGAAATGGTCGCCTGCCGCTTCTCGAACCGTGGCTTCGACAGTAACTTCGCGTACATCGATGACAGAATA
Source organism: Cytospora schulzeri (assembly GCA_003795315.1). Classification (NCBI taxonomy): domain Eukaryota; kingdom Fungi; phylum Ascomycota; class Sordariomycetes; order Diaporthales; family Cytosporaceae; genus Cytospora; species Cytospora schulzeri. The sequence continues at coordinate 991,898 of LKEA01000002.1, forward strand.
TGCTCGACATGTCTCGCAATGATTCTCTTGAGGAGAATTTCTGCAGATATCTCCTCGCTGTCGATCAGAATATCCACATCCTTGATTTCCTTCCCATCTCTGAACCATCGTAATGTAAGGTAACTCGTTGGTCTAGTTCCTGGTGGGGAGTTACGTGGTGGCGCCTTTCCGCTGTTAATGCCGACAATGATCCAACTCTTCACCGGCTTGAGATCGCTTGTGATCAACCTGTTTGTCCAATATTGAATCGATAGAGCCCTGTTCAGACGTTCTACCTTGAGATTCTCGATCCAACGGCCACGGCTGAGCACCAAAGCCTGTCTCCGCAGCTCATTGATCTTGTGTGTCAAGACGAACTCGTGGAGGAACTCGTAGCAACCACGCAGGCCATCGATACCGAGTGCTTCGTTCACTTTCATCTCCACGAAAGCCATCAATGCCTCTGGAAGATCCTTGGGCGCAGGTGTAAAATTGAAGCGGAAGTTGATGAACCAGAACTGCTTCTCGAAATCCTCATCCGCGATTGTGAGATCTACCTCAAATTCGCCCTTGACCTTGAAGGTTACACGGCCAGAGTCGATTGCGTAGTCTCTGAACTGATAGGGAATCTTGTCGTGATCCTCCAGATTCAATCGGACAGACAACAGCGTATTCAGCTCGCTGATCCACTTCATCTGCTCGGCGACAGTTAAGGGGGGAGGGTCGATGTAACCGAACTATTAGCAGTCAGCACGGGCAACATCAATATAAAGACACAGATAGTCTTACCTCAGGCATCCAAGGCGCTTGTCCAGTGGATAATATTTGGAGTGCCGTTTTGATGTCTGGATCTGGCAACCGGGCTCCGTACAGATCTCTCTTGATACGACCCATGAAATCGAGACCCATGTCATACTTTGTTACTTGCTCGTTGATGTGGACATTGAGATCGATGAGTCTGCTGACTTGGCCGGCCTTCCTGCTCCATTCTGATATCACCAGAGCCTTGACCCATCTGCCGTGCATATCCTGTATGAAGTGCAGCAGGTTTGCCTTCTTGTTCTGGTTCTCATCCGAGTTATCTTCCACCGTACTAATAGCCCCATTCGTTGCCCCGCTATGTATTGGTATCTTTGCAAGCTCCTCGATCTTGGTCTGGAGATCATTGTGCGATTTCTGTGCCAGTCGGTTCAATATTAAGGGGAGTGGTATAAAGTTCTGGGTGATATGTGCGATCTCGGGTGGTAAATTGTTCATCTTCGAATCTTGGCCCGGCGCGTTCGAAGCTGCCTGAGCTTGTGGGTTCGGCGCATCTGCGTCCATTGGGGTATCGTATCCTCCGTTCACTATCGCCGCGCCGCTGGATTTGCTGAGCTTATTCGGTGACGGCTCGCGCTTTACCATACCGACACCATTGACTCCGTTTACCTTCAAATCTCTGTCGTGGTTGGTGCGCAACCCATTCTGCGCTCCGTTCTCCATTTTGACGGCCCCCAGCATGCTGAGGGCGAGAATCTCATTCGTGAGACCTCACCCTACCGCAGCTCCTTCCCTCTCTCGGTTCCGTAGTTGGCAGGGCGGTCGCAAGGCGTCGCGCAGAGAACTATCGGCAAGGGTACGGATCGAAAAGTACCGGTCGTGGTGGTGTGTACTTGTCGATTCGTGCGTCGTTCTCAATCGCTGCAGAAGACAAAATCGCAAAGCGCAAGCACTACCGAAATGTACTTGGCTTTGAGGGTTTCCAACAGTGGGATAACCCAGTAGGAAAACCTTTTCAAGCCTCCATTAAGCAAATGAGTCCTCCTTGGTTTCCGCTGGGACAGGGGGCGAGTAAGCAATCGAGTGAAGGTCGCCTTTCTTCAATCAGTCGGTCGCCTCTTGAGTGAGACGGAGAATTCGCAGGTGCGCAGGCGTCGCGCAGAAGGCTGGTGACTTTTACGCGGAATCTTTGTTCGCAATTTTGGGCCGAAACGCAGGATCGAGACGCGGTGGTTGCTGGTTGTCAGGATCGTGGACAAAGGGACTCGCGGTTGTGATGATGGAAAGCTGGGGGTTGGGTGGGACGTACGGGAACCCAGCAGCAGCGTAAACCAAGCCTTGGACTGGCGCCGAAGGACCGTTCCCAGCTCATCAAGAGCCGCCGAACCAGGCGACCCGCTGTATCACGTGACTACCCGTCTCCCGGACCGCCCCCGGACCTACAACCCGGGGTTCTGGCGAAGAGATCGGTTATTACACCCGACACTACCTGGGTAGATATAGGAACCTCATTAATTGCAAACATGTTGATACCAAGAATGCTTGAATCAAGTCAAAATACTCAAGTGGAAAAGCACTGCACCTTCATACCTGAAAGAAGATCTATATGAAAACAAACAAATGAAAAAGCATGCTACTCTAGTACAGTCACAGGTTGCAGGTACCCAATAGCTGGGACCGATCTGAATCTTTGTTTTTCTATCCCATTTCACGGAAACCAAACAGCCTATCATTTCCAGCTAGGCAATTCGAGTGAATCAGGTCAAGGGACTTGATGAATTACAAGGCTTTCAGCCATCAGTTGTATAACTAAACCTCAGGCCACGTAGAAACCATATATCTTTGCCTACCTAATCTACCAAGGTCTCGCTGTAGGCCATAACATCACCCAGTTCCATTGCCGCGTTAGATCAAGTTTCATTATTCTCTAGCTATTTTCATGTGTTAGCCAGGAGTCTTGCTTACTGACTATAACAACATAGCCGTGACGCTGGGGAGCTCAATGTACTTACATCTTTTCGGCCGTAGCCGAGGTCGTTGGCCATTGGTAGCCAGCGGCATCACTGAATCTGTAGCCGTAAGATGCCGTGAAGTCATCCAGGACACCAGGTCCACGAGAGCCTATAGGAGCGTATCAGTCAGTGTTCTCGAGTGTGGGTAGAGTTTTGGGCAGATGTCTTACCATAAGGATACTCCATAGGGATGATCTCCTTGTTGTCATCCAGGTAGTGCAGGAGAGGGGTGAAGATCCTCCAAGATGAATCCAACTCATCGTCTCGGACGAAGTTGGAGTGGTCGCCCTTGATACAGTCGAGAATCAATGATTCGTAGGCCTCAGGGATCTTAAGGTCAGAGAATCTTCGGCGGTAGGTGAGATCCAGCTCTGTCACGACAGTCTGCATGCTCAGGCCAGGCAGCTTCGAGTTCATCTTGATGTAGACACTCTCGTTGGGCTGGATTCGCATGACCAGCTCGTTCCGGGGAATATCCTTAAAGATTCCAGAGGTCACATCCTTGAACTGCACCCGGATCTCCGTCTTCTGCTCGTTCAGAGCCTTACCGGCCTTCATGATGAAAGGCACACCGTCCCATCGCTCGTTCTTGATGTAAGCGACCAGGGCGCAGAAGGTAGGGCATCGGGAGTCCTGAGGAACAGTGTCGTCCTCCTTGTATGATGGCTTGCTGCCATCCAGGGACTTGCCGTACTGGCCAATGATGACGTTCTTTGGCTCGATGGAGGGGATGGCACGGAGGACGCGCACCTTCTCGTCTCGAATGTCCTCCGACGAGAAGGAAATAGGACGCTCCATGGCGAGCAGCGTCAACACCTGCAGCAGATGGTTCTGCATGACATCACGAACGATGCCGAACTCATCGAAGTATCCACCCCGACCCTCGGTACCGAAGGGCTCCTTAAAGGTAATCTGGACGTTGTCGATGTGGTGGCGGTTCCAGGTTGCGCCGAGGAAGGAGTTGCCAAACCTCAGAATCAAAATGTTCTTCACCATCTCCTTTCCAAGGTAGTGGTCGATACGGTAAAGCTCGTCCTCGTTCCAGTCAGGCTCCAGCGACTTTTGCAGCTCTCGTGAGCTGGCAAGGTCCTTGCCGAAGGGCTTCTCGACGATGACGCGAGCAATTCCCTTCTTGGGGTAGCAACACCTCTTCAGGTGTTGAGAGACGATGGTGAAAACACTGGGTGGCAGTGCCATGTAGAACAGACGGTGTGCTTCCTTGCGGCCCTCCTCGAGCTCCTCGAGGTGCTTGTTCAGGTTGTTGAAGGACTCATCCTTATCGTACTGGCCGGAGACGTAGGTGCAGAGCTTGCAGAAGTCCTCAAGCATCGTTTCCATATCCTTAGTAGGGGTCTTGATGTATTGCTTGATCCTTCGCAGGTAGTCGTCGTGGTCCATCTTGGTTCTAGCATAGCCGACGATCCTGATGTCCTTGGGCAGGAACTGGTTGCGGTACTTTGAAAGGTATATATTAGCTCATCGTGGCCTCTACGCCCAGGAGGACGGGTAAATCTTACAAGACCAAACAAGGCAGGGTACTAGAGAAAGTTAGCTTCTTGTGCATCACATGGAGGAAGCGAATCGCTCACTGTCTTCTTCTTGGCCAAGTCACCGGAGGCTCCGAGGACAACGATGACGGTGTTGTCCTTGAGCTCCATGGACCTGGAAATGACACCGAGTTAGTCGCAATATCGCCATAGGAACGTCTTCCACATCCCAGCAACAAAGCCATGGTACGCGAACGGGTAGAATGGGAGGGTTGTGGTTGAGACAGAAGCTCGCAGTGTTCTGTCGTCGCGGCGCAGCTTCCCAACCTCCAACCTCCCCACGTCCGGCTTTGGCGGGGTGCGCGGGGTTCAACTTACGCTGCAGCGGAGTGCAATTCGGCCGTCATCTTGGGCTAATTGTGCGTGTTTGATGGGAGAATATGGGTAGAAGGATGACAGACAAGGACAGAGGAGCAAGTAAACAAGGCGGCCTGGGTGTTGAGAGCAGATCAGAACGACGTCGAGGTTGAAAAGGTGAAAAGGGCTCGTTGCTCCAGAATCGGGGTTATTAATTGGATTTGGGGGGCTACAAGGGGGTGATGCGCAGGCTTGGAGGGGAGCTAGAGCAGTTCCGTTGCGTCGAGCTTACTCAGTGCATCGGGGGCCCGCCAAGGCCAAGAGAAACCTGAAGTCACCGTCGCGGGGTACCTTGGTATTTATTTCCCTCCCACCTTCCAAGGTTTCAAGGGTTCCAGTTTGTTATCAGTACATCATTAATACCATTGATACTGCAATCAATATCACCAACCTCAGTAATACAGCTTAAGATAGTCACCCTTGAGGCTTCCTCAAGATCGAATATGCCCAATTTTTGATGGCCTGCAGATAGATCATTCGAGATGTCAGTTCTACATACCGTACTGTGTACCTGGGCGGTGGAAGATCTGCTTGATAATCTGATAATATGCTCGACAGACTCCATCGAGGTATAAAAGGTGATGTGGATACGTCGACATCACTAACCCGATGTCCGGTGAGTTTCATGCCATTACACAGTACGGGGAACATCTGCCACAAAATACTGCCTTCAAAACTGAAGTGCACATGGGCAATCCCTATGGAAAAATAAAAAGCAATTACCTAGATAACCATACACTTGCGCATTAACATGTCTGGCAACGTTCACATAAATAAGAACTCCCTGATGAAGGTCTCTGGTCACCATGACGGTAGGCAGCCCAATCCGTAGGGACTAGACTGGTTTCCCGGGCGCCATTTCTCTCCAAGTCCCTTGCCGATCGATGGCTTGACTAAACAGTACCAGCAGCGGGATAATCTAACCATGCAGCAGACCATGTTCTACCGGCACCTACGTAGGTAGTATAATACTAGTACGTATCTCGGTGGCTATCCCGGTCGCGCTCTATTGCTACATAGTACGGCAAACGAACGATCTTGACTTTGGACCTTGCAACAAGGTTCGCCTATCAGTCTCGTCCAGCACAGCCGTCCGGACGTCTCGGGATACCTACAACCAATGTTCGAACTCCTCTCTGGAAACTACCCAAATGACCAGGCTGTCAAAGGTGGCCCCACCGCCCACGTCTGGCACACTGCCGCGCCTATCGCACTTCACGCTTCCACATATGATGATCTGGTGATACTGACAACCTTTGATTCAAGACTCGTGCCTTGTCGTACCTGTCGTGCCTGAGAAGCCTGTAGCGCCAGCACTCAGTGATGAAATAGTAGGGGAACCATTGCCATCCGAATTCGCACCAAATAGAAAAACTTGGAAATGCTTGTTCAAATGCCTCCCCTTTCCCAACATCGCGAAGTCCCATCGCTACTCCGATTCAGGAGAGGGGCCCCCGGTCCCTTCGGACAGCGAGGTTGGAATAGGTGCTGCATGTCCAGCAGCCCCTGCTGCCCAGGGTGGATGCAGGCATCAATGATTGCATCACTGCGGGGCAGCGAGAGATCCATGAGCTGCCGTCAGTCGATGTCTCTTGCCGTCGGCTTTAAGCCGGCCGTAAGTCCCGTGACCGTGCACGTGCAGATAAGGGAGTTTTGTTATCTGTGGACCTTCCGGAGTCAGGCGGAAAAGCGGGTCGCACCAGCGGAAGCGGCTGTAAAATTTTCCATTCTTAGGGCTTCCACCAACGGCTCCATCAGAGTCCAGCAAGCCATCGCGAAGCCAGTCAGTCTATCACAAGGTCAACGCCATAAGCACCCAATTCCCCCTTTTCTTTTCCCAGTGGTACGGAGAGAAATCGATCAATTGACAAAGTCAAGATGCCTTCCGAAGCTGGTCACAGACGTAAGTTCCGCGAATCCCCCCTCACAAAGCGCAGGGACGGCCCAAGTCGGACCTGCGCTGCAGACAGGACATGGCCGCTCCGGTCAAAATCCTCGCGACAACCATATTGGACATCACCAGCTGACTTTGCGGCAATCTAGTTTACGTCAAGTAAGTTGAAACGATGCGCGATGTTTTTCTATTCTCGATGGGACGCAGATGTGGGGCTCGACTTGGAATGGGAATCTGAAGATGGATGCGACGGCCTCGAAGATGATAGGAACGACGAGGGCAAGAATGCGAAGCGATACGACACGGCGCACTCGATGACGGACACGACGCGGGCGCTTGATGAATCGATATATTTGCATGGAAGGAACAGGACTGACGAGATGGACTATAGGGGTCGCCACCTTTCCTACCAGCGTGGCCGCCACACGACTCACCCCAAGACCAGCCTGGTCAAGATCGAGGGTGTTGATGACACCAACGCTGCCAAGTACGTCACCAGATTAAGTCCATGAGACGAGGGGACATGCAAGCTGACGGAGATAACACAGCTTCTACCTTGGCAAGAAGGTCGCCTACGTCTACAAGGCCCAGAAGGAGATCCGTGGCAGCAAGATCAGAGTGATCTGGGGCAAGGTTACCCGCCCTCACGGTACATATATCCCCGATTCGACCTCGCTTCGTGAAGAGGAGCGCAAGGCTGATTATTTCGATTTAGGAAACTCTGGTGTTGTCCGCGCCAAGTTCAACCACCCTCTCCCCGCCCGCTCGTTCGGTGCCTCCGTTCGCATCATGCTCTACCCTTCTTCGATATAAATGACGGTCTCACGGACGGAGTTGTGCGGGAAATGGTTTCGATTGGCTGCATCACGGTTCGGCAGGGTTGACTTGCACTCTGCTTTCTAGCATTCAAAATCGATGGATGTGATACCGACCACAGACGGATGACGATTCGTGGTTTTTCGCGTGCTTGGTCCGACACAAGGAAGGCTCCCGCGTGGATGACGAAAAGGCATACAGGGAGGAGCCGGTACAGATCAGGGGAATCAGATCCCTAGGACTCAATACATCAAGTGAATCAAAAAGAGCCGACTCCGATTCTTCGACCAGCCAGATCAACGAGCAATTCCTCCTTGCAGAAACGACCCCTTCTGTGTGCTGCGGGACCAAGTGCCTTGTTAAGTTGTTGACAATAACGCAGGATGCGAGGGATGCTGAAATATGCCTTGCCACGACCAGCCTCTGTATGTATCTTCGAGCCTCGAACCCGGCCAGGCCGCATAGACAGGAGCAAATGTGCTGTAGGCTATGGGGGTGACCATGATCCGGACAATGCCTTGCCTCGCAGAACAACCCCCATGAGGTGATATGTCTTCTCCGATAGCACATCACTCTGTGCTTGTAATACCTCCGGATAAGCTGCCTCTGTCTACATGCCACTGGTCTGAAATCTCGACACTTTCCAAAACCAACCGCACAGCCAAATCGTAAATGTAGTACTGCTTTAAAGATGTCGATCACCCCCGCCCCCTGTCTAATTCATCCTCGTCAATCTTGATGGAAGCTGGGGTACTACCAGTGGGCCCACTTTTCAGATGAGCATGGGGCTGATGGCACACAACATCGCACGTCGCTAGAGCAGCAATCGCCTTGCGAGTCGTCAAGTCCAGTGCAGTGTTTCTGCATCTGCTCAGACTCGTCAGCTTGGACCGCGTCATGATCCTTGAGGAGGAGGGGCAGGTAAACTTGTACGCAGTGTAAGTATATGTGTGTCTGTTGTGAGTATCGCTAGAGTCACTGCATGATTTTGGCTGTAGTTCTGACTGTCCAGGTGCACCTGAATCCAAGCCACCTGGGGCCAGTTGCACGAGGGGTCGGGCTGTTCGGTCACAGCGCTGCGCCGGTGATGGTGAAGCAGTCAATAGTCTTGACTTCTTCAACATAGATAGAACCGTCAAGACTCATCCATCGCCATGCTACGATTGATCCCGAACGTTTCTGCGCGGCCGCCCACCCCCCTTCCTACCCCCCTTCATACCCCCTTTCCTACCCCCCCTTCCTACTCCCGGGACTCGCAAAACCGACGAAAGGTCACTTTTCAGGTCTAAAACCGCTCTTCGAGTGGAGAACAAGCCATTACTCCGTGACTATCTCGAAGTTTCAGACCGCCGAATAGAGTTATCTGAGTAGTACAACGACTAGGTGGACATAACAATGCAAATTTGATCTCGCATTATTCCAACTTTGTCACGTCTGTGACCGGCATCGTGATAGCTTCTCAATCCCTATTCTTCGTACGAACGGCCTCGGAACAACAACACATTCACCACTCATAATTGCGAGAATTGGGGATAATGTCGAGCTAGAATTGGAGAGCCTACGTAGTAGCCCTAAGCACCAGATCACCACCAGATAAGACATCAAACATGACTGGCCATCCGCATGTGTAACGGACGTAAAGATCCTGACGCACCACCAGCTGAAATCCCCCGTTGTCAGTTTCCCCCTGTTCATGCCCCTGTCTTGGGCACAACATAGACCTCTCCCCATCCCAACCAGGGCTCGAGTAGTGAGCATTCGGGAACAGTGCGACGTGAAGCACAAACTGTTCCCCAGTGGCGCGACCTGCTGTGCTCGTTGGAACCTTTCCAACCCAAATCAAAGCGTTTGACCTTCCCGTCGGCACTCCTTCTGGAGCGATGGCAAACAATGGAAGGTCGGAAATCTCCCGGGCCTAGTCCCGGACGCTGGCTTCGGAGCCAAGTAGCATCCACGCGGCACTTCTTGAGGTCGTTTTCTCGTTTGTGCAAGAAGATCACGGTGCACGCCCTTTGTATCGCGCTTATCTCCTTCAGAAAGAAATCCCGCCTTGACTGGAACCCACGGTCAAGGATATCTGATATCGATTCCAGACTCCTTCCGTGCCGCGACATCGACTGCATCTGTCAATGCCGCAGTTGTTTCAATCCTACTCAACTCTTCACGGATAGGCGCGTGTCTTGATACCTATCATCCGATAGGTATCAAGACACGCGCCTATCCGTGAACCTGTACCATAATGAGGAGAAGACTGCCACTCGATCTAGGTGACGGTACACCAGCGTCTATCGCGACGCATTGACAGGATCGAAGTGGTCTTTTGCCGGTCCACACCAAGCTGTATCCTGGGCGTGAGTTGATACCGGCGTCGAACTCGATAGCGCCGCCATCCATACTGACAGGTAGGTTGGGGGAACTACCGAGGCCGACGTCGCACACGCGGGGCATCATTTCTGCAGTTATGATACCTCTGCGCAGTGCAACTCGTCTTGTTCGATCATGCGGGTTGCCATAATCGAACCATTACTAGGTAGGCAGCAGATAACTGCTGCCAACCTCCCTCAAGCCCACATCTAGGTCACGAGGGTGTCTGAGCCTTTTTATGTCCTGCTCAGGACAAATAGCGGCCGTGGCGGTTCTTCCTGCCTGCGCGACCCCGTTGAGCAGTTTAAGGTCCTGCTCAGGACCACATTGCCAGACTGTTCAGTGGAGGGACGAAGATTGACCACATAAAGCCCACTTCTGGAAAAGCAAGGCGAATAGCCAAGGGAGACGACTGTTCTCGCCTTGAAAACCAGCCGTTGACGAGATTCCACTTTGCACCGGGCCGACGAGCTGAAATCAAACAGCGACACGAGCATTTCCTGGACTTTGTATGCATGGAGATCCGAAAGTTCTTGCCGTTGCAGGCCCTCCTGCCTCCTCCAAGACTCGGGCTGACAATGTTCATAACTGCCAGCTTCTCGGAGTACGGCTCGTCTCACAACCATCTTCAACACGTAAACATCCCTCTGACCTTAGAACCCTCAATGTCTTGACCAGAGATGCACTTGTTTGTGTTTGTGTGTACGGATCTCGGTGCTGAACAGGAAGACCGATAGGAGGGAGGCAGACGAGACGATAGTGAGTGGAGGGGTTGCTGAATGAATAGGGTCAGTGTTGAAACAGAGGATACTCTGACAAGAGATCCAACATACACAAACACTCACTGCCTCTGTAAGATCAACATGACGGGCTCGCTTGAGACTACCTGCATCTATCTCCGCAAAATGCCCATGTGGCCCGCGATGGTGGTGAGCTCGGTAGGTCGAGCAAGAGTGACAAAGACGAGGCAGCCGGAGGGCTAGCCTCATATATGTTTGCCATCACGCCATGATTCTATAGTGCTGATCGATGAAGGAACCGTGTTCTTCAGACCCGGATGATCAGGGTGGTAGGTTTGACTGTAGCTGTTAGGGGAGTTCCAAGGTTGTTTGGTCGAAGGTTGGGCCTCGGTAAGCATACGTCCGTCGTACTTATACATGATCAACATTACATAATCAAGCCTAACCCTGATTCTAAGTTATACCACAAGAAACCCCTTTGTTTCAAAATGATATTGTACACGGACTGAACAGCCTCGATAAATTTACCGGCGAAGTTCAAGACGCATTCTCCGAGAGTGTTTAAAGTACTGACGATAACAACTTTATGTCCTAGTGCTTAGAAAGGAAGAGAGCAGTGGTCCCAGCTGGTACCACTGGAGTGGTATTTTTAGCAATACCGGTAGTCCATGACCCTGTTCGCATCATTAGGTTGCAGCCGCAGGTACCCTCCATGGCTGTCCGTCGACTTGGCTTGGGGGCTGTTGAACAAGTCCAACAGCTACTTGATATGCTCGAGGGCCCTCCCCCATCTAACTTTGGCAATTCCAAGGACTTCCATGTCCTTCATACTGGATGAGCAACGCTTCACAACAATTACCTTCAGGAGGCAGCCATAGCCATGGATCCATTATCAGCCATCGGTCTGGCTTGTAATATTCTAAACTTTATTGAAGTCACAAAAGGAATTATATCCTCGACCAAGCAGCTCGTACAAAGGGGCGCACGTGAGGAGTATATCGAGCTGGACGTCTTGACGCGAGATCTACAGGCATGGGTCGTCAGGATCACACCCCCCAGTCATATACCCGGAAGTAGCCTGAGTCCTGAAGAACAGTCGATATGTTCGCTGGGCTCGCAGTGCAGTCAGGTTGCAGCCGACCTCCTTGGGGTGTTGGAGACCCTCAGAGTGACCAAGAAAGACGGAGCTTGTCTTCATGTTGAAAGCTTCTACAAGGCCCTGGTCGCGGCTTGGAAGCAAGAGGAAGTGGAAAGACTGAGGAAGCGGTTGGACAGGATTAGCACCAGCATTCAGAGGGAGCTGGCTACTTACGATAGAAAGAAGATACTTCGACGGTTGGATGAGCTGGACGTCACGGGATTTGGCTCTCAACTTGAGGCTCTCCGACGTGATGTGCATAGGGGGTTCGATGCGATATCTGATCAACTTCAAATGGGAAAAACGTCAAGGGATAGCACTTTGGAACTCCTCCAGAGGACAGCAGCCCAAGGTGTCCGGTATTCTGCCGAGCAATTCATCCTTGAGCGCCTCCGTTTCGACGAGATCGATCAGCGGCGTTGGAATATTCGAATGGCCCACAAGCAAACTCTTTCGTGGTTATTTGGAGACAAGCAGAACAGTCCTGCGACTCTCGACGAATGGCTTGTTTCTGAAGATGATCTCTATTGGATCTCTGGGAAACCGGGCTCTGGAAAGTCGACACTCATGGTACGTAGCATGATTCTCCCTGGGCGATTTTGTTGGTTCTCGCAGAGTGGATGATAAGGTTGACTAGTCTGAGCCCTACTACAATGGATGCTGATACTTATGATGCAAAAAACAGAAGTCTTTAAGTGCCAATGTACGAACGGCCGAGAAGCTCCAGATTTGGGCTAAGCAAAATCGACTCATCCATGCTGAATACTTTTTCTGGGCCGCCGGGGGACACAGGCTACTAAACTCCCAGGAGGGTCTCCTTCGCTCTCTCATCTACCAAGTTCTTGGTCAATGCCCAGATATGATCAGGGTTGCATATCCAAAAGCTTGGGGTCTCTTCTTCCCAGAAGAAGCGAGTGCTGCATACGGGACCAGGAACTTTGAAGCCTCCAGTGCCATGGTCTCCTTGTCCGTGGAAAGCCTTCTGGCTACTCTTGGCGTGCTGTGTGCTACTGCTGTCGGAATTGGGGTCAAGTTCTGCTTCTTCATTGACGGCCTGGATGAATATGAAGGCAACCCTAATGACATGGTCGAACTTACTCGGTTTTTAAGATCTCTGCCAAATGTCAAGATCTGCGTGTCCAGCCGGGACTGGAACAATTTTGAAGCAGAATTTGGTGGAAGCAGAACACAAAAGTTCTACATGGAGCACTTAAACCACAACGACATTGTGAAATATGTCCACCATACGTTCGAAAACAACCAAAATTACCAAGAAATGGAAGACCGAGATACTGCAGGCAAAGCCTTGATCAACGGCATTGTTACAGCAGCCAATGGCGTCTTCTTCTGGGTTTTCCTGGTGGTTCGGTCCTTTGAGGAAGGGCTCTGTAACGGGGACAGCATTGAGGATCTTCGAAAGAAGCTTGAAGAAGATATCCCCGAGGACTTGAACGAATTGTTCGAGCGGATCATCCTCCGTGACGTTCCCGAGAATTATCGTGCCCAATCCGCTCAGATATTTACCCTGGCATTGGAGGCAGCCGAGAACTTATCGTTTATGGCCTACTGGTTTGCAGAACAGGAAGATCCGGAGTACGCGTTGAAGCTACAAGCCAGGCCCCTCCCATCTCAGACGCTGGGGATGCGCTATGCTACGATGAAAAGAAGACTGAATATCAGCTGCAGAGGACTACTCGAAATGCAGGATATGCTGACCACACACACCTGCAATGATAAGGGGGACTCGCTGCGTTCCGGTTCCGTTTTCAGTCTGAGAGTGGATTTCCTTCACCGGACCGTGAGAGACTTTCTCCTGAACGACAAGACACAGACAATCTTGAGGCAATGGAATTCTGGCATAGTCAATATCCACGAGCGCATATGCAAAGCTTTACTGGCACAGATCAAAATCACACCAAACGACGCGGAATATTGGGGCCCGGTTTCGCGGCTACACAGCGTCTTCAGCCATCACTGCGATCTAATGGAGATGGATTCCCAGATGCCATCTAGCTTGAGCCTACGCGCCAGTTTCAACGACGTCAGGTCCACCCTGGGATATGGGAAATTTCAAGGAACAGTGGTGACTGATGACGACCCTGCGACTCTTCGCGGATCTACCAAAAGCATTCGAGAAGATGGATGCGCCTTGTCAGACCACGGCACAAACTATTGTACCCCTGGCAGGCTCGAGAAACTCCTCAGGGGATTTCGTCCCAGACGCCCAAAAAGAAGGGTAAAGGAGTTGCTACTTGTGTAGAACTCCGGTGGTCATTCTTGATAGCACACTTAGTACTTAACAAGTAATACGCAAGCAAGCTCTTCCTGGTTGGCTTCATAAACAATAGGGAGGAATCAGCAGTGATATGAGCAAGCCCTTCAAGTTTATTTGCATTCGATGACAACTGAAGTCTTTTCAAATCTTGGAATCTTGAAGTTTGTTCCTGTGAATCCCGATAAGTACCTAGGTATTTTGACGGCCACCCGGCCAATACGGAAATAATATAGCGTTGGCTATATGCGGGTATCTAGCTGAGCAAGAGCGGAATAGTCATTTCTGTATCAGATGGCCTCGCGTTGCAGGTGCCCAGGTGTCCTTAAGAGCACCCGTGGTCCTGGGAACATGAGGTTTATGCTTACCTAGGTACCTACCTAGGTACCTAGGTAGGTACTTGGTCACCTGGGTACTGAGGTTAACGGGCAGAAGAGGTGAGTGTCCAGTTCGAATGTTCAAGGCCTAGGAGCAGTTGGACAATTGGGAAAGAGAAGGAAGGAATGTGCGATGGGCTTGCCTTTTAGATGCAGAGTGGAAGGAAGGAGCCCACCGCACCCTCCATTTTCACCGGTTTGCCAAACTACCTAGGTACCTAGAGTCCACTCAATCTTCTGGATAACACCATCAACTCTTTCCCCTCTTCCATATAAGTTCGGTACATCCAACGGACCAACTGATCCCCGAATAGACCCCAGTACAGAAACACTCCCCTCTCCCTTGGCTTTGTAGCTCCACAGGCCATCATCAGCAGTCCTCAGGGCCCAACATGGTCCTGCTAGATCCCAAAGTCCTCGCCGAGGCAACCTCAGCATTTCTATCCAAAGCCCAAAAGCAAGCCGAACACGACCCAGGTGCCATCAGTCGCCTTGTTCAGGAGAACGAGACCCTGAGAGGGACCATCGCTACCCTAGAAGGCCGCCTCGACCAAGAATCAGCCACAAGCAGAAGGCGCGAGAAGGACCTGGAGGACTTGCACGAGAGGGTCGTCGCCTTGGAGGACCAAGCATCAGAGCACGTCGAGGCGGCGTGGGAGCTCCATGAACGTGTCAGCAGCCTGGAGACCATTAATGAAGGCACGCGGACTATCCCTGGGCGTGTTTTCGGACAAGTTCATTGCGGACCGCAGATCACTAACACCAACGTCAGATACTGCCCGCAAGGAGGCTACACGCAATGAAGGTGCACGCAAGGAGGCCCGCCGCCAGAATTCACGGTTCAAGGCGTTCGAGGCCCACTTCCTCGCCATGAGGAAGAAGTACCACGTGAAGAAGCCCGGGAAAGACCACCGACCCTTCATCTGGTCCTTCATCGAAGGGATAGACGACAAGGAGTGGGCTCAGTACACCCAGGAATACCTGATGAAGACACTACCTGACGATAAAGTCCATAGGAGCAAGTCTCCAAGAAATGGCAGGATCATGGCTTTGGATTTAGGGGTAAAGTGGGAGGACGTCAGGGACGCCATGTCACGCATGCAAGTCCCTCCTTCCTTGGCGTGAGGAGGTAATATTAGGTACTGAATGACGGCAAGATGTTGAAGGAGAAAGTGTGAATATTTGCTGGAGGAATGTTGGGAGGTATGAGCCAATCACCAGTTGACGAGACAGCATATTGGCAAATACTGCCGAGTTTCCAAGATACCCACTTGCTAGAATATATCGCTTCTTATTGTAACTCTAATAAATGGCTTGAAAGTTTTATCGTGATACTTCTACCGCCTCCTCATTTGCTTCGATGCCCGAATATTGATTGATCCAGCTGAGCACTTCCCGGTGCCAAACGAGCGAGTTCTCGGGTTTCAAAACCCACTGTTCATAGTCAGTCAGTCTATGGTCACAACGGAACAGACGGCAGGGAGTGACGATAATGCGGCAACTTACATGGTTCTCATCAGTAAATACCAAGAACTTGCTGGGAACGCCCCGGGTCTGCAAAACATTGAACGCCGATACTCCTTCAGATATCGTCAAGCGGTAGTCGAGTTCGCTGTGGATGACCTGCAACACACACTCCGTCAGCACTGCTTTTAACCCCCCACAAGGACGACCACAATACTCACCAACTGCGGCGTCGCCCACTCGCCAGTAAACCTCGCCGGGTCCCACTTCTCATAGCCCTCGCGGTTCTCCCACAGCGTGCCCCCAAAGTCATGAACCGGGAAGAACAGCTCCTCGCTCGCGTACTGGTTCAGCGTGCTGAAGACGCCGTCGTGGCACACCAGCGCCTTGAACCTGCGGCCCAGGTCGTGGCCCTGGATCCAGTTCACCATGTACCCGCCGTAGCTGGCGCCCAGCGCCACCGCCCTGTCGACGTCTACACAGTCGCCGATGCCGCCCGAGGCGATGTGCTCGTAGCACCTGACGAGGTCCTCGTACGGCCGGCCGCCCCAGTTCTCGCGGATGCCGTCCTCCAGCGCCATGCCGTAGCCCGTGCTGCCGGTGGGGTTGGGCATGACGCAGACGTAGCCCTGCTCGGCGAAGACGGCCGGGTTCCACCGCGTCGACCACGAGTCGGCCCACATGCCCTGGGGCCCGCCGTGGATGAGCACGGCGAGGGGGTACCTCCTGGTGCTGTCGAAGTCCGACGGCCGGACCACCCACGCGTGCACGTCGTAGTCGCCCGCGCCCCGGAACCACGTCTCGCCGACCTGGCCCCGCGAGAGGCCGAAGGTCCGGCCCTGCTTGGTGTTGGAGGAGAGGAGGAGGCTGGTGGGCTCCTGCGAGGGGTCGACCACCGTGTAGAAGGAGTTGTCCGTCAGGCTCGAGCAGCTGGTGAAGACCTTGCCCCCCGGGTACTCCCTGACGTCCCCGATGCTGCCCTCGATGCTGGACACCACCTCCGGCAGCCCCTTGGCCCCGATCGGGCTCGACGGCAGCCTGAACAGCTTCGACCGGCCCAGGTCCTCGGCGACGACGAACAGCTGCTTGTCGTCGGCGCTCCACAGGATCCCGTCGGGCCTCCGGTCCCAGCCGCCCTCCCCGTCCGACGTCTCGTAGAACTCCTGCACGTTGGACAGGTCCTCCACGTCCGGGATGAGGAGGAGGCGCGTCTTGTCGGACTCGTAGCGGATGTCGCGCATGCGGGTGAAGGCCACGCTCCTCCCGTCGTGGCTGAACACGGGCGCGCCGCTGTACCCGCGCAGCTTGCCCGTCTTGACGAGCTGCGGGGCGGGGGGCCTGGACTGCGTGAACGAGGACAGCCTGACATAGTACAGGTCGCTCTTGGTATGGGTGGCGGGGTTCAGCTCAGGGTCACGGGCGACGAAGACTAGGCCCGACGAGGAGATGTCGAAGTCTCCCGCCCCGCCAAAGGGAGGCACGGGGGACTGCAGCTTGGTGCCGGCCAGGACATTGACCAGGCCGGGAGACTCGAGGGTGTAAGCGCCGGAGGTCTTCTTGAGCGAGCCATAGAAGACTGCGTTGCGGCTCTCTGTCACCCACGAGTCCCAGTGCCGGGCGAAGAGGCTCGTGTAGACCTTGGCGGAGGTGTAAGACTTCTTGTCGTTTTCCGGGTTGTATAATGCGCCGGAGGGGTCCACCAGCGCGGAGCATGCCAAAGCGAAGGTGTCATCCGACAATTTCTTCACTTTTATGTTTGAGATGCTCGCGCTGAATTTGCTGATCTCCTTAGGACTAATATTGCAAGGTCAGTTGGATTTATCGGGAGGAGGGAAAGAGGATACAGCACTGACGTTGTGCCCGGACTCGTCACGTCCGCTAGCACGAGACTCGACGTTCCCTTCTCGCCGCTCTTGACCAGGACAAACTCGCTCTCGCTGATCCATGTTGGCTCACTGTATTTCGAGTCCCTGAACAAGCATGTAGCCTTGCCAGACTCGATATCGAGGACTTGGATCTCATTGGTCTTCTTATGGTCTCGGAAGGAGTACGTTGACACCTGAGTATGATCAGTTTCATCCACTTCTCCTTCTATCAGACATCAGACAAGAAAGATTGACAAGCTCACGGTATACAGGACCAGCTTCCCGGAGCTGTTGGGGCTGCCGGCAGATCTACGAGGGGCCGACAGGAGCACCTCTGGGGTGAATTTGGCGGCACGGATGGTCATCATGAGGGCGAACGTTTTAAGGGAACTCGAGAAACAGTTGAATTGATGGCAGACAGACCAATTGCAGGCAGGGAAAAAGAAGGGAAGTAAGATCTGATCCAGTCCTTATAAGATTGATTATAAGATTGATTATATACAACCAATCAATCTTTTCCCCTCCTGCCCCAGTAGGAAGGTTCATTCATAATGCTCAAACATTACATAGCTCCTTGTCTAAGACAACCCTGATCACGCTGTTGGACTTGGAACCCCGCAATGGAGGCGGGTCCCAGATTGTGTTAAAACAGCCCAGCCTGGGGTGAGGAGTTCCCTGGAGGAGGAGCTCCTGATAACCCCTCATTATGACATTAATGAGAACCTTGATGACATGACTGAATCTGGCTACCGGCAGCTTCAAAGCATGCTGAAAGAGGGGTTTTGACGCCTGACTGGACTGCCTATGCCCGTCTGTTGTACATACTTGCTTTGTTTCTTTTTTGTCTTTCAAACTTGAATCTTAAAAAGCATGCATGCACCGTCGATCTCCAGTCACTCCTCACATCTCTATCCAGACGGTTGCTAGCCCCGAGATAGTAAGCTTGCTTCATCTGCATATGATACTGCAGAAACCATAAAGAATTCGATACCAAACATGTATGTTTGGCCAGTTAGACGAAGCCATAAACACAATGCCGTGAGGCTCCAACGCCCTGGAATCTACCAATTACCCCCCTTCCCCCTCGGTGCCCTTGGGATCCTGTTATCCTAAACGCCGCGCTCAGATTGTAAATACACACACACACACACTCACTCACTCATTCACACATCAACCAAATCTGAAGCCATATCCAGCCTCACTTGCTGCCTCCTCAGAAGAGTCCTACTTCCTAGAAGCCCCAAAGTTCGTCCTGACCTTCTTCGGGTTGATATCACTCTCACTATCCCCACCAACATCCACGCTCAACCCCTTCCTCTTCTCCTTCCTCGACGCACCCCCCGTCTTGCCGGAATTACTGCCACCGGCCGCCGTGGCGCTCGTCGGCGTGGCGTGGTTCGAACCAGGGCCAAAGGTGCTGCTCACCGGCGTCGGGGCGTGGCTGGAGCCCGGCGTGTTGGCGGCCGAGTCGGCCATGTTGGCGTTGTACGAGATGGACGACCGGGAGAAGACGCGGTGGTGCTCCAGGGGTGCCACCTTGCGCCGCTGCGCCGCTGCCGCCGTGGTCCCGCCCTTGATCAGGGGCTCGAAGCCGATCAGCACGTTGCCGCTGGGTGTGCTCTCGAGGTATTCGCTTTCTTTGGTGTAGATTGTGTCTTCGACGGCGGCCTGTCGAGGCAATGGTAGGTTAGTTAGGTGCGCGTGTGGAATTGGACGAGGACCTGGGGGAATGTGGAAAAGGGAGGGGGCGCAAGGATTTCTTGGGACAGTGTGTATGGACCACCAGGCGGACTTACAAGTTTCTTAGCCATCTCCCGCCTCTTCGTCAACATCTCCTTAAGCTCTGCGCGCGACTGCTCGTAGAATGGCATACCGCCAGGCGCCCCCGCGCCCCCAGAGGAGGCCCCAGATGCCTGGTTCTCCGTCATGGTGACGACGAAAAGAATGACGACGATTCGGGACTTATTACTGAATATTCGCGGACCTCGTTCTCCAGTGACCAATGGACAGTCTTCTTCTTCCGCTGGTTGTTGCCCGACTCGGTAGTGCCGGGGCTGGTGTCGGTCTTTGCGGTCGCAGGCGTAGAGGCTTCGTCTTGTAGCGGAGTAGTGACGCTGGTGGTCGTCGTCGCAGTCGCCGTGGAGGATTCTCGTCGCGCAGCTTCGGCCGAGCTCGATGCGTCTTCGGAGGATCTGGTCGTGATTGTTTGCTACTCTTCAAGATCCACTAACTCCCCAGGCGCGTCCTCGTCGCTGCTGCTCTGCTGATGTTCTTCCGCGGGTGTACCGATAACCTGCGCGAGGCCTTCCTGCTGCTGTTGGGTGATTGCGGTAGTGGTGTGATGTTGGTGTCCCTGAAGCGCGTAGATGCGCAGATTGAAACGGCCCTTTGGTTCGACCAGGACAGATCGTGCTATATGTTGCCCGTAGGCGGAGGTGTATCCAGTGTTCAGCCTTGTATTGGCTCTCGTGCCAGGTGCTATTTCCAGATGACCTTTTGGGTCCGGGTCGGGTTCGTATTCTTGGTTGGTGTCGTCGTCCTCGCGTTCGTCGTCGGCTTCTTGGTCGTCCTCTGGGAAAGGGGGGTCGAAATCCTCCCGAGCGGCGCGTATGGCGTTCTTGAGGTTGCTCTTCTTGGAATGCGCTTCCAGCTTGGTCTTCTTCCTGGGTGGTTCCCCAGACATTTTAATAGGAACCGGCACAGCACTCCAAAGGTTCCCCAAGACGGGTGGGGCATTTGTGATTGTTCTGACCAATCACCGCTTGCTAAAGCATTCACGCATTCAAGTGCCGCCAGGAATGATGTAGGTACGCAAGGCTGCTTCTAAAGCATGTGTGTTGGAAATACTATGATTTGAAAGAAATCTTGACATTGTATTTGGAATAAGTGCGTCAAGTTATTTGAGTAAGAACATGAAGCAGACTTGGTATATATACCTCAGTCTATCCTGACGCCGTTTTTGAGGACCAAGTCACTGGACGGAAGGCACAACAGAACATGGAGACTACCTAGGTACCTAGGTAACTTATCAAGGCTCAAATACATACCTGGTACATACATACACTTGGGAATGCAGGTGTGCAATCAACACTCTTTGAAGGACATGAAGTAGCACAGAATCTGGAAAGGCTGTCCGTCATACAAAAACCAGGAACGGGACTGTTGTGCGTGCATATCAAGGTCACCGTCTGGGTAAAACTCTGGGCAAGTGGTCTGTAATTTTTCTTTTCTATGTAAGAAACTCGTTTTACAGGAGTCACTGACGCATCGGGGCCCAATGCTGAGTGTGTAGACAAGAGTGGCCATGGATAAGCACATCAACAACGTGCGTGCATGCTTCAACGGGAGGTTAGCCTCAGACATTGCTCGGTCCGCCTTTGGAGGATCTCCTCATCTTTAGGAGTCGATCCCTCAATAACTTCTCTTTCAGCTCATTGGCTCTCTGCTGCGGAGTCTTCTGGGTCTGAGGCTCCTCAAAAAACAACAACGGGCAGTTAGTAGGTGTCTCTCGCGTCAACAACTTAGAGATCCCCCCACTCCCTTATAGGGATGTATATCTTAGCGTACCTTCGGTGAGGCCTCCGTCGTCGGTTTCGGTTCGTCATCTCGTTTCATGGGTGATTTAGGTCTTCTGTTCTCGTCTTCGGAAACATCAGCCGACTTGTCTCGTGAACGGTCTTGAGATATGGAGGATGTGTTTCTGTGGTGGCCTCTCTTATCCCCTCCAGCTCTTCCTCCCCCACGACTTGGGCTCTTGCTTCTGTATCGTGACAAACGTCGAGAGTCCCGTGGCGACTCGGATGGAGACCTGCTACGACTTAGTTCGCGTCTTCCTCGACCGTGGCCCCGACGAGCACCACCGGGCGAAGCACTTCGACTCCGGCTGTCCCTATCACGTCTCCGTCGTGGGGGGCTCCGCGATCGGGATAATGATCGTCTGTCAGAGCCGGAAGACGAGCGCGACCTGGCGTGTCTCCGTCTAACAGGTGAGCGGCTCCGAGATGTGGAATAACGTCGTCGCTTTGGCGCAGGTGAATCCCGGCCGGAGGAGGGCGAGCGTCTGCGAGGTCGATAGTTGTTTTCCCGAGGAACTGGTGAGCGGGATCTCTTGCGCACGTATGGAGATGATGAGTTACGTCTCCTTGATCGTCGACTGCCTCCTGCACTGGAGGATCGCGAGCGAGATCGACGAGAAACGGAATCCACCGAGGGCGACCGGCGTCGCGGAGGCCGTCGATCGCCGGGTACGTATGAATCCCGACCTCGAGCTGGTCCACGGTAGTTGTCACGGCCACCGCGCCTCGGGGGTGGTGGGGAGCGGGAAGGGCTCCTGCCGCGGCCAAAGCCACGCCCTCCACCACGGTATGTGTCTCGATCACCTCGCCCACCACGGTAGCTATCGGTGCGGCCACCACCACCACCACCCCGTCCACGGCGAGATTCGGCCTCTTCCCGCCGTTTGCGAGCTTCTTCGGCAGCTTTGTCGGCCTCGATCTGTTGGTGTCCTTCCGTCAGCACGTGGTATTGAGTTGTTGGGTGCACTTCGATGTGCTTGCCTTCTCTTGTATAAGCTCCAGCTTCTTGGCCTCCAGCAGCTCCTTAGGAACGCCCTGGGGGCTCGTCTGAGCGCTCAGACAGAGGTTCCACAGCTCCTTGCAGAAGGGCGCGGTGTCTTTGTCGAGGAAGCCGGTCAGCTGGATCTGAAGAGACTTAATGTCGGGCTGGACACGAGGAGGTTAGTCAGTGATTGTCACAGAGGCAAAGCCAGCAGACAGGTCGTTCCAGAAGTTACTCACATATCGCGAGCCCTCGATCAAATTAAAGCAGAGCTCGATGACAACATCATCCTCGCTTCCAAGTATCTCTGAGATCTTGCCTGCAATCCATCTGTAGAAACGCGTACGCGTCGGACGTTAGTGCAACCGCGTCTCGCGGCGGGGTGGGACAGAGGATGCTTCCGCTTACTTCTTCATGACCTGCAAGTTAACCTTGGTCATGTCAACCTTCTGGCTGAACTCTGGAGGAAACTTGGTGCTCTTGAGGAGCTTCGCATCCACTCCGGTCGCCATGGTGGGTAACCTGTCCTTGTTCCTTTCGTGCCGTACGTAGACTAGACTGCGATGTTTTTGGGAGAAGGAGGCGCGAAGCTGTGACGTCGGGGCGAAATTTAAAAGGGCCAGGCGCCAACGCGGGCTGCAAATGCTTGGGTTGCAGGTGGGTCAATCAGGGAGCTTCAATTCATATTAGCGGTGAATTCCATTGAGCTCCAGGGCCTTTGGGCTCGGGCCAGCTCGTCATCCCTGCGCCATGCTCTCAATCTATAGATCTACGTGTAATGTCTGACGGTCTGACGGTGAGGATGAAACGCCACCGTATATAATAGGGAGAAAGACAAGACGAGAGTGTGAGATGCATTTGAAGATACGGTGAAAGATAGATTGAGAAAGAAAATTCCTGATGTAAGTCCAGGGCTTCATATACGATCAGCACCTTCGACAGTCGACCCGCCAGTCTCCCCTCGTTCCCATTCCATGTCTTCGTACACCTGGAAATCAACTCATGTGTCTTCCGCTAACTCCGCATCCCGCTTATATCGTGAGCCTTCAAATGTCTTGTACCCAAAGAAGGCAGATGTTCTGTGGGTTTTACCAAGCGTGTCATCATAAGTGGAAGAATATATGAACCTTCACAGGGCCTGAATGTAATATCCATTTTATCATACAGCACCTTCCCTAAAATCAAACGCATCATACTGTACAAAGACCGTCAATTCGTAATCATTTGTCCTTTTACCCATTATTACTGTTATGCCAAAACTACCCTCAGGAGTCATTCGTCCAGAGGCCCATACCGTCCGTGTTATGCCTAGTACTAGTAGTCACCTGTACCAGGATCTTTTCCCTGCCGGTGCCACAGAAACGCCTGTTCATAATTGCAATATCCGTAAAGTCTCTATACGCCAAATTTCGACCGAGTGTTGTATCATCCGCAAACCCCTCAACTGTCCCTCGGAGCCGTGCTCGTCGAGTCCGCCCTCGGGAAAGTGTAACGTGACACCGGGCGCGGGCGCTCCAGAGTCTGGGACGCATCGCCCTGGTTTCCACTCTGTTGCTCGGTGGTCTTCTGCTTGGCGATCATGGCGTCGATCTTCTCGCGTGCCCTGATCAGGCCCGTGTTGTCCTGCTGCTTGAGCCTGTTGCGGATCTCGTATAGCGCCATCAACGTACTCGCGCGGTCCACGTCATCCCCAGGAGGGTGCTCGCGCGGCGTCCCAGGCACGGAGTTTTGGTTCGAGTTGGTCCGCGTCAGGGGCGGCGTTAGGACACGCCGGCCGAGCTGGTCGAGCCGGTTGGCGGGTATGGAGGACGATGCTCGCAATGGCTTGGAGATGTCGTTCTGGCTCTGTGCCTGTGATGGAGGAGGAGGGTTCGTGAGTACGGTCTTGTTTGCGTTGACTAGTGCAGCTGCAGCTCCGGCGTCCTGAAAGTGTCATGTCATGTCAGCACCTATATGATGGGCACATCTTGAAAGGCTTCGCAGTCTCCTTTCGACGACCTCATGTCGACCTGTATTTATATAGTCTTCTCTCTTGACTGCCGATCCTGTGACGATCGATTGTGGGGGTCTGAACTCACAGCAGCGCTCAGGTCGGAGATGTCAGCCAACATCTGGGCCAGTTGAATAGACTCCATCTCAACGAGAACATGCGTGGGGTGCGGTGTGACAGGATGTCGAAGATTGATTGTCCAGGGTGTTTCTTCAAAGGTCTGGGGGCCACAAGATGATAGCTTGAGGAAGATAGGTCAGATCAATTGAGGAGTTTGTTGTTGTGGTGGTGTGGTGGTGAGAAAGTAATCAGGAACAACGAGTCTTAACGGGTGTCGCGGAATGGTGATGGTAAAGGCTCGGGGAGTCCAATGAGTCCGTTGCTGTTATACACAGTACTACTAGTAATTGGTCATGTAGAGGTGTGTGTGACGTGCGTTGGATTTGGACTTTCCAGAAGCATTGACGGGATCCAAGGTTCTGAGTGGGGGAGCGGCGGGAGGACATCTGGACTTGTGATTGCGGGGCGGCCAGGCGGGGAACGTTTGCTCAGACATCTGGACTGGAGTGGACAAAACCGAAAGGGTGGTCCACAGTCGCCCTTACCCCAGATTCTAGTACGCATTAGATCCGTGCCACCCCTACCGCAGCCTGGACACCCTCATCACCTGCAGCTTTATAATACCCATGGATATACCCAAGTACACTACAAAAATGAAGTATATCACAGCAACTTCGTGTGACCTCCCTCTCAATCACCTGGCCAAGCTAAATAGTCAAGAAGTTCAGCGGCGCATTCTCAGCCGGCGTGGGCATGTTGGCGGCGTTGATGTTACACCTGATGAGCCTAGGCCTTGAGCGAGCCATCGAGGCAGCGACGAGATCTACCAGACTCATAATGAGATTGTATTTGTACTCGAGATTTTGGAAGCAACTCGGAAGTGGAGATAAGGAATAATGCGACGAAGTGGAAGGTATCTTAGCTATAATGAAATGCTCCCACGTTTGGCCGGAAAGGGGGGGCTTTGTTGCCATAATACGGGAGGAGTCCTTCCCTGGCACACGCCAGGTTGCCTGACGGATACCTAGGTACAAAGTAGCGGTATAACCTCCAGCTGCAAAGTATGCACAGTAATAGTACAAATATGAAAGGAGGTTGAACCGATTTAGCGGCTGAAGGTGGCGAACTGTAGCGGCTGATCAGCGAATCACAGAGCATCCTGCCGCTGACTACGCCTGTTACGCAAGGCTGCCACTCTTCACACGGCTCACGTAAAATAAGCACATTGTCTCCTTTTCTTTATCTTGCATTGATTTCGCGAGGTATTCAGACGTCGAATATGAGCAGTCGTTTAAAGTCCATCCTCAAAAACCCCAACCGTGTAGCCAAGAGGAAACCACCTGCCCCTAAACGGACCAGCAGCGGCAACAGCAACAACAGTCGAGCCTCCTCATCATGGAGCGACTCGCTCCCCAGGACGAAAGCCGGGGCTTCCAGTTCCACAAGAGGCACCAAAACAACACGCAAGGGTGAGGAGGAGGAAGACTACTTCCAGGACAAACTTGACGACCTAGGACTCGTCCAGGCCTTGGCGACGGACCTCACCCTCTGCGACGTGCCGCAGGCGATGCGCTATTCCCGTGAGCACATATTCACGCCAATGCCGGACCAGACGAGTAGTCTGGGGATGAATTCCACGCGCGTGACCGAGGTCCTGAACGCCAGACGGAACTTACCGCCCGTGGTGACGACGGCGCACCTGCAGGCTCTGCTTAGAAGTCCCACGGCCGTGGAGAGGGAGACGGCCGAATTGATCCGCGCGGGGGTATTGAGGAAGGTGGTGGTGCTAAGGCGGGGGAGAGATGGAGGGGTAGGGGAGTTTCTGATTGCCAGTTCGGACCTGCAGGATCTGGTGACAAGGTCCGTAGCATTAGATGACGGGACGAAAGCTAGCTTCTCACAATGGCTAAAGGATAATCCGGCGAAGATGAAGGCTTCTGCTGGGGACGGTGGCTTGAAGCCGGCGCAGATCGATCAGCTTGTCAGGGGCGGTTTTCTAGCTACGTCTCACGACTTCGATGCCGGGAGCGTGACGTCTGTGTTTGCGAGGCCGGAGGATAGGGGAACGAGTATAAGTCTCGAGACTGTCTCTCGCGCCGCGGCCGGGTCAGTTGACGCGGTTGGTGGTGAAGGGGCTGTCCATGCCTCTGGTGGTAGTGGCGGAGGACGCGCAGGAGGACGTGGATTCCGGCCCGGCGGTGCTGAGATCTCTCTCGCGGTCCCAGGACAGGGTGCTTATCTGAAACTTATCTCTGCAGCACTGTCACAGCTGAGCGGGATCTTGAGCAAGTCGGTATTTAAAGAGATGCCAGAGAGCTTGCTCAGGGAAAGGTGGGATGGCGGCGTGGCGAACGATTCGAAACAGCATGCGGGCAAGCGGGAGAGGAGAGAATTCGTGGGGGTATTGCCGGGAAGGACGAAGAAGTGGAAGGACTTCTATGGCATGGCGTTTGACTGGGTCCTACATGAGGCTGTAGGGGCCGGGCTGGTGGAGGTGTTTGTGACGGGCAGCGTGGGTAGAGGAGTTAGGCTGCTGTGATTAGCATCGCCTTTAGCTTCTGGGTTGTGTCACAGGATAGAAAGAAGTCGAATGCCAAGCTGGTGTCTGCCTCCAGACCCTGCTGCGGTGTTTGTAATACCAACGTTTCGGAAGTGGGATCATCTCTGGTGAATATGTCAGCGATTTTGATGGTATCACGGTAGATGGTATAAGGCTTATACGAGATTCACTTGAAGCAGATGGCCAAGAATAGAGATCGACCAGGCAGCCCACGAAACTATACGGGAAGCCAGTTGGACCAAGCACATTTTCTATGTCGCCAGATCATGCACGTCGATATTGGCTGAGATTATTGGGTAGCCTTGCGGGTGTTCAGGGCTAAGCTATCTGATCTCCTTGGCAAGGTATTGGCAGTTGCTTGGACCTAAGTTCAAGCAGAGATTTTCCTTGAACTTCTGCTGTTATGATTGGGCCAGGGGAACGTTCATTTAGTCTTATGCAATAGTCCTTTCCCAACACGTTCATATCGTAACGTGGAGTGTTACGAAAAGCAGGCGTCATTGGAGGGACCGTTGTTTTCGCGACTAACCATAGTCTCTCCTTTAGGCAAATGTCTTTGGGATGCATGGAGGACAACAGCGGTAGCGACTTGATCGACCCTGGCCTTTGCGACAAATTGCGAACTGCGAACACCCTGTCTAGGTTTGATGGGACATCGTAGAAATAGCCTACTATCGCCATCAAGACCCATCTCGCCCGGATGGGGTGCCATCCGAGGAGTTGCTTGTCAACAAGACGCGAGCGCAGTTTGTTCTATCAACGTTCGAGGCCATTCAACATTGGAAAAATACAACCACGGCAGCCCATGCAACCCTCAGAAACACAGGTCAGACGCAGAGAATGCTACAACAAGGTACCATTCATGCGTCCGGCTTTCCCGAACCAGAGATGCTCATACTTCCAGGACTGCCTGCTTTTGGAAACCCAACCTGTTCCCCTGCTTTCGGGGGAAAGAGACTGCCTTGGATACCAATGCCAATGGCTCGAAGCTAAAAAAGGAGAGCGAGTATTGGCCAATTGATCACTGGAAAGAATCCAAGAATGTTCCAAGGTGCCAAACGTGTCCTCCATGTGATGCGAGGATTGGGTAGCGACTTGCAGATCGTGTGACGCGAGAACCAGTGCCCAGACTTAGTGGCAGATCTGACCATGATCGATCATCTCATCTCCACCAAATGACATATTCTTGCGGGACGAGAATATCGGAAGAGCCATTTCCAGCTGTAACCACTATAACATGAGACGCATCTATGTCATTGGCGCCCGTTGAGGGCGTTCAGCGGCGTGCCTGTGATGCCGTTCCTCCCAGCACCCATGAGAGAGAGAGAGAGAGAGGGCCATAAGCATCAGAGACATCTGAAGCCGTGATACATTGGGTGTGGTCAATAGCGAAGCTTGTAATTCGTATATGCAACGGTCTTACCAGGAAGGGCCAACCTGCCGAGATGCTGCTCATTTTCGCAGCAACGTTGTCATTTCCCGTTATCGTGTAACTCGGCATCGAAGCTCTCTAAGGCAAATAGCGACGTTGAGCTATCGGCGAATGGCAGAGATATCGGCGACATGTAGGAGGAGGACCCTTGCTGACAGATGGTCTGGCAAGGGGCTGCTTCTTTGGGGGTGCGTAGAGAACCAATGGCAAGGCGGTGGAGGAATTGGTGGCGCGCATTGGGTAGGTCCATGGTTCATCAGTGGTACCCTTCGGAAATTGCGGCGAGCCTATTTTGTCGATTACACAGAGGTCGTCCCACTATCGAGAAGACTTGACTCTTAAGAGCGTAGATCTTATTGCCCTGATAACGGTGACGAGGCAGCGAGGCGACGTTATTTGCTTTTCTGTTGTGTCTCAGGTCCCAGTTCGGAGGGCTTCGTCGAATTGAAACGCAGTAACATGTAGCGGGCCACACGGTGATCTATGATCCTGGGAAAAGCGAATGACGAGTTGTTCAACTGCTGTTACTGATTCCTGACCATGAGTCCTGATAAAGGTGTGCGCTCCGGACGAAGCTCGGTCAGCGATGAATGCAACATCGGGTGGGCAGGAGGGTTGGACATTGAAGCTCATGGAAGTAGTTTAGCTGCCGTGTTATAAAGGCTAGAATATGCAGGACCATTGCCGTGCGTGCTCTGCATGTCGAGCATGAAATGAAGATTAAAGAAGGTTTCTGATTGATGTGTGTCCACTGCTACACAACAGCTGAAGAGATTTGCCAACGCCATTGATGCATGATGGAGGCGAGGGTGGCCACCCCTCCTCTTGTAACCTTGTAAGTCAGGGAGAAAAAGATACGCTCCCTCCCAGTCGGATCACGGATGACTTCCCCAAGGGAGGGTCGTATCATCCATCCTGTCAACCAACAGCGATGTTTATCTGTATGTATCTGTCGTATCTGCATACGGTACAGTTGTATGCAGCACCTGCAGCTGCACCTGCATCTGCAGTTCGAATGATGGGGTAATTTGGGTCAACGAAAGCCCACAAGCCAAGCCAGCCCATGAGCGAGTGAACTTTGAGGAGCCCTGGAACCGGGTATAAACTGGCTTGGCCATGTGAAGAATGACCTTATGTAATCAAGCGATATAGTGGTACCCAGTACCAGACCCGGCACGCCTGGACAGTCCCCGCTGTGCCCCATGTGACGCTGGGACAGGGATGGTTGCAGGGACTTCTGTGAAGGTCCGGAGTACGGAGTACCGCAAGCAGCCCAAATCAAATTGCTTCCTGAGAAATGGAAATGGTTCGTCAACTTTGACCCATGAGATGGAAAGGCCCCAATTTGATCTTCGTTATCCTGAGGACTAGGTAGTTGGTCCTTTTTTTTTTTCTCTCTCTCTCTCTTTCGCTTTGCCCTCTCTCACCCACTTCTTTTCTCGTGAATAGAGAGAGAAGAGACAGCAGGCAAGGCAAGGCAGTCAGTCAATCCAGTGCTGCGTTGGTCGGCCCTTGTTCGCTGTTCCCTGGACATTGGACGCAGTGCCACGCAGCTACACATCCATCATCGCACCGTTACAAGTCGTTTATTGTCAAACTCCACTACCCGGCCAGGCAAACCCAGGAAGGGCTTGAGTCGAACCGCCCAAGCGTGGTTTACCTCAAGTTACGACTCAACAGTCCTTTTGTTGCGTTGCAGCTTCTCAAGCCTCGGCGATTCCATTGGTGCACTCCTTTTAATCTTTGTGGATTGTGTGTGTTTAGGTATACAATAATCCTTCACTTCGGCACAATTTCACTTCACCTGTTAGCCGAACAAGAAAAAGGTTGGCACGACTGCTTGCACTACGGATGCTATCAACCAACAGTCCGGAACTTTAATTGAAGGCCTCAAATTCCACCAAAAAACACAGAAGCGCCACGCATCCCTCGCTTCCCCCGGCCAATTTCCTTTCCATCCCTGTGTCTTTGAACCCCGATCTTCGAATCCGATTTGCCTGGTCTCGACTTCAACTTCGTTTGACACGGGTCTTTGCGCGGGTCTTCTAGGTTATACCTAGGTACCCTTATTGTCTCTCCCCCTTCGATTTAGTTGGAGAGCGTGGAGCACGAGCTGGACCACAAACTGGACTGGACCTGGACCACAAAGCAAAGCACGAACCACACGCCTCCCCAATCGATCTTTCCCATAGATGTGGTAGCTCCTCCCTTCCCGTCTCTAGCGGTAGTACTCGAGCCTCCCTTCCGAGGTTCCCCTGCGGTACATGACACCCTGACCCCGTCCTTCTCGAAATCGGAAGAGCACCACAGACCACAGACCACAGACGACCCGCCACGACTGCGTCCCATCTTTTCCAGTCTTGACTGAACTCGACAGGCTCCCATAACCAACCCACCAAATCCAACACGCCCCCGTGTCTTTGCGTCGAGTCGAGTCACCGCTGCGTCCGCATTTTCTAGCAGCCCGATCACCTTGCCGATTCGACCTCACACTGTTTGCGGCCCAAACTAAACCACTCCTCCGCCTTGAACCACCGACCCTGCGCAATCCGAGCCCTTCTTTATCTCTGGCTCGTACGATACCCTTCGCGACGTTTCGATCGATCTCGGACTCGCGGTAATTGCTGCGGTTGTGACAGGCACACGGATCCGTCCTCAACCTCGATTGTTGCTGCCGGTTGGTCTTCGCGATCGAACCCAAACGGCGGTCTTGGCCCTCGATACGCTATACACCCGGGCAGAAAGGAGGAAAAGAAACGTATTGTGGAATACCGAGTGGAAGAGGTATGCAGACCCCCGTTCATGATCTACAATACACTACTTGCGGCCGTCGCATGCAGGGGAGTCACCCATCGCCCCCTGGGAAGACATTTAATTGTCCATTTTCTTTGATGTGACATCCCTATATCACTTGGGTCTTACTCGCCCTTGTTCCCGTTTGACGGAATTTCCTGATTCTTCTCTTGGCGCATTGGCACACAGTCTTCGAAATGGGGGCTTCTCAAGCATTGCATTTTTTCATGACGCTGCCCTCCGTGGTGCTACTGCCGTCCAGCCGCGCTGACAATTTTATCTCAGGTACCATAGCGGCTTTGCGTGTCACATCAAGTCGTTGAAATACTTTGGACCCAGGCAATTTGGATTCTGGCTTCCATCTTGGTAGTTTATCAGGACTGAACTGCTGATAGATACCAAGTCTGTAAACAAAACGACCTTGATTATTCAAGCCACACCTGCACGATCAAGCTTGGATACTGCTCCCCGCCATCACAGCACTTGGACGCCGGTTCATGGAAGCAGTTCTGGTCGTCCTCTTAGTAACGGCCAGAGCCTCCTATTAGAAACCCTTGCGCATGGGGTAATCTTCCGATATCGATTACGCATACGCCGAGTCCTCTTTCCGGCACATCTAATTATCGTCTGCAGTACTCCTTTTTGGAGAACGGACAGCACAACCGAACCCATCATTCGGGTTTCAAGCTGTCTTGATTATCATAACCACAGTGCCGTAATACATCGGCCAGAGGGCTACCGCCTGGTAATTTCCCCGACTTTCCAACATGACGACCGCACTCCCAAAACCCTCGCGATCCTCCGAAGGGCCACCAAGTATGGGCCTTCCCGCATTACCTGTTGCGAAAACGAGGAAGTCCTCAGGCCTGCAGCAACCATCTACGCCTGGGAGGTCCATGAGCACGCCCAAGAGCGGACTACGAGCTCCTGCGGGTGCGATTGGTCCACCGCCAACTACACCAGCACCTTTGTCTGCATTATCACAGCGTTCCATGTCCGCTGCCCTCAACGGGCCCGGCAAAACATTACGAAAAGCAGTTAGCATCAATTCTTTCCCTCAGCCGCCCCGTGGAGACACACGGATGGGAAGCATGCCACCGAGCCCCCTATCAGGCAACCGGAAGGCGAAAACACCAAACTCGACAAACCACCACACCAGCATCACACCGAGCTTGCTAAACAATTCCAGCGAGGGAAAATCAGTGGCAAGGGGGAGCGCGAGGTTTTCGGACGGGCTGATAAGCATATCCTCGCCTCCACAAAGCCGAAGTTCATCAGCACAAGATTCCTACTCGACCTCAGCTACGACTTATGACGACCCTATTGAGGCAGCGAACGCAAAGCTAAATGGAGAAGTACCCAGCAAGCGCCAGTCAAAAACAGATAGCAAGGGCAACGTAGTTGTCAGTGTTAGGGTGAGGCCAGATGCGGGCAGTCAGGACCAACGACCCGATGGAGAGTGGTTGGTAGATGGCCGCAAAGCTCTCATAGGGTATCGAGGGAGGGAAGGTGGTGACTACTATTATGGTAAGCATGCAAGTCACATCAGCAATGCAACCGCCGCGGCTAATTCTTGCTCCCAGATAATGTCTTCGCGACACAAGACGATAACTCCCGGGTCTACGACCACTGTGCGAAGCGGCTAGTCCGCCGCGTTATGGAAGGTTACCACGGGACCGTCTTTGCCTACGGAATGACTGGAACCGGCAAAACGTTTTCAATGCAAGGAACTGCATCGTCGCCTGGTGTCATCCCTCTGGCAATCACCGACATATTTTCGTACATCCGCGAGACGCCTTCTCGGGAGTTCCTGCTCCGAGTCAGCTATCTGGAGATATATAATGAGAGGATACATGACCTTCTTAGCATGTCCACTAGCGGTGTTGGCGGCGTTGGCGCCGCAGCAGTACAGGAAGAGATTAAACTGCGAGAGGACAGCAAACGGGGTGTCTATGCGAGCCCCTTGAAGGAGGAGATTGTGCAGAGCCCGACCCAACTTCTGCGTGTCATTGCCCGAGGAGACCAAGCCCGACGGACAGCAAGCACCCAGTTCAACTCCCGCAGTTCTCGAAGTCATGCCGTTGTGCAAATTGTGGTGGAAAGCAGAGAACGCGTACCAGGAGGGCCAGTCACCGGAGACAAGCGATCAGGATTGCTGCCAGGGGGCGTTCGTGTCTCAACGTTGAGCTTGATTGATCTGGCGGGCTCAGAAAAAGCAGCTGAGACTAAAGAGCGCCGGCAGGAAGGCTCTCATATCAACAAGAGTTTGCTGACGCTGGGAACCGTCATCGCGAAAATTTCAGAACAAAAAGACGGAAAATCAGACAAGGACGGCAAGCACTTACCCTACCGAGACAGCAAACTAACAAGGTTGCTGCAAGGTGCACTCTCGGGCGATTCGCTCGTCAGTATCCTTTGCACAATCCAGACAGGCGCCTCGGGAAGTGCTGCTGCTGTAACTACCCACACGAATGAAACCCTCAATACGCTAAAGTTTGCGTCTCGAGCGAAGAACAGTCTTGTTAGTCATGCCAAACGAGCAGAAGAAGCCTTGGGTGCTGGTGGTGAGGGTGGTGCAAGGGTACTCCTCGAACGGTACCGCATGGAAATCCAGGAGCTCAAAGCGCAGCTGGAGGCGCAGGCGAAGAAGGACAAGAAGGGCAAGAAGGATATAAAGGACGACGACGACGAAGAGATGACCAAGGACGCCGAGGAGGAGTTGGCCCGCGAAAAGGAAGCCGCAGCACGGCATGAAGAGCAGATGTTGGAGATGCAACTAGCACGAACGGCGCTGAAGGAGCGCATAGATCATCTCAACCGATTGATCCTCAGCTCCAAGTCGATCGGAGTCAACGCCAGCGGGACATTCAGCTCTCTCAGCATACACCAGCGATTCTCGCAAGCCTCCATGCGGTCATCAATGACGCCGTCACAAGCAAGCAAGCCAACACTTGACCGGTCATCATCCGTGACTTCGTCAGCGTCCACAATTGGGCGGAGACCCAGCCTGGAACACAGGCCATCGCTGGAACACCGGTCGTCGTCGAACGGCGAAAAGCCTCTGGGAGACGAGGACGACAGCTTTGGCGAAACTGGCGACGCAACGGCATCCTTGCAGGCCCAGAATCGCGCCCTACAGGCCGATCTCTCGGACAAGAACCGGTACATCACCACACTCGAAAGGCGACTGCTGCAGGCACGACGGGCGAGCTCGTCTCGAACACCCAGTGGACACGCCTCGAGCAGCAAGGGGATCATGGTCGGAGAGGATCATAGTGTATCGACTGTTCTGAAAGAGAAGGACGCCGAGATAGCCGAACTGCGTGCTAAGCTGGAAGACAAGGATCGAATGCTGAAAGCTCTGCGAAGTGCAGCCAAGAGGGGTGAAAATGCCGGGCGGAGCATCGAGTCCCGCGCCTCCCTGCTGTTCGACTCGGGAACCTCGAACCCGACCTCGCCCGCCACCGCCAGCCCACGTCCGTCGTTTCGTAGCAGCATCAGATCCTTGCCCAACGACCGCCGAAAGAGCGGGGACGAGGTGAGCAGGATTCTGGACGAGATGATCCAAGACAGAGTCGAGGCTGGTCAGCTCGTAAGGGGTACTCGCGGTAGCGTCCGGGTCGCTTCGAAGCGAGCCAGCAGGGAGC
The DNA here is from genome assembly GCA_003795315.1 of Cytospora schulzeri. Classification (NCBI taxonomy): domain Eukaryota; kingdom Fungi; phylum Ascomycota; class Sordariomycetes; order Diaporthales; family Cytosporaceae; genus Cytospora; species Cytospora schulzeri. Next base: position 1,026,521 of record LKEA01000002.1, read on the forward strand.
AGGCATTGGGCGAACGCCCTGAGCCTTCGAGACAGAGTAGCGAGGGCAGTCATCGACCGGTCGTTTTAGAGGTTTAGAGCATTAATAATTTTCGGCGGTTGTTTGGGAAGGGTGGCTCCCTCCGGTCCCTTGCGACGAGGAAGGGCGGCGGGGCCAGGTCGAGGTTGTCGTTGTTCACATTGCCTGGAGTCAGCAAGTGAGAGTCGGGAGAGATGACCTGTCGCTGGCGAATGAGGGGATTGCCCTGTGCTTGGGGGATGATGGGATGGGATGGGTATCGGTTGGAGTTTACGGATGATATCCGTGTTTTTTCTTGGACCAGCCGATTGATTTTTGGTAGTTTTTATTTCTCCTGCGCGGCTTTGTTCTGTTTGCTTCTTATTATACCCGAAAGTTTTCGAGGGCGAGGGAATGATGACGAGAGTGGGAGGGAAACCACTCATTTGGTGCGTGATAGGCAGGCCTGCTCGGTGCGGGAAACCGTCCATTTTTTATGTTTTGGGCTGTATGAATAGGCAGGCGGAGGTGAGAAGTGACTGCAGGACTGGTATCCGGTACTGAAGCACGAGATCATTTGAGACGACATGGGTTTTGCCATTATGGAATTACGCGGAGGATTCAAAGGACCGGAAGAGCTCAGGCAGGCACGGCATAAGAACCCTTTCTTCTGTGCTTACTCTAATAGTGGCCACCAGGGTAAGGTGGTGACGAAAAGGGTTTTCGAGCGGCTGGCTGGCTTATATATATACCTTATTCCCACACGACCTCGGGGACAATGATCATCAATACGAGAGAGGAATTTGACATCCCACCAACGTGGCGTCCGAGCCTTGTGTAATATTGAAAATGGAAGTCCGAAGTGCCCATTCAGCACATGGCTTGGACTTGGGATTAAGATCCTACAGACTGAATTCCCTTTAAGGGCCAGGGCCATGCATGGTGGCTTGCGTAGGAGAAGAAAGAGGAAGGATGGCAGCCATATCCGTGACCCGAACGGGAATAGTGTCGGGCATGAGGTGAGTTATCAGAAATGTCAGTCTGTATTCGTTCAACAGGCAGTTTGTTTGCTTCAGTAAACCGATCCCATTATGGTCAAACATGTCAAACATGTCACTTTTTGGGGTTGGGGGGTTGGGTTGTAGATGGGTTGCGATGCCCTACAGCCAAGTCCAAGTGAATGAATGGACAGGGAAGTAG
>LKEA01000002.1:1036338-1084227 GCA_003795315.1 Cytospora schulzeri
GGGGCATTAGAGGGTTCAAGGTAGCCAGAATGGTTTTCTAGTCGCCCGATGTGAGATGTAGATAGAGATAGGTAAAGGATAGAGAAACAAAGGGCCAAGAAGTAGTCGATTTGTGTATGTTAGACAGGGAAGGACAACAGTTCACTCACCTCTCTGCCCGCCATGTCTGCGATAGTAGCTATCGATGCCTGTAGGCGAGGCGAAAGCCTTTCAGAAGACTCTTGGCTCCAGGGACTAAGTATCACGCGATTTCGAGATCGCTACACAAGAGCCAACTCTAGAGAAATACGAAAGCTCTTGTCGATCGAGACGTTAGCTAGTACTGGGAGAAATTCGAAGCTGGACGACCGTGTAACAGGAGGTAGAAGTTAGGACGTGAAGAAACGCGTTACTACCACGACCATACACCAGTTTCATCCTAACATTATTCCTAGCTCGCAAGGAGTGGGCTTCCAAGAGCAAAGATCTTGTGTAAGCTCAAGAGATGTTGGTGTTGCTAGGGGTGGGGGGGGGAGGCAATGTGTGCTTGCTGGCTGGCTTGTTTTCTGGGGTAAGGAGGTATGATGGGAAAAGGGCGCTGTTATGTGGTACTCACCGACGTCTCTACAGTAGTTGTAGTAGTAGTCTGCCAAAGATGCTTCTTGATCGGCCTTCTCCTGATAACGATAGACTCTCTCTGGGATTGTCAAGGAAGCGCGGTTAGCTGGATATCAAACGAAGTAGTAAACGCGATCTGTTAACTGGAGAGATCGCGGGGGCGATTACTTGAAGGCCGCATAGAGGGGAGCTCTGGAAGATCGTTTGGGGGTCAATGGAAGTGGAAGGTGAGCAGGCGCGACCTTTGCAACGGTTCCAAGCCCCAAGATATTTTGACTGTAGCTGTGCGACCAACCCAGTGACTGGCCATCGGTCCGAGCTGGCAGGCGGTCCTGGAGTATTCACTGCTTAGCTGTGTTCTTGGCCCCATGTGAATAGCCCACAGTTGTGATCGGACGATTGAGATGGGACGAAATTCCAATGACTTGTAAGTCAGTCAGTGCAGTCTGGTGACTGGCTGAGGATCTTACATCAACACTTCTGGACATTTTGATGCCTCCACATTCCAGGTCCGCCGTCTTAGTGATTCACAGTAATAGGTGCCCCCTACTATCTGAAAGGGACTACATGGGCCAAATATCCAGTAGCTTTTTCTGCTCCCAATCTTGAGCACTAATGAACACTATTCAGTGACTCACAGCTAACAGAGGATGGACAGTATCAGCCTGAGATGAAAGGTCCAATTAAAGCCCATAGACAGCTTCTTATAGCTGTCTTCCGTCCTTCACACTACCAGTTACTATCACATGGTGAAGCAACTAGAAATCAAGGTCAAAATGACAAGGATCAGAGACTGCTCAAGCTCTTCGAGCCATCAGCATATTGGCTTTGTAACGAAAGACGGAGAGTCAGAGAAAGAGAAGATGCTGCCCTCTCCATTGAACCTTGAATATCAAGCATATTTCTATCTCTTCATATCGGCCAACAAAGCCACATAATCATCGGAGATCTTCTCCAATAATATCTACAGAAGGGAAGAGATGGAATCGGAAAGTCAGGTCAAAGACATAAAGCCTTCTTTATTAAAAGAGAATTTGGCGAACAGAATATCCTGGGGACTGGGCATCGTGGCTCAGAGGCATTACAGGCTTATAGCGGCGTAAGAGATGCACGCTGTATGCTGGTTGCCCTCACATATGTGTTCGTACAACAGCATAATAATGGTCCACAAGGAGAAAGAAAAAAGGGCCCTGGAGCAATGCTAGTCACTTGACTTGGAATGCCGAGGAATGTTCTCGAGGTATGAACTGGGTGGGGGTGTTGACACAGCTGAACTGTCTCAGCCTTGTCCTTGAGGTGTAGTCAGACAGAACCCAGCCGTCACCAGAATCTTACACGGCAGCCTTTCCCACGTGATAATGTTGACTTCAATGCCCACACAAGCCGTAACAACATGTGCAACACTTGTCCAATCTCCCGATTCCGTATTCCAGTCCGCGATGAATCCAACTGCGAAATGATGGCGCCCCTAGCGGTCCCACTGCGGATTTCATGGCTTCCAGAAATACCTTCCCGGAGGCAAAGCAATTTGCCCAGGCCGTCTGTTCCTTGTCACGGGAGATCAGCCGTCGCTGCAAGCTAACTTTAACTCCCGGACGACCCTGGAGGGCCCCCTGCCTTTTGTTTCCTCCTTCTCGAGACCTCATTATCCCAATTACCAAACCTTCGGAGCAACCGTAATCATGACATGCTCCTTACAGTATGCTCGACCCTAGGGGCGGAAATTATATGCCTCGCTTGAGTAAGACGGTGCGGTAATTTACAGGCGCGCGGTGAAGATCCCGAAGTATTATGTATAGAATAGAATGCCCTGGAGAACAGACAGGCAGAAGGAGTTGATCCGGTAGTGCCTGGCAAACGCAGCAGAGCAATGAGTAGGAAGAGACTAAACGCGAACACAAATGCCATGGACTATAGAGAAGAAATTCTCGGTTCAACCAACAAGGTCCCCTGGCTGGAGTGGTCAATTTGTCGGGGATGGAGGAAGGGCGACAGCTATCCATGGAAGTTTGGGGAGGGACGCACAGTACCCGCCGCCTCATCGGCGCCAGCCAGCCAGCCAGTTTGCACTTGCTTTCCTGGTCAGACGGATAGATGAACGGACCGTCTGGAACTTCAACCGTCCAAGAGCTTGCAAGGACTCGGAGATCAAGAAACACGAGGGTGAAAAGTTTTCCGGGGGCAGGGGATGGACGGAGGCTGACATGTCGTCCCGGGTCGACCTTCCGAGGTAGTGTAACCCTGCAGTATCCGGAATCCCATGCGAATTACTCATGGGAATGTGCGTTTTTGCACGACCACCAACAGGAAGCTGACGCATCTCAGTGCTGGGGAGACCTGAGTCGCGAGAGTCGAGTCAAGGACCCCTGAGCATCATCAAAAGAAGGAGGACAAGCAACGAACGGGATGGGATACAGGACCAACCCTGGCCGCACCTCATTGACATGACAATAAGGGTCTCGAGGGGTCCATGGCCGGGTCCCGACAGTAACTGTGTGTATATACAGCTTAGAAAGCCGAGGCCGAGTCCGCATTCGATTTAAAGTTCACCGCCGAAGGTACTGATATGTATTCCCCAACATGCAGGTACTTACTTACTATTTTTGTAAGTAGAAGTAGGTGTGAGCTCGTTTCGCAATTCGAGCAAAAGTCGATTCCATATCCCAGATTCCTGTAGTATAACACCGTATAACACCGTATAGCACCATGCGGAATTGCGGAACACAAATTGGGGTGGCGGGAGGGTCCCGAAAGGGGGCAACCCTCTACGTGTCGAGAATCAATCCTTCTTTCTCGTTCGCTTTTCTCTCGTTTTGGGAGGGGGGAGGGCGGGGGGGACAAGGTGGTGAAGTCGAAGAGGTCGGTCAACTGCAAGTCGAAAAGCCGGCCGGGCTCGGATCTCAGCTATCGTGCGGTCAAGGATCGTCGAACCTCTGGAGCGTGCAGCGCATGAAGCAGGGATTATGGATGCGTATGGAGATGCGCTAATTTACGCTCGGGCCACATGTGCGGGCAGGCTGCCCGCAGAGGGACAGTCAGCAAGGTAGTCACGACTGTAGAGTGTCAGACCTTCCTCCCCGTACGAGGGTGACACTCTGTTTGAAAACGACAGGGCGCGTTACGGCCCAGTAAAGTTGGTGTAAGACCATTGGCCAATTCAGGCTGCAATTTCCCGCAGACGCGACCCCACTTGCGGAGACGCGACTTTTTCGTGTTTTGACGCGTCTGCTGGTGTCAAACCCTCGACCGCACCTCAAACCCTCCCCCCCTCACCCCTCCCCTCTGCCGTGTCCCACGGAACTCTCGCTTTCTCTCTAGTGTACGCAGTATAGCTGACCCCAAAAGGTGTGCAAGCAAAGCCCATTCTATTCTAGACCTCCCAACCCACTTGATTTCTGGGTTGTTGCGACAGGCCGTGCCGTGACCACTGGCACTGCAGTACACCATCGTGTCCTGACCAGACGGTCATGCACTCCACTGTCACACGTTCGGCAGAGGATAGTTAATATCCAATGAGCACTGTCAACCTGACCATGATGCCATGGATGCTTTTGGTGATTAGATGAATTCCTATGCCTACCCAGCCTCTGTCATTGTCGAAGCAGGGTGACATGTAAACCACCTGATTTTTTCCTCATCGCCGTGGTGCAATACAAGCGCTTACTCGTACCCTTGCTTACTATGGTACCTCCCTCGGCACATGCTCCAAGGTTGGAACTAAAACATGAAGAGCCGACAATCCCGAAGCATGTAAGGCGTCTCTGCCATGGGTCATCTTTTTTGTGACTGGCGGGATTGACGAAAGACTCATTACATACAGGCTGTGCAGAAACAACGTAGCATTCGTTAATGTATCGATAAGAGAAGGCAAAGTGGCTGTAGATGCCTTGAAGGCAAGGAAGGGAGGAGGAAGCTGTTCCTTGGTCGCCCACCCCCGCGATGGAGTCGTAGTTTGTTTGGCGTAGCGCGCGGTGCAGTGCAACTCTCCCCAGATTCGTTGCAGCGTAGGGAACAGCACTGTAGATACCGTAGCCCTACTCTACTGTGTGACTCCCAGTCCCGCTGGCTTACACAGCGGGATCCCCGTTCTCCCACCAGCAAAGATGCAAAACCGATCGAGGATGGATGGTGAATGAATTTTCGGAAGCATTGTGATGTAATATGGAAACAAGGCTTGCCCAATTTCACATGCACAACTGCTGAAGAAACTGACATCTCGATGGGACACTACAATAGAAGATCGAGGTGAAATGTCAGGATTGGCATCATGCGTCTCCGAGCATCCGGACTCTCTGTGACGGTTACTTTCCATGGGAGAACCCTGGACCCTATGATGTAGTAACTGACGTCTCCAAGACCGAGTGCAACCGGAAGATCACTGATAACATCCAGAGATGGATGGACTGGAATACCTAGGTCTTGAGGTCACATACCAAAACAGGGCCATGTGAACTGAAGTTGGTGTAGCAAGAGAGTCTCGGGCTAACATGTTGAGGCAGGCAGGTAATTATCACCACCTCGTGCTATAATCTTTGGTCTCACTACTCAGACATGGAGGCTGTTCTGTAGATGGGGGGCGAGTACTGCGTAGCACAGCGTGCCATCAAATCTGACGCATTGAGCTGTTCGTGATCATCTTCCAAGAGGGTCCTTGTGATATCGAGGTTTCAAGATCGGGAGTGACCTTGCAACCTCGAGAGACAGGGAACAATAGGATGCCAAGGGAGAGAGCGGCGGGAAGAGGCGGCGGGACGATGAAACTTAGACGGGAGGTCTATCACCACACTTGGTAAGCAGGGCAATGCCCAAATGGTCAGAGAAGGGATGATATCTTCAATGACAAGCGCAGAAGGACTGGTCTCAGAGGGCCGAATGCGTACGTGGACAGGCTCACCTGTGGTTTCGACTTCCCTGGCATGAGAACTTTGGCCAGAGTGACACACGGCTCTTCCACCCCTCACGTGGGAACGAAACGAATAAATCAAGTAAATAATGGTGCTATACTGGCACAAAATGTCATTCTCGAGACATGAAGCAATCAGGGATGACTTCGGCTTGGTTTGCACAAGTGACCTTACCCACGATATTCCAGACCTTTCTTCAGCATCACCATCCGCACCAGGAAAGGTGAGGGTTCTGGAGGTCCGACCGGAGAAGAAACGCTGGCAAGAGAGTCAACCGAAAGGTCGGTCTGTATACCTTAGGTACCCAAGGTAATTGGTGACTTGTTCTTGTCCCTCACAACCCCTCACTTGTATGTAAGTGTAACAAGGTTCCAAGGTTAACAGAACATATTAATGGATACTTTCATATGCTGCAGCTTATAAGTCGGTGCCAAGTACTTGATCGTACCTGGATGCCCAGGTGGCTGGCTTCAGGGCTAGAGTGTCAGGACCTGCAGGAAAACATGACAGTTCCGCGATGAGAACGGTGAGGGCACCTGGGATGGATGGTAACCGTAGTGATGATCTGAGTGATTGGATTCATGATCTGGGAACTTCTTGGAAGTCACCTGGGCAAAGTACCTCGACCTGAAGAGGTACCTCGGGTAGGTACATGGACAGGCATCAGAGTCCGAGCTCTTTCGATGTTACAACCCATATAGTTGTGGTCCACTTTTGGGCGCAGGTACTTTACCTAAGTGGGGTTCCATTTTGGCGTCCCTCCAACGGGGCGCTGCGGAAGGCGCCAGGGTACCGGGGTGCCTGGGCTTTTGGGGAGAGGCTCGACTGGGTCTGACCCTTATTACAGGCGACTTATTCCCTCTAGCCTCTGTCGCTCCCGCCCATCTTGTCATCCCAAGTCTCTTTTCCTTGCTCGCCCTGCCTCCGCCTGCCTCCGCCCGCCGCTCTTCCTTCTCAAACACCCACACACCACCGACTTCCCAACTTCAATTGTTTGCCATCGCCACGACCGATTTCTACCGGAATTGGTTGCAAAAACCACTGCTGATACCTTGCGATTGCTACCAACACACATTTCGGTCATTCTTCGCGACGTGCACCCCTCTTTTTGCCCGGCGCATTGTGCTACCTCGACTCAACCACATCTGTCGCAAAGCGGTCGCGTCTCTTCGCACTCCAACTGTTCGGTGTCGCACCCAAAACCCCAGCCATACAAAACAACATCGCAAGCATACGAAACCAAAACGGATCCTGGCGCATCATACAATCCAACAAGATGCTATTACCGTCCGCCATCTCCTGCGACACGTCGCAATCGCCGCGTCTCCAATCCGCGCTCTTCATCTCACCGCCCGCGAGCCCTCCCCAGCTGTCTAGCCAGACCGCCATTGGCAACCTCATCAACTCATGCCGCAACCTACACAACCTTATCGGCTCGCCGATCCCGCAAGAGCCAATGGCCGGCATGAACACACAGCTGCCGTCGCCTCCACTCATCAACATGCCCAGCCCCTTCAGCAGACCGCGCCTCCGCCGTCGCAAGGCCGGCGACATAGCCACCTCATCCCTCTCGCAGGCTGAACCACCGCGCTGCCGTATCAAGAAGCGCACACCACCTCGCGGCGTGAACAAGAGAAGACGCGATGTGGACGACGATATGGACCGCAATGATGCCGAGTCGTATGCCCATCAGCAGAAGGAGAACATCAACATATTCGAGAGAAGTGGTGACAACAAGAGGGAGGACGGTGTGTTTATATTCAAAGGCTACACAGAGGAGTCATCACAAGCAGCACCATCAACACCCAAGAGGCGGCGCATTGCACCACCAGACGTGCCGCGTGGCCTCACAAGGGAAGATTTCCATAAGCTCGGGACATCAGACACAACAGAGGAGGAGACAGTGGAGGGTACCAACGTCGAAGTGAGCGAACACGGCGACAAATGGAGTACAGAGGACGACCAATTGTTGGTGGAGGTCGTGCTGGAGAAGGTCAAGAATATGGATCTCTCCAGCGAGGTATGGGATGACTGTGTGCGTAATCTACCGGGGAAAGACCACAATAGTGTCAGCTCAAGGTGGGAGAATCTTCTGAAGACTGACAGTATCGGTCTACAAAACAAAGGGATGTCCGGCAGGACGAAACTGCACGGGACGTGGTGAGCGAGAGCGCTCGTACCCTTTTCTGTTTTGACTTCTATTCCTACGGATGAGCATGCGGGCACTGTGTTTCTTTGTTTACTTTAGAGCCGTTCGGGTTGGCTGTTGCATGATTATCACGGCCGGATAAGGATATTGGAGTTTACAGCTAGTAGAGGAGATACAGTACTCTACTCCTGAATTTTAGGTGGTCGAACTTTTGTTACTTCAACACTTGAGTGTGCTGCTTGCTGCCCTGGGTATCATACCATGACTTATTCTATGAACCTCCAGTCCGCTCTGTTCCCCACTCACTCTCACTTCCCAACGTCGACCGTACAGTACAGGACCACAGCACCTGCTCACTGCGAACTGTCACTGCCGCCGTAAACAATGGATACCCATGGCGGTTTACGCGGCTACGCTAACATGCTCGATTCAAGGAATCGCTCCCCTAGCCAACACTTGACAACTGACCGCCTGGCCAAAAACAAGATTTCAAATCGTTGACAACCCCCTGGGCCTTTTGTTTCGATTCGTAAAGCAATGGTTGTTACCCATGGGACTTTTGGCAGGTCCTCGAGCTATCAACATGGATCGGTACTCGACAGGCAGGCAGGGACAGGCCGTCCATCCCGTCCTGTCCGTACCGTCACTGATGCCCCATACTGTACTTACATAGTACAGTATGTATGTATGTACGTGCGCATCTCGCTTCTATCCGCATGAGACCCGGGGGCGGATGACTTGCATTGCATTGCATCTCATCTCAAATCCCAATCTCAAATCTCATCTTATCTTTCATCGATCAAAGAAAGAAAAGGGCAAAAAAAAGCAAGTATGAAAAGGGAACCAAAGATTGTTGTTGTAGAGCGTCTCCCTTCCCGCTTCTTGGGTCTGCTACCTACCTACCTACCCCTCTTGCGCACAGATACAACCTGTATCGGGACATCAGCTGCGATCGAGAAACACGGGTTTCATTGTTTTCCTTTTTTTCCCCTTACGGGGCTACTGCAGACTGCTTGTCAAGCGGGGGATGGATGGTGGAGGAGATTAGAGGGTAGTGTACAGGCCCGTGTTTCCTCCGTTGTACGTTACCGTCTGGATAGTCTCATTACGGGAGTATGATCACGCCAGGATCAAGAGCAAGAGGAGAGGTTAGATCATCCAGTTGGCGCCCATGGGAGCGTGCCCATGGGGCCTTGCTTTACGAATACATGTCATATTCATACTGTGCGGGAGAGATATGGCAGGAGAAGGTCAACCATGGCAAGGTGATCCGTCGGGTCGAGCCTGAGTAGGAGGACATCGAGGAAACCACTACTCCATGGGCCAGTCACCCATGAACTCACACGCTTCTGTGAGCTTGTCTTTGAAGGGGAACTCCATCTATCCCTTCGCTTGATCAATATGAGAGAAACACCAGCGACAACAGCCCTCTGAGCATACAATTTCCCGGAGATAGCAGCGATTTGGGGAGGAGTTCGGGCCCGGGCCGCGATGTCAAGATGCTCCCCGGGTCACCCCGGCAAGAACCACCTAGGTACGAATGGGGAAGGGATACAGGCAGGCTTGTTCCCGATCGAGAATCTTCACCGGTAAGGCCCCCTCACCCAAAGCGGCAACTACATGCTCCCGCCCTGCTGTAGCCGGTTCGGGAAGATGTTGGCCAAGTGTGGCGTGGGAAGCTAAATGCCCACATGACCTCCTCTCTCCTCCTCCCTGAGGGCAGGAGAGGAGGACCAAGCGCAACTTCATGCGAACCCTCCTCATATGGTTGCCGAGGTCTTGGTCCCCCACAGGCCTGATATGGGCAATTCACTCAAGGGCGATGGCGAAGATGTGATACTATCCTATCTGTTTCATTTGGAAGGCCTAACTGCTCCAGGATGGTTGTAGATGGGGTCGGGTTCCCCTTCGTGAGCCGGCCGGTTCATAGCATCCAGACAGTAGTTAGATGAATATTGTACCTGAGATACCTGGGGAGTACCCCGACATACAAGTACACTATACCCTCTCGCTACCTGGACAAGTTCCAAGGTTCTCATATGGGAGAAGTATCCCCTAGCGACGCGACGAGTGCCGCAACCCCTAGCTCAGGCCCAGCTCGAGCATCTTAAGTCGACCGTCACCAACGATACGGGATGGTCTAGGCCGAGCGTGGACATAGTCCTGAGTTCGCCTGAGGGCCTAATGCTGGGTACGATGTCGCATGGGCTCATGGCGAAAGTGTCATCGGCGACCCCAGCTGCTTCCATAACCTACCGGTGCGCGCTTGAACCAATGGTAGAAAGGAATACATCATCAGTTGTCAATATCTTTGTCTCGCTCACACCATGCCCTAAAGTAAGGAAAAAGACGTCACCAGCCGTCCAACACAGTAGCCTTCACCCACAACCCCTTAGCCGGCCGAGACGTAATCCCCCCCTTGATCTCCATGTTCTTCTCGTCCAGCTCCTCCCTATCCCTCAGCTCAAACTCCATCCTACCCACCCACGCGGCCAAAAGACACGCGAACTCGGCCCGCGCGAACCCCATCCCGATACAGCTCCGCGGTCCGTGCAGGAACGTCAGGAACGAGTAGTTGCTCCCTGCGCCCCCGCTCGCCGCCGACTTGTCTCCCTCGTACTTGGGCAGCCACCGGTCCGGGTTGAACTCGGCCGCGTCCGGGCCCCACTGCTGGACGTCCTTGTTGGTCACGGCGGGCGCCATTATAATCCGCGTGCCCTTGGGGATGCGCTGCCCCTGGATCGTCGTGTCGACGGCCGCCTCCCGCATCGTCATGGGCACTGGTGAGAAGTACCGCAGGACCTCGGAGCACACGGCGTTCAGGTACGGCATGTGGTCGATGTCCATGCTCGAGATGGTGGCACCGCCGTCGATGGGGGGCAACCGCTCCCTGACTTCCATCCGCAGCTTGGCCTGGACGTCTGGGTACCGGCAGAGCATGTAGATGGCCCACGTCATGCTGCTCGCGGTCGTCTCGTGGCCCGCCGCGAGGAACGTCATGAGCTGGTCGACCAGGTTGTCCTCGGTGAAGCCCCCGCTCTCGAGCGCAACCGAGAGGATGTCCACGTCTGTGAGTTCCTTCCGGGCGAGCTTCTCCTTCTTCTCGCGAATGAGGTCGAAGCAGACGTTGCGGACGATCTTGGCGGCCTCCTGGATGTCTTCGTTCCGGCGCACGGGCAGGCGGGCTACGAGCCACATGGGGAGGACGAAGGACAATAATGAGAGGAAGCGCGCCTGGGCGGAGGGTCGGAAGAGGTAATTGTAGGTCCTGAATAGCTCGTTCGTTGGGTCGGCGATGGCGCCGAAGTCTCGGCCTAGTCCAGCCACGCCGATGATGTCGAGCGTGATTCGCGAAGCCCATGCGCCGATCTCTAGGACGGCCGTTTTTCCGCCGCTGGACTTCTCGGTGGCTGCATTTTCTGGATCCTCCGAGGGGTCGGCGAGGATCTGTCCTGTCATGGCTTCGACGCCCTCGCGCGCCTTCTCCCAGAAGACGGGATATAAGTCCTTGACGTGGCGGAAGGCAAATGCCGGCATGAGGTTCTTTCGCTGGAACTTATGTTCCTCACCCTCGGCCAGGAGGACGCCGACGCCTAGGATGCGACTCATCGAGAAACGAACCATACCGGGCTTGATAAAGTCATAGTTCTTGGTCACGAGGACCTCGGCGAGCGCCTTTGGAGAGTTGACCAAGACACGCTCTTGATTGAGCAAGCCCAGATAGCGGATAAGGCCATCGTTGGGCACGGTATTGATCCTATCATACGGTTAGCAAGTATGTACTTTGTGTGGGTGAGAGGCACAAGTCGATGTGAGTACCATTCCAACATCGGCCAACCGGTCGGCAGTGCTTGGATCTTGGAGTACTGTCCATTGATCCAGGACGGGTTTTTGGGCTCTGGTAGGCCTATCAAGGGAGAGAAGAACTTGGGATAGAGTATGGCAGTCCAGACAATCCAGCTGGCAAAGCATAGTAACCAGCTACCTGCGAAATAGCTTAAGAAGGTAGACGGAGCCCATTTCGATGCGAGGGTCGAAGTCGCAATGTATGCGGTAGCGGCAGCAGCGGCTGTCACTCGTTTCAAGGGAACATCCATTGTGTGGGTGTGGGTGTTCTTTCGATATAATGCTGGTGTCCTGTAATAGTGTAAAGTTCGCGGGTCACTCCTTGAGTCAAGGTCAAGTAGGTTATGGAGGATAAGTCTTTAATATTCATTTGCCTCCCATATGACCAGTGTGGCATAGAGAGGAAGTGCGAGTGAAGGTGCCAATTATGGTCAAGGGATATCAATCCTGTCAGTACGTGTCGGTACCTAAGTAGGTTACGTGCTATTCCCGATTCAGGGGAGCATTGCGAACCCGATCCCGAGATGGGGAACGGATTACGAGTGCAGGATTCAGGTAATTCCTCAAGTTGAGGGATTGAGGGGGCCGTTGGATTATTATGCAGCAATGCTGGATACAATATAAGTATTGGTAGATGTTAGCATTTCAAGGAAGGCGTTAGAAAGGAGGAGGAAAGGGGACGTAAGAAAGAGAAGAGAGGCGACCTGTAGGTACCACCATCATGGCGTTTCAGGAAATCTGTACCTAGACATGTGTTATATATATACCTACCTAGGTAGGTATACACAGGTTGACAGGCGCGTGCCGACCTTCAGAGGGTACAAAATCAGGCTTGAAACTGCAGTCTGGCTCGATGCAGACAGGTGCATTGTGACGTGACGAAACATGGGATTTGGGGTGACAGGACATGATCCTAAAAGGGAAGGAAAACTTGATGCATGTACAACACTCGGTCCGTTTCTTATTGTGCTTTTTGTGCTTTTTGTGCAGGCATGGCGTCAAGGCTACGCTACGCCGTGGTAAATTACGCATGGTCATGAACATATATCGTATGGATTTCACTCTGTCAAAAACAATTGTTACTTGATCACTTTACCAATACATGTTCAACGTGCTATGCACTGGATAGGACCACCAGGTGAATGCACATCACTGTAGTCTAGTATCAATTCAATTCTACTGAAGTATCTACTCGTACACTGTCAACAGTGCGTCCAGCACGTCTCTTGTAACCGATCTGCACACAAAAGACCAGGACCGACTTGCAACCTTCTAGGACAATACCTCTGGGACCATACTTCTGGGACCATACTTCTGGGACCACGACGCGGGCGCATTAAGTTATATCAATTTACACGTCAACACCAATGACCTTATGATGCATCGGTACTAACCAGTCCAGCCAGTACTTTCTCAGCTGCCGCCTTGACCTTCGCATCCTCGATGCCCCCCTCCTCGATCTCCTTGAGCTTGGCCACCCACTGATCCCACTTGCCCATATTCCACTTCGGCTTATCAGACTGGATCATATTGTCACGAATCTTGTCGCCACAGTGCAAGATCCATTGCAGGGAAACCATGAGTCGGCAGCTGCCGAGCTTACCCGGCGACGATTCTCCTTCCAAGCCAAGACCTAAGGGAATGTCGACACTTGCGTCCTTGTACAAGCTGCTGTCATCGTCGTAGAACCCTTGTGCCGTGCAGCGGGCCAGAAAACTCGAGAAATTGACCCACGAGTCGCACCTTCGCTCGTAGGCCGCCTTCTCGGAATCGTCGAGCGGTGGTCCCGAGCTGACTGGTGACGGAAGTTAGTCAAAGGCCACAAGGCTGACGCAGGACGGAGGGAGCAATACCAAAGTTTGCATTCCACCTATCCTCGGTGGTGTCGGGGAAGATGGGATCACTCGTATATACCAGGCAGTCCTCCTAGCATACGGGTCAGTTTCAGTCATGAACCGCTTTGGGTTTGCAGTGATGATGACTTACACCCCAGATCTTGTAGACGGTTGGCGGCAACTTGCGAAGCTCGACAAGAAGTTGCACGAGGGCATCTTGTAGAGGATCGTCGCAGTCAATGAAGGTCGCAACCGACATCACGAGACCGTAGAGGTGTGATAGATATCCCGCCATGCCTTTGTCCTCCTGGCCCCTGAGCAGTGGGTCTGAGGGGAGGTAGACGTCTCGGTAGTCTGCATCAATGCGACGGGCTGCTTCTCGAGCTGCCTCGACGCCATCTACAGGCCATTTCGTCAACAGATCGAGAAGGATCGATGGGAACTGCACAGCGACTCCGTCCGCCACGTCTTCTGACATCTCCCGCGCCAACTCAACTCTCCACAGCTCATTCGTCGCCGCATTATCATCTTGAACGGCAGCTGTTTGCTGGGCCATATTGCCGTGAAGAAGGAAGAAGGAGAAGGGAAAATTGATATGGAGACAAACGTGAAGTCTGTTGTTTTTATGGTGCTCCTCTCAAGTATATATTGGGAGAAAGGCTGATAATGCGCTGGCAGTGGCGCCTTAAGTAGTAGCCCTGGCCCTTCTGTCCCTCTGTGTGTACCTCTCTCTCTCTCTTTTTTTCTTTCCTTCAAATACTATGTCAGAGGGGTATTTAAAGGATTCAATACCTAGGTAATACCAAGATGTTGCTTTCTACAAGCATGAGCTGTAGGCCACCACAAGTATAGTACATGAAACAGACCTCAGCCTGCGGGGGAAGAAGCGTGGAAGCCTGCAGGATTGATGTGTGGGGAAGAGGCTGCAAAGTACCAGTATTGATTGGCACTTTAGAATATGTGCGGCCTGTGAGTCAGGCCTACTTATGTAGAAATGCTTATTTTATAGCCGGCTTCCCGGCGATGGACCAGCCCCCGTTATCCTGTCGATCCTGTGTCGGTCAGCTCAACTTGGCTTCTTCCTTCAGGCACTCGCAATGTGACGCCGTCCCCGCACCCACAAATGCATCCATCTTGTCTCTGCCTCACTCTCGCAGCGAACTGCTGTGGCCCATCAAGAAACCCAGTCTGCCGTCGATCCATGTGATCTCGTGCACTCTCATTCGCTATGTCAAAACAAACGTCTCAACTTTCAACAAGTATTTCACTAATCATCCCATAGAAACCGCAAGCAAGCAAAATCCCATATGGCCAAGAGGGCCAGGTGCCAGGGTGCCATGTAGATGAAGGATGGCCGGTTTCTAACAATAGCCGAACAACCTGGGATCCTACCACGCCGACGGGGTCAAAGACAGAGGATATCTGAGCGTTTGGCCAATCTCGCCATTCGACAGACATGACTATAGTGGAGGAGCTGTAGCGATTGACGGCCACAAATGGCTTCTTAGACCAGCCTCATCCCCCTTCGTCGGCCTGTTCGTGTATACCACAAGTCGAGGTCCGTTTGGTTCCCGAGTCTCAAGATGAGAGAAGGTTCTCACAGAGCTATGGCAGGAAGGGGAGCCCGATAGGCTGACAGAACTCGGCTGGGCCATCCTCACCCCCTCCGTCGACCCCGTTGTATGTATCACACAAGCAGGTCGCCCGGAGGTCTGTCCGACCCAAGTCTCACGATAAGAGAAAGTTCTCACAAGGCTATGGCTTGCAGCAGAGCCCAGTAAACTGAAGGGACTCGTCTGGCCCCGACTCACCCCCTATGTCGGCCTCTTCGTGTGTATCACACCTGTAGGCCGCCCGAGGTCTCTCTGGCCCGAGTATCAAGATGAGAGAAGGCTCGCGTAGAGAAAACTGTAGGAAGGAGGTTGAGCGGATGGCCAGGCAGACAGTAGAACCCAGTGAACTGGTAGAACATATCCAGAGGCCGAAGACATAAATATATGTATGCTCTGGCGTCTCTTCACCCTCTCGATCGTCTTCAGAGAGATCATCTACAAGTTAAGGAATAATAACAGTGTTTGAGACACTCACCAGAATAATCCCCAACTGTTCAATACTTATATATATACACGCCCACAGATATTCGCCAGGAGCTATCCTCAAGCGGTCCGAATAATGAGTGACCACCGTCGCAGGCGAAATTCCGAGGAGGATGACCGCAGATATACAGGCCATGTAAGAGAACCATCTTCCCATCTATCCCACATAACCCAATGTTGCTTCAGAGATTACTCGTCTCCCAATGTTTCGTCCCCTAATACAATGAGAACCACACACTAACACCCACTGTCTTCCCCAAAAGCAATACGGCACCCGTCACGGGGCAGTCCCAGCCCAGTCACTCCAGAGAGAGGCCGGGCGAGCTTCAGCCTACAGCATCGACCCGCCCACGCGCTCGAGGTTCCCCCACGAGTACCGGAACAGCGAGGGCCCAGCAGGCAGCTCGAGGCCCATCTACGACACGAGGTTCGAGACCCGCGCCCCGGGGCCAGGGGGCCACACGTCACGGCCCCTAGAGGAGTTCCCCGTGGGCCTGCCGCGCCAGGCGAACCACTTCGACTACGACTCGAGGACGGCGAGGGCCACGAGGGTCGACCGCGTGCCCCAGCCGCGCGAGCGGGCCGCCGCCGTGGGCGTCGCCCACCCGGGGGCCGGCGACTGGCCCGGCGCCCGCACGAGGCCCCCCAACGACCCGGGCCCGCTGCGCGGCGTGGGCGTGCGGAGGGGCGACCAGAGCCTCGCGCCGGTCGGCGTCATGCAGCACCCGGAGGGCAACATGAGGGCCTTCGAGGCCGTGCCGAGGCAGCCGATCGACCGCGCCGGGAGGCGGGCTGCGGATAGGGACTTTGATGACAGGATGAGGGCGGGCAGTTATAGCTACCCGCCTCGTTCGGCCGACTCTTATGAGCTTGCTGGTTGGTTTTGCCTGATTTTCTTCTCCTTCGTCTTCCTATTGTGCCTGGGGTTTGGCGTCTCCCTTGCCCGTCATCCGCTGCTGCCCTTGTGCCAAATGACCAGAATATTTACTAACATTTTTTTTTTTTATCTATGAGCAGATAGGGAAAGAAGACACCACAGCTCACGGGACGGTAGTCGCCGTTGACCGGTTAGCGATCATCCTGGAGATGATGTACTTGACACTCTGGAAGTGAGAGTAATGGAATGCCTCTGGTAGGCACTTCTGAATGACGAAGCTAACGGCTGAGCACTTGAGGACTGTGATAGTAGGAGTTAGGAGTTATTGTTTGCGAGAAGTTAGTTCTCTTGAATATTAATCCATTCTTTCATTCACATATTACCGTTGCTTGTAGCGCCCTAGGTAAAGATCTAGCTACGACTATGATTGCTATCTTTATGACACCTTGAGAAACGAGTCTGTAGTATAGTCACCGTACTGTATATCTGTGGTCACGACTTCATACATGATGAAAACAGTGGTACTTCTTTCTACCACGATATCGCTCTATGTTTTTCAGCCTTTGATGATTCAAAGAACATATAAGAATTCTCTGTAATAAATATCATAGAGATCAAAGTAATGCTATAGTAGTATCCGTTATAGTAGTTGTGATGTTTCTAGGATTTAAATTAGCTATATTCGTAATAGCATAAATGTACTGCTATAGTACCTTGTTTACTTTGCTCCGATCACCCATTCCCTTATAATTACCCATCAGAACATTCAAACTCGACATGGCAGCATCATATCAACCACGGAACATATTCCCGTCCGCCCACAACCATACCCCTTTCTTTCCCTCGGCAGCCTACGCTGGCACAGAAGGGGGTACACCATTCCCACCGCCCTCACTTACCCTTCTTCCCCCTCTCCTCAGCAATCCAGCTCAGGAACATGCCCACATCCTTCGCGACCTGCCCCGGAACAGCCCTCGTCTGCACCCACATGGGCAACACACCCTTCGCATCACTCGTCGTGGCCATGATCCACTCGATCTCCCCACCAGGGCTGGGCAGCCGCCGCACCCTCTCCACGGACGCATACGCCCCGATGACCACACCCTTCTCGGCGGACAGCTCAGCCCGACCCTTCAACGCGCCCTCCGCAAAGTCATCCACTGTGACCGACACCACGACGAACTCATCCTGGCCCTGGCCCTGGCTCTCATCACCATCACCTCCCCCCACGGCAGAGGCGATCAGCTGCACCACGGAAAAGACACGGGGCTTGAGCGGCGGCGGGATCTTGTGCTTCATCTCGACGAGGTACAGCCCGAACCGGCCCCACCTCACACCGCCCACCTCGACAGGAGGAGGAGGAGGGGAGGAGGAGGAAGAGGAAGAGGACGCCACCGCACCACCACCACCACCACCACCACCATCCAGCCACGTGACAGCCGTCCGGTGCGCCATCACCCCAGGCGTGAAGGCGTCCTCGGTCTCGGCGTGCCGGTCCCGGATACAATCGACAAACTCGGCCCAGCTGGCCGATCCCCCAACCGCCGAGTCGGCGTGGACGGACCGGCGGCACACCCACGTGTCCTTCTCCATGGCCCCCGATGCCGTCCCCGTCGCCGTCAGCACCGCCACCCTCTCCGTGACCTCCACCCTGGCGTCCGACCCCGGCTGGGTCTTGACCCCCTTGGACTTCCAGAGCGCCTTCGGCGTCGCGTGGTGGTGGTGGTCCGGGGTACCGCCCGCGGCCGCCCTGGGCGCCGCCGTGTCGATGAAGGGCACGGCCTCCTGCAGCAGCTGGGTGACGAAGGGGCGCAGCTCGTCCGCCGTGGCCGACGGTGCGGGCAGCTGGGAGGTCTTGAGGCCCGCGAGGCGGAGGAGCGGCGGGCCTGTGTAGTGAAGATGGTTCTCCGTCATGGCCTTTTGATTTGTTTATTTGTCTATTTTTAGATCTTAAGAAATTCCCTTGCTGTCGTGTTCAACAGGTTCAAACGCAGAGATATGTGAAGTAGAGAGGCCTGGGAAGATGAGAACAAGGTACGAGTCAACTAGGGAAGAGCGAGAGGTTGCTCCCGTTGTTATGACGTTAAGATGCTATTGACTCCCGTGACTTGTTTGTTCCCTTTCAGGTTCTGATAGCCAATGTGTGAACATTCGTCCGAACACTTTTAACATTGGTGAGTTTCATAACTGCTCGGAAACTGCGTCATGCAAGTTTAAGAAGGAAGCATCCTGATTGGGAGATTGTGTCGCTATTGAACTCGGTTGAACACACCCGCAGATCAACCAAGGGATGTCGGCAGATCGGCCACTCCAAGGAACGTGCTAACATTCACACAAACATATACGGACTTCTCTTTAATCTTTTACTTCGTTGAATTATGATTATCTACTTTATAACGTTCTTCATGTGCAGCCGTCAAATCTACCGCCACCCCAATGCACGTCCCTTTATGGTCTCCAGACCAACACCCCCCCTCCCCGCTCCCCAAGTCTAAATCGTTATTTATTTACATGCATGGGATATCCTGTTCAGAAAGGGTAGGCAGATGAGTTGACTCTTTATGCCTTCTCCCGCTTCTCCCAGTAGATGTTGGCTGGCTCCAGCGGCCGCGAGAACAGCGAGGCGTAGTCGGTGCCCACCGTCTTGCCCGTAGAGCCATCCACATTCCTGAACTTGAACTGCCTTGTGATGTTCGCGACGATGGTCTGCAGCTGCACGTAGGCGAACTGCTCACCGATGCACCTGTGCCTTCCGGCGCCGAAAGGCAGGTAAGGAGACGAGGCACCCTTGCTGATCAATCCGTAACCGTAGTCGACCTTCTCCTCGTCGTCATCGTTCTTCATGGGCTGAGACGGCGCGAGAGGGTGGTCCTTCTCCCATCGCTTGGGCTCCCAAACCTCGGGCTCAGGGAAGTATGCGGGGTCGTTTCCAGAGACACCAGGTGCGGCCAGGAGAGTGTGGCTGGTGGGGATGACGTATTTCGTTCCGGGGACAGGCATGGGCGACTTGACCTTGCGCATGATGGAGTGGATGGGCGCGTGCAATCTCAGAGTCTCCCTGATGACGTTGGCGTTCAGCTTCAGCTTGGCGAGATCCTCGTACTCGAGGGGCCTGTTGATGTCTCCGAGCTCCCGGACTTGCTCCTGGTACAGATCCTCCATAATATCCGGACGCGAGGCGAGGCGGCACATGATCCAAGAGCTAGTAGAAGAAGAAGAGTGCTGGCCGGCCATCAGGAGAGCGATCATGATGTGAGCAATCTCGTGGTCGGGGAGAGGAGTGCCGTCCTTGTAGGTGGAAGTCATAAGGTGGTGCATGATGTCCTGGGCGTTGGTCTCGTTTTGCTGGCGGCGGTACTTGATGGTGTCCATGTAGATCTTGGCAACAGTGCGCTGGGCGCGGTCGCGCTTGGCGTTCTGAGGCAGAGGAGCCCAGTTCAGCATGAAGTTGATGGGGGTGAAACCCATGTCAAGGTCGTGGTACAAATCGGCGAGGGACTCGTCGAACTGGTCGCGAACGGTCTTGCCCTGGAGGGTGTGGGAGGCGGTGAAGATGGTGAGTTGGGCCATCTTGGGGGGAATGTTGACAATGCCAGACTGGCCCTGGAAATTGGCGTTCTTCTGGAAGTAATCGTTGATCTCATCGTTGATGATGGGCACGTAGGACCTGAAGGCATCGGTGGTGAGGACATTCTTGATAAGCTGTTATGGCAATACAAGTCAGCATTTTGGTCTGTACGACAGGGCTCGTATCATGTTGTAGTTGGTGACGCACCCTCTTCTGCTCCATAAGTTTGGCATTGGGGCAGTCGTAAACCACATCCTTTCCAAAAACGGGTCCGGTCAATTTGTTGTAGATCTCCTCCGCATTGACATCCTTTTGCTTGCCGTTCAGGATGAACTCGTTGCCCGCGGGACCGACGTAGACGGTGGTCTTCTTGCCGAGGAGGATGAAGGTGAAAACGTCGCCGTACTGTTGGAGTGAAATTCAGGTCAGTCAGAGAGTTTAGGGGATAGGGGCGATGGCTGGGAGGTCTCACCTTCTTGCTGTTCTCCAGGAACCATGTAGGGGGGTCCATGCCGTATGTCACGGTGCTTCCAATGAAGGGGAACCAGTGGAAGACGACAGGGGGCTCATTGGGGTTCTTGAACAGCAGCTGCTTGAGAACATTGAGGATGACAGAGAGAACAATAACACCGAAGCCGATGACGAAGTATTGAGAGACGGTGCCCAGCTTGTCCAGTTGCTGGGACGCGGGTCCTGCCACCTGCTGGAGGAGGCCCATGTTTGCTGTGGATTTGCGAAGAGAAGGTCGAGCGAAGCAAAAGCCCAAAGAGAGAAGACTCTATGTCGCAAAGCAACCCAGGAAATTATGAAATGAACTGGGTTGTGTGGTGTGTGACCAAGGACTTCCAGCAAAAGGGAATGTGTCGTGGTCAAAGAACCTTGGGAAGATATAGTTTGACACGAGGGAGAGTCAAGTCAATTTCGCGATGGTCCATTGGCGGTGTCTGGTCTGCCCTTTTTGTATGAGAAAGACCAACGTTGACCAGTTCACGGCAATGTGCGCCCCACTATACTTTAAAACTGGGCCTATAACCAATCAAGGTTACCAATTGCAGGTCCTTCGAAGAGCCTTCTAGCGGGATCATGCCATTGTACGCCCCATGCCCCTATTCTATCGTCTGAGAGTCGTAGTGGACTCGTCTTTTACACCTTGCCATGCTGTATGTCATTTCCTAATTCTTCCTGACGTTTCGTTGGCAGTGCAAGCAATCCCTACGTGCTGGAGTAAGTAGGTAAGTAACCAGGAAGTCGGGGAATCCGAATACGAATAAGAGATAAGAGGAATCCGAACAAGAGAAGCTCTCGCACCCAGACAGATAACGACTTGTGTCTAATGCAGTGCACTCCGTCATGCAGGGACCAAATGTGCACAACCTTGAAACCCTTGGAACCCTTGGAACCCTTGTTTAACAGCTTGTAATCAATCCACAGCCAACCAACCTCGCCCTTCTGGAAGGTCAGCAACCTTTTTTCCCCGGACCCGGATTAAGATCTTGCCACCACCAGAGATTCGGAACATGGTCCCGAGCCGCAATTGTCACTTCCTGGTCCACGCTTTCGGTTTGAACCGTAATGCGGATACGAAATCGACTGTTGACATATATGCGTTGTAGTATTTACTCCATACCCAACTCACGTGAGTTTTGTCTGCCTGGACAAGACGTAAGAACAACTTGAAACTTGGACAACGTCGACGACATGATCGCCATCAAGGCGGACAAATCCACCAGTCTCGGTGTGTGCCAACAACAACCTGCGATTGCGATTGCGATCGCATGGTACATTCCAGCTTGTCTATCAGTCTATCTAGAGTCCCCTGGACCTCCACGTAATCTATACAGACACCCAGCCCGCTTTAAGCCTCTAAGTATACGCGCTCGATGACGACCATATTTTACTCCGCCTCCTTACCACCCCCCAGAACCATCTCAATCAACTTCTCTTTCTCCGCGCTGCTCTGGACCAGATCCCAGAAAGCCCCTGTGCCATCTTCCTCCTCCTCCTCCACCGCCTCATCCTCCCCATCATCCCCATTCTTCTTCCCCTCGTCCTCTCGCTTCGTCCTCCCCTCCTCGTCTCTCTTCATTCCCCGCTCAAGCAACTCCCGAGGCGTGCCCATCTCCGCCATCCTCCCCTTCTCCAGCACCAAAATCCGATCAAAGTCCGCCACCGTGCTCAACCGGTGCGCAAT
Source organism: Cytospora schulzeri (assembly GCA_003795315.1). Lineage (NCBI taxonomy): Eukaryota > Fungi > Ascomycota > Sordariomycetes > Diaporthales > Cytosporaceae > Cytospora > Cytospora schulzeri. The sequence continues at coordinate 1,058,402 of LKEA01000002.1, forward strand.
CACCAGCACTGTGCACCCCGCAGACGCAAACTCGTCCCTCAGCGATGTCTGGATCGCTGCGTCCGTTCCGCGGTCCACGGCCGACGTCGCCTCGTCCATGACCACGATCTTGGGCCGGGCCAGCAGCGCCCGCGCCAGGCACACTAGCTGACGCTGCCCTTGTGACAGATTCCCGCCGCCCGTGCTGATCTCCATCGAGAGGTTGTTGAAGATGTCGGTGCTGTCGGCGGTCGGGGGTTCGGCCTCCGTCGTAGTAAGTACTGCTGTGGAGGGCGCCGTGTTCATGTCCCCGACGTCGGGAAGCAGTGCCTCTGCCTCGCCGTTGGTAGCATCTGCCACTACATCGGTGGTCGAGACGACTGTCTCTTCGTGCGAGGAGACGGCCGGGTACTGAGATGATCTCTCAGCACTGGCCGGCTTCTGTTTGGCGAGGTGAACTCGCTGTAGAGTAGTCTGGAGCTCATAGTCTTCCATAGTGTCGTCCATATCCAAGTTGGACCTCAGCGTCCCCGAGAAGAGGAATGGGTCTTGCGGGATAATGGCGAGTCGACCTCTCAGATGCGTCAGCTTCAAGTCGGATATGTCAATGTTGTCGATCCTGACAGAACCCTCTCGCGGCTTCAGCAGGCGGAAGAACACCGAGGCCAGCGTACTCTTGCCGGCTCCTGTGCGGCCCACAATACCGATGCGCTCGCCAGGCTTGACAGTGAAGTTGAGGTTCTTCAGTACCGGTGGGAGATTGTCCTTGTAAGCAACAGATAGGTTATCGACCTCAATCTTTCCCTCTGCTGGCCAGGCAGCGGGGGCATCTTTCCCATCTTCAGGCTCGGTCTCGATCTCAGAGTATTCAATGACACGTTCCGCTGCGTTGAAACTAAGCTCCAGCGATGTCATACTCGAGAGCAGGCCTGTCAATCTCCACGAATACCTAAGCGCGAAGGTGAGACTGAAACCTGCCAGTGCAGCATCGACATGGCCAGAGACAGCCAAAACAGCGACGACCGTCACGAAAATGGTACCTAGCATGGACAAGCGGAACGACATCCATCGCCCAGACAGGGACAGCGCCCAGCTGGCTTTGTGAGAATTATCGATCAGGTTGAACCTGTGCAAATCAGGTCAGCAAATTGCTCGAGGGCGGGATAGGGGGCGAGGGGGTTTCGCTTACATGCGATCCATGTAGAAGTCTGTCCGATGGAAAGCCCGGATCGTCGAAAGACCCGATAATACAGAGCCAAACTGATCGTAGATCGGAGAATGAGAGATAGAGTTAAGTCTCTTCACTTCACGAGCAACGTTAATGTACTTGCTAGCGATCTGGGCATACACTACCATGAGGGCGACACCGGCCAGGATCACGTAGATAGAGACTGAAAGACTGGCCGCGATGGTGACGATAAGCTGGAAGATACTGTGGAAGAAGTTTCCAAGGTCACCAGGAAGACGTCTATCGACCATAAAGGCATCTGACGTGAACCGGTTCAATATCCTCCCAGCAGGAACAGAGTCGACCCAGCGGAGGGGCGCTCTGAGGATAGCGTGGGTCATCCTCTCGAACAACACGCGCGAGGTGCGGAGTCCGATTGCTGTCATCACGAGACTCCGACCGACCTGGAGCAGAACTATCAAGACGTAGAAAATGACGCTCATCCCAATCCAAAAAGCCACAGAATGGCCCTCCGCCGCATCTGCATGTAATGGTGCTCGCTGAGGTACCAGATCCCCGTACATCATACCATTCTGTGGGACCTGCAGGAAAGTCTTCGGGCTGTCGTAGCGGATGAAGGCCGCCGAGAAGTTGTCAGCTCCTTCAGCCGAGGATCCCTCGGTGAGCTTTTTGAAACTCCAAACGCGACCAATACCCGCTATTCCACCAGCTACAATGAAGACGACGACAAGAAACCAGAGCAATGGGGCTCTGCTGGATTGGAGGTATGTCTTGTATACTCTCCATTTGACGCGACCTGTCTCTCGCTTCTCTTCGTTGTCTTTACTCTTCTTCTTGTTCTTGCTGCCGTGAGTATTTTCCGTTGCAACGACCGTTGTCTCCTCGGAAGAGCTCTGGCTTTCTTGAGTGTCGACCATGGTCTGTGTCTCGCTAGCGTCATGGATGGAAGAGCGCTTGGAACCGCTTGACGATGAAATAACCGTATCCGTGGGCGTGATGGCTTCGGAACTCTCGACTCCTCCTTCGTGCAGGCGAACAAGATAGCTTGCTCTTGGCAGGCACATCTCTGCGTGATGTGTGGCCAGAATTCGAGTGCGACCCTCTGCCAGCTCGCCTGTCAACGCCTGGTCTACAATGCACCTGCCAACGTGGGCGTCGACTGCAGAAAGGACGTCATCCAGAATCATGATCCCGGCACGGGAGTACAGCGCTCTGGCGAGGGCTACTCGCCATCGCTGTCCACCACTGAGAGTCACGCCCTTCGGCCCAACCTCTGTCTCATCACCATCGTTAAGGAGTTCGACGTCTTTCTCCAGAGAGCATGCCTGCAGGACTTTTCGGTAGCGCGACTCGACAAAGGGAAGGCCGAAAATGATGTTCTCTCGGACAGTGCCTGTTTCGATCCAGGGCGTTTGTGAGACGAATGACGTGAGAGACGGAACAAGCCATTCCGCTGGGGGGATCGGCTTGACGTCGTCGAGCTCGTTCTCCGCCGGTGGCTTTGGTACTTTGACTGCTCCGGAAAGGAGCTTGACCTCGCCCAGTATCGCTGCCAATAGGAGACTCTTTCCCGATCCGGTCTTGCCGGCGATGATACTGAGCTTTCCCTCAGGAAACTGCAGCGAAACATCTCGGAGCATTGATCTGGCCTCGGTTTGCTCAGGAGCCCCTTCTTGATCGGGGTCCTCCTTCTTTGGCCAGGCGACTGTCGCACTGTCAAAGGTGATGGCCTCGCCCGGAGCTGCCACAGGTGCCTTATCAGGCTGCATGAAATACTTTTCCAATCTCACACAGCTCGTCCAGGCCTCCATCATATAAACCTGCAAGATCGGCAGCAAGGCCGTCGCCTCATCCAGCTGATCGAAGAGGCCGAGAGATGCAAAGATGACTGAAGCTTTGACGTTACCGCCTTGCTCCCAAGCGTACACACTCTGTGCCACACAAGCGAGAAGAAGAGGTCCCATATTCATGATGATCATCACACCGACCATGAAGAGGGAGGCTTTCCAATATTGTGCTAATTCTTCGTTGCGGGACTTGAAAATCATGTCCTCCCAGTGCTGCTCGAGAGCCGAGTACTTGATCTGGCGCATACCCTGCAATGCCTCTGTGAGTAGGTGAGCCTTGCCGTCGCGATATCTCATGAGACCACTAGTTCGAAGGTTAGCCGATCCATTCATTGTACGGAGGCCTTGTAACTACTCACAATTGGATCTTGGCGTATTTCTTCGACATCCAAGTATTCAATGGGATAACCAACGCGGCCGATCCAAGACCAGCTACCACCGCTTTCCAACCGAGAAGAGTGACCAAGAAGCCACCAGCCAGCACGAGCTTGACTAGAGCCAAGGGCAAGTAATAGTTGAAGGAACAGAACATGGTCACACGCCCGGAATCCAGCTTCATGTGGTTGATGACGGACTGACGGACCTCATCCTTCCCCCCCTTACCCTTTTTACTTGGCTCGTCCTTACTGTTGGTATCGTCATTACCCTTCGAACCATCCTTGTCGTCTTTCTTCTCTTGAGCCCGAGGAGGCGGCATAGCCGTTTCGTGCTCCTTGAGAGCTTTATCAAAGACCAAGGTCTGCAGCACTGCGCCAAGCGGGATGACCAGACGCGAGTTGGTCCACCAGCTGAGCAAACTACTCACGATGCTGTCCAGGGCGAGACTAAGGCACTTTGAGGTGTCAAGTTAGTATTTTCCGTTCTTAGGACGCGCTTGCCTTATAGGCTGTCTTTGGGAGTCTAGGCTTTGAACTCCCGGACCCCTTTTACATATATGCATTGCCCGCAAGGCAATTAGATCGGGCAATCAAAGTTATTCAGAGGTTACTTACCAGAGCAAGCGCCCATGCCAGAGTCTTTGAGTTCCCCGACTCTGGCGACCTGGGCTGTTCCAGGCCAGATAGCAGGTTGTACATCATATACTGCGGGAAGAGCGCCAAAACGGCAGAAATGAGTACGAGGCACCATTGCTGCGCGAGCTGGACCCAGTGGAACTTCAGCAGTCGCCACCAAAGTCTCCCCTCGGAGTCACGCGAGGTGAACATGTTGTGAAGGTTCCGAGATCGAGTGAGATGGTCCAGACGCGGCAGATCCTCCATCTCCAGCTGTCGTTCCTTCGATATGTCGAAAACAAGGCTATTCCATGAGAAGGATAGCATTGATAGGAGCGAGACGGTATGTTGTTGGTCGACAAGAGCGCCCTTAGAGTACACATCCGGCCTCCGGGGGATGGCTCCGAGTGCGAAGAAGGCAGCAACTGCTGAGATGGTTTGCAGAAGCCAGCAGACCCCTCGGGCTAGTTGTTTGGAATCTCCGGGGGCATGTAGGACATAATCGAACCTGCTCCGGTAGACCAAGGATGCCAGTATAAGTACCGAGCAGACAAGACCGTAGTTGGAGAGACGGTACTTCGCCGTGTAGTCACCCCTGCGAGGCAGTAATGTGCATTGGATGAAGACGAGCCCCTGTGACCATGTTAGCCCATCGTTCAGTGGTAAAGTCAAATACTTCCAGACTGACCCAAGCGATTACATCTGCCCAACCACTCAGAAAGCCCAGGAACCCAGAAGGTGAATCCTTTTGTTGAGACAACAGACCTGCCGCGATAGACGCTCCCAAGCCAAGAGCCGAGCTCAGCCATGCGGCAATCCGAGGTGCCAAGTCTGAGTATTCCTGAGTGGACTTCTCCGTAGCCTCACCATCCTCGTCTTCGTAGAATCCCGAGATACTCCCGTAGCCACTGGCCTTGTACAATCTTGTCCTGGCAACGAGATGAAAGACGGCCGGGACAGTGAGAATCACCACGAGGAGGGCGTCAACTCCGGCCACCACTGCCTCCACATTCTCACGACCCGTCATTTAGGACCTCAAACCTCTTCGATTCCCAGCTTTGAAATCACTGTCAAGAGCTTTCGAGTTGATGTGTATGTGTTGGTGGTGGTGAAGGAAGGTCAAGGGAAAGTTGAGAGTGGGAGCAAATGGCAAGAATGAAGCGTAATGGGTACTGGTTTTCAGGTGACAAACATATGATATTTTTGCGAGTACCCAAAAACCATGCAAGTGATACGTATCGCCGTGTAAGTTCAACAAATGAAGTTGAATAGGGAACAGTCTTGCGCGTCTTGGTAAGACGTCGGTGAGATTTATTTCTCCCGGTGAAGCTCTGGGTCTCTTCCGATTGGGAAGGAGCTGGTGCAGCGCGGCACCGAAACGGCGGACTGGAGCACACCGAGTCCCAAACGTCCCAGGTGCCGCTGCAAAACAGTGGAAGAGCCCCACTGTTGCCAGCTGGACGGGAGAACCTAGGACCGCCTCTGCCCGCCCGGGAACGATAAGCGAGACTGGCGAGCCGACGTCAACTTTGGGTCATCCTCCTCATTTCGATCAATCAATCAATATCAATCAGTCATCCATCCAATGCATGAATCTGTCAGCCCAGATGCCACCGCAAGGTCCTGAAGCACGAAAAGTGGAATGTCGAACATGCCTCAAAAAGGCTCAAGGTTCATTTTGAGAAATGTCTCACAAGCTCGTCATTCATTATGCTCAACCAAGACTAACTACTAAAGCTGGTACTGTAGACGGGCCAAAGATGACAGGTCCAAACCGTGTGATCGTGAGGACCTCTTTGGCAGCACTAGCCATCAAGGTGCTTTCCCCTCACATTACGGTCATCCTTATTCTTTCCGTTCCGGGTATCAACGTCTTCCAGCCTCTTTGCACATCTGTGCGCAACTCAAAAATCCCCTTAGCCGTTGACAATCACACCGCCGTTGCAGTGAATTGTTTGTCCGCTGATACACGAAGAGTCCTTGCTCGCCAAGAACACCACACAAGTCGCAATCTCACTCGGCTGCGCTGGCCGTCCCATAGGGCTTGTGAACTGCTTCTGTGCCTCATCGTTCATAGTCGCCGGGATAAGAGGAGTCCAGACGGGTCCTGGGGCAACTGCATTGACCCGGATGCCGCGAGACACGTACTGGTTGCTCAGACCCCGAGTGAAGGAGATGATGGCACCCTTGGTACTGGTGTAATCTAGCAGGTCTGGCCGGCCGATGTAGGCGTTGATACTGGCGTTGTTGACAATTGTGGCTCCGCTCTTCATGTGTGGGAGGAGGTACTTGGAGAGGTAGAACATGGGGTGGATGTTCACGTTGAAGGTGTGATGCCATTGCTCCCTGTGAGAAAGATGTGTCAGCTCAACGCTTGCCATTGACCGTGTTCGGGACGACTTACTCTGGCAGGTCCTTGATATCTTCAACCATCATCTGGAAAGCTGCGTTGTTGAACAGGATATCGATCTTGCCATCAAACGTCTTGATAGCCTCCTCGGCCAACTTCTTGCAGTTTTCTGGCTTTGAAAGATCGGACGCTACAAGGTAGCACTTGCGGCCGCGCTTCTCCACCAGCTTCTTAGTATCCTGAGCATCCTTCTCTTCCTCTGGGAGATATGCGATGAGGGAGTCGGCGCCCTCCTCGGCGAACAACATTGCCGTCGCTCGGCCGATTCCAGAATCGCCTCCTGTGATGACTGCATTCCTGCCCTTCAGCTTGCCCGCTGCAAGGTAAGGTACCTTCTCGCCCTCATCGCCCGGAAGGAATGTCTGCAGGGCTTCTGGCTCATTGGGCATGTCACGCTCCGTGCCTGGGAACTTCTGATGGGTCACAGGAATGGAGTGGCCTGTGATTGCAATGGTCAGTCAAGAATTCATCCTGTGCAATTCAGAAGAAACGAATGGCGCTTCTCGCAGACGCTTGACTAACCCTGCTTGAATTGGTCCGCCATGGTGTCTGTGTTTTTTTTGTCTTGTTCCGTCTTCTTGATTGTAATACTCGAGGGTTTCAAAGTCCAAGTTGGGAAGAGTTTTGCAAGAGTTTGAGAAATATGGAAGATTGTTTGTTCTAAGATGGATGAGAATATGAAATCGAATTCGTTGTGCCTAGGTGTTTAGATATATTTCAAAAACATCCGGAGCTGTAGCTCCCTCCACCTCTGAAGTGACCGTTAATGACATCAGGACGCCGTGGGCGAATCGGACCCGACGTCATCCTTCCGTGCTGGTGGCCCATCTTTCATTGCTCACAGTGACGTTAGGACATCTTTGCAGTGGCCACTACAATGCTTAACCTTCTAGAAACAATCGACGCACATCGAATTTCAGCAGTTGGTTTGTGGTGGTTTCTCCCTACACTGAGTATCATGGGAATGGGCGTAGATGTCCCGAGGTGGATGGCCGACTCGGCCGACTCGGCAATGCTTGGATACAGACCTCAGCTCGAGAACCTCTCGCATCAAGTTCTCGATATGTTGATAACGAACCACTTGTCTTCGTTGGAGGAAGCCATAAGACGATGCGTGATGAAACCACAGACATGCATGTCTCCTCTGCTTTCCTGGAAGGTTCGGATCCGAATGTGTCGTCCGCTATCCACCATCTTGGTGATTACATTCCAGTTTCGTCCCAACACCTCTCAAGGAATATGGCATATTCAGTGAACTGGCCCCCTAGTTCGTCGACCGCACTGAGAAGGAAATGCCCGTTGCGAAAACGCTCATAGTCCTCGGCGTGCTCACAATAAGCCAATATAAACAGCTTGGCTCCTGAAGATCTCCAACAGCTCGCTGATCACCCTATGCGGGTCCATGTTCATTGCTGTGGCGCACATGTGTCAGAGGAAGAACCATTTCATACTATTTTAGCCCTCCGGTAGCTTCATCCACTAGCTTTGATGGCGACCTCGCCGGAGAGCAGGTAATTTATGATCTGATGATGTTCTTTTGGAGAGAAAGCCCTCAGTTGTTTACTGTAAGGAAAGAAAGCACTTCACCAACACTGGGGTTCCTTCTCCGGCCAGTCTGTTGTGTGCGTCTGAATACGTTGCCGCAAGTATTGAGGAGCAGAAGAATACTCTATCTCTACTCGTTGGATTCAACCCAGAAGAGGATGTTCCAGAGCTACCGACTTTGTCACAAGGTCCCATCTCATTGCAACGCCAGTCGGCCATGATAGTGACTTCTGCCGGAGATCGAAGATATACGAGGTCAATATGACGATATTACCAGAAAGCCACCCACACAAGGCCGCTTTGCCGGCCAATGATCCGCGTCCAGGTGAGCGGGCCACTGAACTCTTCGTTGTGTTCGTGGTGATGCTGGTGGTGACCTGGGTATCGGTATGAGCCTCGAGGTTGTCGCACTTCAGGTACTGATCACTGATGCTTGACAATTAGGCCTTACTTCGAGCTTATGTCCGGATATTCATGATCAAAAATGTCGCAGCAGACGACTGGTGGATGCTAGCGAGCTTGGTTTGTCACTGATGAACCTCCCAAAGCACATACACGGGATCCTTTTCTGACCATCCGATCAGGTCACATATACACTTTACGGCGCCGCTGCCCTGTGGGGAATCGTCAACGGAGGAACCGGAAAGCTTACCGAACTACTCACCTTTCAAGAAGTCCACGAAGGTCTCTATGCCTGGTACATATGCGAGGTTCTGTATGCGCCCGCCTCCGCTATGGTCAGGACATCTGTCGCCATATTCCTCCTCCGAGTCGCCAACAAGCCCAGCCACAAATGGATTATACGTGTCAACCTCGCCGTCATCTATATAATCAGCGTCGTGTTCTTATTCATCGTCATGTTCCAGTGCAGTCCACCAAGCTATTTCTACAATCAGATCCTGGGGCATCACGGATCCTGCGTCAACCTCAACGTCGTGCCAAATGTGACTATCGCTCATAGCGCCATCGGGGCGGCCTGCGATCTGATCTTCGCCTCGCTGCCCATCGTAATGATGTGGAACGTCCAGCTGAACAAGAGGACAAAGGTGGTCATTGCACTGCTGCTGAGCATGGGCTTTGTGTGAGACGCCCTACGCCCCTTCTTCCTCCTGTGCTTTACCGCCCCAGCCCAAACCTTGACGACTAACGGAAGCCCGCAGCGCCGGAATCGCCCTATTGGTGAGGATACCATATGTGAAGAGGCTCGCAATCACACCGGAATTTCTGTACGAGACAGTCCCCGTGGCCACCTGGTCTGTCCTGGAGCCGTCACTGGGGATTATTGCCGGATGTGTGGCAACCTTGCGACCACTCTTTAAGCATCTCGGTTTCGGCAGTTCAACGACTCAGCTATATGGCGAGGTAACCCCTCTGCATGGTCTCTCAGGAACCAACAATCAGCAAACAGAAGTGACTCCCCGAACATGATGCAGGATCTCGGAGACGAGCCGCTCAGGCTCAGCACAACTTCGAAACTGACGGGATCTGGCGTAGCCGTCGGGAAAGACACAGGATCTGCAGGAAACGACGAGCACGCTTTAGGGGAAGCAAAAGTAAGATGGGTGTATATACCTAGACCAGTTCAAAGGCCGAGTTGAGGGAAACGTCCTAGCATAATGATGGAGGTCAGACCGTAGATGACTCCGTATCTTGACGGCTTGCAGAAAGCAGGCGTCTCAAATCACTTTAATAATGAGAGGGGTAGTGATTCCTAGGAGTATTTGCTTGATTTTGGCCAGCTTATCTTCAACGACCCTTGTTTCTCTCTACTGTACTTTCCTTCCCTCATACCAAGCAATCATGTCCCACCAAGTCTTCCATCTGACTGACAATCAAGCAGAGTAGGAAGCGTTCCGGTATTCCCCGCCGAGTGCCCATTCTGACAAGCACACTTCCCTCTGTCAAGGTATGCTCATTCCGACTTCCTTGGTGATAGTTGGCGTCTGCCACTAGGTCGCAGTCGGATAGAAACCAGAGGTAGTGGAGGTCTGGGTAGACCAAACAGTCCAAGTAGGGATGGCATGGGCTCCGTGGGGCCGGGTCTCCTGGGTGGGACCACTGAAGTTGAAGCAGCCCAGGGAGCCGTGCTTGTTGATCAGAACCTGGTCTGTGGTTTTGTTTTCGTTAGGTACTGTGGATTTCCTGTTCGAATTTGTCTAATAGGAAGCACTTACTCAGATCAAGTTCGGAGGGGACCACAGTGGTGCCAGCTCCATTGTTGCAGCCGCTGCAGCTCAGGTAGAGGTCATCCCAACGGGGAGTGAAGAGAGACACGGTGGTAGTACTGGGGATGACTAGGAAGGTGGTGGTGTAGGGAGTCTCCAGAACATGGCTCCAGGTGATATTGCAGCCCGCACAGCTGGAGGCGTAAGTACCACTGGAGAAGGTCAGTATAGCATCACACCACAAGCTACCAAAATAATGACGAGTTTATCAAGGGTGCTTGCCCAGGTGCTAACTTACCTGGCAGAGGGAACAAGAGTGCCGGCGCTGTTTCCGATACAGAGATTGAGGTCGATCCTGGACGAGATGGGGTCAGCTATGTTTGTTATCAACATTACCAGCAGCATGGGAGGTCTACCAAGTCCAATCGAAATCCCAAGTCGTCCAATTATCACCTGCAATGACATGCATTAGAATCTTCTTCAATAGAGTGTTTCCAGAGCTGCTTACCGTTGCAATAGACTCCCAGGTCGGTCTGGTTGAACAAGTAGGTGTCCATGGCACAGGTCTGGTTGAAAGGAACAGCAGTCTGGGTTGGAATGGTGAAAGTGCTTCCTGCAACATTGCCACCAATGACAGAAAGCTCTCCAGTAACAGTCCTGGGCAGGGCTCCAAGCAGAGCTCCCATGCCTAGGATGGTACGAAGGATCATGTTGTCCATCATGGTTGTTTGCTGCTTGGTGTTGGTCTGAGTGAGAGATGTAGAAGTATGAAGATCTCTACTGGTGGGAGGGAGAAGGTTACGAGGCGCGGAGAAGAACCTTAGAAGGAAGGTCAAGCGGTCGGTCAAGGTTGTATTTTTGAGGAGGAGCACCGTCAGGCACGCCACGCTAAAGAGTGCAAGATACGCGTACGTGTATAGTCAAGGGGACGTGTAGACAGCAATACAGGCCCACTTCCTTCAATGTACCTAGGTAGGTATCAAACTTGTCCCCTTGAGGTACCTAGGTATCATGCTCTCTGTATCCTTACACTGAGTCTTCCAGACTGCCATCAGTTAACTTTCATCCTGCCACAACATTGGAACCCTCAGAGTGACAATAGCAATACCCCCTGTCACGTAGTAAACTATCCTTTCCAGCTTAATCTCGACAGCTGTGTCTGGGCGGCTGCCCTATACCTACATCAGAGAAACAAAGAAGGCATACATATGTCACATACTCAAGAAGGCACCTAATAGTAGGAGCAGCCAGACATCATGTAAACCAAGTTGTGGGATTGTACCTATCAATTAAATGAAAGGAGACCACGAAAACCCAACGCAAACGCCAGACTGCCTTGACCGGCGTCCCCCTAATCAATGGGTATCCTTCGAAACGAACCTTTCCATTACTCCACTTCATCACCTGCAAGAATTGCCCCGGGAGAAGGCGAGATCGAACCCCACCATCCTGAGGCCAAGTAAACAAACCGCCGTGTTTATCGAGCCGGGACGTGACGTGACGAGATTAGCACGCGAGGCGGCCGTTGTTGTTGCCGATGAAGGAGTTGAGGGCGAAGACGTTGAACACGTCGCCGCTGCCGTGGCTACAGGGACCGTTGCAACCTGTTACTATATCAGTATGAGGTCTGTGATTATACAGTGTCGCGTGGGAGGAAGGGGGAGGAAATTACCAAAGTTGTTGCCAAAGTCAGAGTCACCGGAGTGAGAGTTGCTGCAGGAGCTGACCACGCTGGTGAAGCCGCTATTGATGGGAAATTAGTTGGTTATGTCACAAGCAAGCTTCTTCTCTAGTTTTATTAGATTATGCAAATATATCAGACGAACATACCTGGAAGGAGGGTAAGTGAAGCCGCAGTCACCAGCAGTCCATCTATGAAAGTGTCAGTGCCAAGCTTAAACCTATAGGGATCCCTTGGATGTCATATTGTTCTACTTGCCCAAAGCACTTGTTGAGGTCGATCTGAGAGAAGGTCTTGTTGCCCTTGTAGCTGCACCAGGCACTCAGCATCATGGAGCCTCCCTTGGGGGAAGGAAGGCCGGTGAGGGAGAAGGAGGTGCAGGTCTTGAGCATGCCGTTGGTGGCAGAGCCCAGGCCGGCGAGGCCAGTGACGGCGAGAGCGGTGATGATGGTGACCTTCATCTTGATTGATGTATTGTCAATATTAGTTGGGTGTGGTGTAGAGCTGCGATGTCTGTTTAACAGGTGGAGAAGTTGTTGTGGTGGTGAAGGTGGTGGAAAGGAAAGTAAGGAGGAGGGTGAAAGAAGGCAGACCGTTGAGGTGACTGGGTTTGAATGTAGAAGGCCCAAGGCGGTATTGCTTCCACATTCATCTGGTGATCTGGTTATTCGAAAAATGAGAAAGTGAACAGGTACCCAAGGCTTCCTAAAGGTTAGAAGTATCCGGCTTGGAAGTGTCCAAGGTGGTAACGATTAGGGGTCCTCTAGCTTCTCCCATATCTGTATGTATTTCTGCCACAAGCAGCAGTACCTCCTCAGAGTGCTTGCCAAATGCCAGCATTTCATAGAGATCCTACTGTAGAAAGGAATGAAGTCTAAGGTCTCTTGACTTTATATATGATCGTGCCTTGTGACAGGAGTAACTCGACCCATTAATGCTCAGCACATCTTAACATCAATTGATTAATTAGTTTTCCTACTGCCGACTGATATGACTGTACGATCAAGTCATGCTTTTCAAGGTTTATGGTCAAAAACAGCCGGGCAACTGAAGCCATGTGGTGGTACCCCTAAGCCTCATCATTGCCCTTGGCCAGAGCATCATTCCCTTTGTCCACAATCTGCAGTTGACCAGAGCTGTCATAGGCCACACGACCCTCATCAACAGCCAGCCGCAACTCCTCGCCCAGTGGCACCTTTTCGCCAGTCATTGCATCCCACTCCCAGCCCTCCCTCATCCACATCCATCGCAGACAGGCCCGGAGCTCCTTGTCCTCAGGAAGGACTCTCATCCACTCCGGCTGGAAGCTCGGATCCCGTCCCTGCCCCTTCCAATCCTCCGCCCGTCCAAGCAGAACGTCACGGCAGAATATCCGCCAAGAGTCAAGGGCATACCGACCAGACGTCAAGTGTCCGATCTCCCATGACGTACCAAAACCTCTAGCCTTGGTCTTAGCACGTGGATCGTTCTCCTTTGCACTGTCGTAATTGTCTGGGCTGCCAGTCTTGAGGGTCATATCCTTCTCAGCATCCGAATCCTCAGGGCCAAAGACCTCTCCCGCACGAACGTCCTTGCCGTCTCCCTTTTGAGGATAGTTCTTCACTCCGTAGCGAACATCCTTGCAAGGGGGCCGTTCAAGCCAGATTCGCGCATACTTCTGAATCGTCTCGGTTCGTTGGTTAGACAGACCTAGATGATGCATCATCGCCTCAATGTCCGCCGGGTCGGCAGCGGCTAAGGCCTCTGGAGTTGGGTAGCGCTCCATCAGCTGGCGAAACACAGGGATAGCGACTCTCCCTGGGGTGCGAACCAGGAACGTGACGGCGACGAGAAGACGGAAAGGATCGCTCGCGAACTCCTCTTGCACGAGGCCGAACCTCTCCGCTGACAAGGGCGGGATGGGAAGCGCAGAGACAGTGCCTCTAGCAGGTCGGCTGGACTTCTTCGAATTCGGACTGGGAGTAATAGCGGCGGTGCGCGCCTCATCAATCTTCTTTTGCGCATTAGGGGTGCCAAAGAAGTGAGAAGCGGCCTTGCTCTGTGGAGTCTTCGATTTGGTGGGTGTGTTGCCAGGCGCCTTGAAAGGTATTGACTTCGGCTGCAAGACTTGACCAAAGGTCGACTCGAGAGGTGGGTTGTAATGTCCGGCAGTCGGTCCAAAAATGTCCTGTCTCACTGGCTGCTCTTGGGAGGACGCTTCTTGATATGGTTGCAACATGTGCCCATCTGTAGAATCGAAAGGCGGGTTGCGGTGCCCATCAGTCATCACACCAAGCTCCCAATCGTCAGGCTCTTGTTGAGTCACCTCCTCATGAAGTTCGTTGAGGATGTCCGACATCTCTTCGAGTACCTCGGGAGAAACGCTAGACGGCAAATGGTCCTGGAAATCCTGCGAAGGCATCGACTGCATGAACGGATCGTATTGTCCAGCAATTGAAGCATTGAAACCCTGTGAGATGGCCGGCTCCAGGGTCTGGTCAGGACCTCCAGTGTTCGGTTCGTCTCGCTTCCGCTTTCGAGGTGCTGAAGAGGGGCTTTGTGCCAGATCACTGAAGTGCTGCGGAAACAGACTTCGTGATATTGTCGAATCCATGCCATTCCGTAAGTGTGAGACTCCTCCTCCAGGGCTGTTGTGTGTCACATCAAACTGTGGCAAGAAAGAATCTCCACCAAAGGTATCACCGAAAACAGAATGCGCCGGCAAAAGTCCAACAGTCGGGTCTGTCATCTCATAACCATTGGAGCTCGGTCCCAGGTCGGCAAAGAATGGCGATTTCGCAGGACTCCTGGACATGGATTCCTTCGCTCTCTTCGCTGCCGGCTGTTGACTCATAGCCGGAAGGGAAAGATCAGAGGGTCTCACAACTCCTGGTACTTGGTCGTTTGGTCCATCGTTTGGCGTTATCGACTTCTTGGCCTTCTTTACTGCAGGCTGCTTCTTAGGGACCGGAAGTGAAAGATCAGCAGGTCGGACAACCTGGTACTCAGATCCCTGTGGCCCTTCGCCGGGTTGTTTGTTCACCATCATGCGGAAGCTCTCCTCATTTGCATGCAGGCCCGGAATGTAATGAAGCGGGTGAGCCTTGCGGATGTGCTCCTGCATTGAGCGGTATGCCTTGCCGTCGAAACAGCGCTTGCCACAGGTGGAACCATCTTTCGTGAGCAGAGGGCAGACGACCTCGATCTTGGGGTCCTCCTGTGCCGGTCCAAGCGCGGCGTTGACAATAAGCTCAAAACTCTCCTTGGTCGCAGGGAGCTTTGGAATGTAATTGTCCGGGTGAGCTCTCCGAATGTGTTCTTGGACCGAGCGATATGGCTTGCCATCGTAGAAATGCTTGTTACAGACTGATCCATCTTTGGCGGGAAGAGGACAGATCAGTTCGATGTTGCCGACGGTTGTAGGTGGACGCCTGCTCTTGGTCTTCTTCACAGCGCCGGCACCACCACCTGCACCGAGCCCCGTGATTTCACCAATGCTGTCCCCATTTGAGCCATTGGATTGTGGTGGGACATCCGCCGGTAATGCGTTTGCCTGGATGTGGTCGTAACCCTCATCGTCATCCATGTCGGTGGAGATCGAGGCTCGCCGCAAGCCGTTGAGAAATTCCTGCCCTTGTCTCTCCAAAGCACGCATGGACCCACCATAATCCGGGCTCACATCATTAAGCGCAGGGCTTCCAGCCAACGGCCAATAAGTATTAGCGGATTCTGGTTCCTCCGCAACGCGCTCATACTGCCTTGCCAATCCCAGGTAAACGGTGAGATCGTCACTATACGATCTCTCAAGAACCGTGTCCCTCAATGATTTGGCACAAGCCATTTGCATTTCGAAGTCATCGCTGCCAGCGTTGAGGCTGATATTGTACAGCCTCTGGAGTTCCTCTTCGGGGATTGTGCCGGAGGTGATCATTGGAATGAGGAAGTCTTTGAGTTCCTCTTGAATATTGAAGCCGTACAGTAGGTCTCGAGCTGTCGCTGGGTGTTCGATGTCTGGCATTACAGGCTGGATGGGTGCCATCATTGGGTCGGTTTGCTGTTGTAAGGTGTCGTCGTCGTCCTCACCGTCGTTGTTTTCATGATTGCTGTCCTCACCATCGAGTGCAAGTGGGTCTGAGCGTCCGAGGTCGTACAGGCGGCTTACTTCGTCATCAGGCGCCTTGGCAGAGGTGATTAGTGAGACAATGTATTCCTTAGCTGCCTCGTCAATAAGGAAGCCATCCAGTATTTCTCGTGCCTTGTCTGAAGTAAGCGCCAATCGGCGTCCACTTCGGCCCTCCATTTCGTCCTCGCGTGTCTCCATCTTCTGAATTGGTGTCCGATTCCGCTTTAGTTGTCGCGCATAATGAGGTTAGAGCCAAGATCAAATAGACTTGATGATTAGCTACGCGTATGAAATGACGCGCAATGGAATGCAAACCAAATTATTCATAAATATTAAAAAAACACCTGTGCTTTGCAAACCAAAAAGTGAAGTCGACGTGATGGTTGGTTTGCACCTTATCATGAATTGGGCACGGGCCAGATTTGTTGGGAGACAGGGGGACCAACTACGCTGGCGCCACTAGTGAACCTCAATACTCTCAACACCAAGCCCTGCGAACTCTATAGAAACCGCCTAGCAGCACCCCCTACTATCTGCCTAGCAGGCTCACTTCAGAAGGCATCATTATTAGCGCCCCTACACCCCTCCTTCCCCCGATCTTTGAAAATAGACGTTAGGGCCCACAACATTAAGACCGGCCTCCAAACCAGTTGACAGTGCTCTGTATACTCAGTATGGATAGGTCTGGAGCAAAGGAACGGGCGGTATCACTTGAGAGTCACAATCAGTGCAGATGGAAGGAAGTCAAAACATGTCGAAAAACTCAAGAAAATGGTAGCATTTGAGACCTGAAAGCTTGATGTACACTCTACCAACCCCCGAAGATTACTCCGATTCCCGGCCCCATTTCGTTCTTTTTTTCTCTACTTCGTCGATGCGAATGATGTATGAGGGACCTGCTGGAGAAAGGAGTCTAAAGTCTGATACCATCCATCATACAGATACAGCAGCCCTTTCGACGATGAGCCCACCAGCCAGATCCTGGTAGAGCCATCCCCGTTCTGCTTTGTCCGTGTTATCCGTTTAGTGACGGACGTTCGACTCCTTGGGTGCGTCGTAGGTTACTTTGCGAGACTTGAGCCAAGCCCACTTGTATCGCTTAACCCACACGCTCATGGCGAACAGAACCGAGGTCACCATCAACACCTGCATACCCATCTTCTTGCGCTGGTCCATCTCGGGCTCAGCAGACCAGTTCAGGAACTCGACAACATCCTTGGCCATCTGCGACGTCGTAGCGGGGGTCTCGTCCTCGTACTCGACCAACTCGTCGAACAGGACACGAGCCATGGCGATACCGGTACCGGGGAAGTAAGGGTTGAAGTTGAGGCCGGCACCGACGGAGGCACCCGCTGGGGGCTCCTCGGGGTATCCGGTCAGCAAGGAGAAGATGTAGTCGCAACCGCCGTGACGAGCCTTGATGATCAGGGACAGATCTGGGGGCAGAGCACCCTGGTTGGCAGCCCGAGCGGCCTCATCGTTCTTGTAGGGAGCGGGAAGGTAGTCGGAAAGCTTGCCAGGTCGCTTCTCGATCTCGCCCTCGTCGTTTGGCTCGCTGTCGTACTCGTTCTCCTCGGCAAGGGCCTTGGCCTCGTCGACGGTCAGGATGGTACCGACGAGAGATCGGTAGGGGATTCTGCTGAGGGAGTGGCAAGAAGCGCAAACTTCTCTGTAGACCTGGAAACCTCGTCGGAGCCTGTGTTTTGACATGTGAGTTCACGATCCCGGCTGGGCGGGGGGTGGGGGTGTACATACGCCTGGTGATCGTAGGTCTTGAACCACTGGTTGTGCACCCAAGGGTATGAGGTAGGGTGAAGACTGTGTTCAATGTCAGCTTCAAGTTTCTTTTATTCATCAGGCACATGCTCTGGAGTCGGTGGGTTGTATATGCCTCAGGTGGCCCGGGATATACAGAAACCACCGATCTCGCCGTGCCAAACGGAACCAATTGATCTACTCACCCCTCCTCTGCCGGTGTTCCTGCGAAAGCAGTTGATCCGTACAGGTGGTAGTACCAGGCGATGGAGCTGACGGCCACAGCAGTCGAGGCGGCGGCGGCAATGTTGAGTCGTGCGCCCTGGGCGGCATTTGCGGATGCGTTGCTGCTTGTGGACGCGGCGCGCTACATATCAAAAGAACCGGTTAGCACCATTTCGACCTTGATGATTCCACTCTCCTTCGTAGTGTGATCGTGATGATGTCGTCGGTGTTCCATTTCGCTTCGTTTCCTCCTTGCCGGACGGGGGGGTCGATTCGTACCTTCGCAAAGTTCAAGGCGCCATTTCTCGCCCCGGCGACAGCGCGCGTCGATCGCAAGCAGGACCGGGCGAACATCTTGGGCAAGCTGCTTCTCAGCTTCAGGTAGATGTTGCGAGGAGGTGAGTGGGGGTGGAATTGGCTTCCAATGCCTAGAGATTGAGGGTCAAAGTAGCTCGAGTGGGTGGATAGTTGGAGGTCAACTTCAAGGTCAACCTTCAACGGCAAAACCTGTCCCAGCCCGTAGACTTCCGATTGCTAGTCCAGCCAATGACATGAGCTCAATTTCTGAGCACAAACTTGACTAAGCACCACCAAACCGCACAGGGTCAACCACTACGCTCACTACCATTTCACATTAAAAGCCGCTCTATGACGATCATGACTAAGAAACACTTTTTGTGTGTCCAGGATCCTCACTGTGTAGATGCAGTGCAGCTCTGCTTGCCTGTGAGAATACTATTTTCCTATCTATCTGGAGCCTTAAGAGGTAAAGTAAGTTGGCCAACCACAGTTCAGTAATTATAAGTAAATCAGGCTTGGATTTATAGCAGCAGCATCTGGTTGCATTCAGAATATTCTCTTCCATTTTTGGTGCTATAGAACCCTCCAAGGTTGTTGTTGTATTTAATGCAGATCATTAGCACGCCACTTTTGGTAAACCCTCAACTCCATCAATGGCATTTTCCCGACCAAGAACATAAAAATGATCACTTCCTACATCTCACGGATCAGGCGCTTTCGGATCAGTTCGGCCGCGGCCGGAGGGGAAGTCGGACACCCTATGCCCCATTCTCCTTCTCGGCATTTTGACCAAGAACCTCTCTTCTCTTCTTCACAGCCTGGGCCAGGGTATCGAGGACAGACTCAGTATCTTGCCAGCCGATGCACGCATCAGTGATGCTGACACCGTACTTCAGACCCTCCTTACCCTCCTTGGGCACCTTCTGGCTACCTAAAGAACTGGTCAGTGTCGAGCTGCGAAGAGAATTACAAGGTGGAAAACTTACCCTCGTTGATGTTGCTCTCGATCATCACGCCCATGATGCTGGTCTCACCCTTCTCGATCTGCTCGGCGAGTGTAGCCGCCACCTTGGGCTGGTTCATGTGGTTCTTCTGCGAATTGCCATGGCTGCAATCCACCATCAGTCTATCACGCACACCCGACTTTTGCAGGGCCGCCTTGGCCTCCGCAATGCTCTTCGCATCGTAGTTCGTGCCCTTGGTGCCACCCCTCAAAATAACGAAGCAATCGTCGTTGCCCACCGTGCCGACAATAGCCACGACGCCGGGCTTGGTGACGGACAAGAAGTGGTGGGGGTGTCTGACAGCTCCTATCGCATCGATCGCCACGCCCAATGATCCGTCCGTACCGTTCTTGAAACCCACGGGGAAACTCAGGCCGCTCGCCAGCTCACGGTGCAGCTGGGACTCGGTCGTGCGCGCGCCGACGGCGCCGGCAGACAGCAGATCAGCCAGGAATTGTGGCGAGATCGTATCCAACATCTCGCTTGCGATGGGCATTCCCTTGGACGTCAAGTCCACGAAAAGCTGCCTCGACATCCGCAACCCCTTCCCGATGTTGAAGCTATTGTCGATGTCCGGATCATTGATCAGTCCCTTCCAGCCGACCGTCGTGCGGGGCTTCTCGAGGTAGGAGCGCATCACAATCATCAACTCATCCTTGTGCTTCTCCTTCTCTTTCAGCAGCATGTCGCAGTAGTCGAGGGCGGCCTTTGGGTCGTGTATGGAGCATGGTCCTATGACCACCAGCAGTCGCTGTTTGTCATCTGTGCCGTTTACCACAGCGGCGACCTCCTCACGGCTTTCAAGTACAGTGCGCTTGGAGGTTGGGGTCTGAGGGATCTCATGTTGAAGCACGTCGGGGGGTGTAAGTGGGTTGTAGCCGCGGACTAGGGAATTAGGTAATGTTAGTTATCGTGTTTCTTGGGCTACAGTTACACTGTTTGTCTGTAACTGGTGCTTCGACTTACTTCTCCAGTCCTCGCTCTCGAGCTTGTTTCCGACGTTTTTGTTCTCGATGAAGAAGGACTGCAAATTGCAAGGTAAGTCAGGCGATCAAATCGACGACGACATCTGGAGGGGCTGCATTCCGCAAGCCAAGGTGGGGCACTTCACTTACAGCCATTATGACGGTGCACACTGCAAGAACAGGTACGGGGCAGTTTTAGAAAGGCTTGAGCACAGTAAAGAAAAAACAACTGATTCTCTAAGGGCCTGAAGAAACGTGGCGTAGAGTGAATTTTTGTAGTGTATGTGTGTGCGTGCGTGCGTGTGTTTGTGTGATGTTACTCTAGAAAGTCTTGGGGGGTAGCTTTGCTAATTGATGTAGGATCATTCGAGAGCAGTCTGGATTGAGTCACTTGTCGCTGTCACTGTCAATCTAGTTGTGGGGTCGGCGAAATGGGGACGCTCGAACCTAGATTGTACCTTGTATTTCCAAGCGTTTTGGTCTGTGCCCCCTTTTACTGCAGCCCGGGCAAAAGACAAACAAGTACCTACCATAGTAGATCAGGATTCTTTGAACAATGAACCAGGATTTATTCAGAGTCTTGAATCATACCATTGAATGGTTTGCATTGGATTCTGTATTTTGAGATCTATAAACATTTTCATCGGGATGGTTCCATCTCAACAAAGCTTCCAACTGCACCATGCCAAGATTCCGTGCGCCGTTCGCTTGCAGAGGAGCTGATAATGAACTGCGCCCCAAGAGTCAGACTTTTCGGTTTGCCTTGCATATGTCTAGCGACCGGTCATATTTGGCCGCCGGTCCCTTACTGTAGAACTGAGACGGGGTGGAGGACAAAACAGGTCTCACAGCATGAAGTTTGAGTCCTGAGTGAGCGATGACACTAGGCTCAACATCTCGGACTCCAAAGTCGTCTAGTCTACTTTGACTGGGTTCAGAGCCTCCCTCTTCAACTCCTCAATGCCATTGATTTTCCCGTAGAGCCATTTGAGGCCCATGGTGCTTACTGCACAAGTGATCCCCGCGAACAAGAAAAGCACAACCCGCTGAGGTGTGCTCAGGAAAGTGAAGATGGGATATGGATAGCTGAGATCCGGGATTAGCTTATGGCCGTGAGATGAACCTTGAAAAGGGGGCTACTCACGTCTGGTTGTGGGAGAAGCAGAACTCTATCCAAGCCCAATACCCGAAAGCTAGAAAGGTGCTGAGAGCCACTGCTCCCCGGAATTTGATTGTCCACGGTGGGCTGAAGAGAAGGAGGTCAAGAGCCAGCATGATTGCCGGCATTGCGTGGAAGCCGAAATCCGGGAGGAAGGGCAACTGCAACTCTTCAGGGAAGACAAGTCTTTTGTCAATGAAACAGAGTCCCCAGTACAGTATGCTGATGAGAACCTCCAACGGCGTCGAAACCACCGAGACTGTGTTTTTGGCGTTGAACAGTGTCGGGCTCGAGGTCAAGTCCGCCAGAAGCCCGAGGACCATACTCGTCAATGCCAACGCCAGCCCGATGATGGTTAAAAATTGGAAACTCCCGCCGAACTTTGTATCTTCAGGATTGGGAAAGATGGTGAGCCATCGAAACGAAGCCGAGAACGAGGCTATGCCCACAAGATGGACAATGGCTGAAAGAGACCGAGACGGAGATGCCAGTCTTTGACGGGGATGTTTTGTGCCTGCCATATTCTGGAGGTGCCGGAGAAGGAGGGTCGTAAAAAGTGACAAAGGTAGTGTTTTGACAAACGTCGTAACAACAAATCGAATATATACAAAGTTTCAGTATCAATGCTGATCGAGAAAGCATGAGATTGACTGTCTTGCGATTCCGGATGCAAAGGAGAAATATCAAGCCTCGGCTCGTAAGATATTATTACATAAGCGTGACGTCCTGTCGGGTTCGCGGTTGTCGTTACATCCCGTCGCACTGATCGACCCCAAGGTCAATACTATTCAAGTACCTACCATCATTAACGACACTTGATCTCAGTTAGCTAGCTACTTACTAAGTACTTAGGTAGCCTAGGTAACAAGTCAACATCACATTATTTCTATTGTCCTCTTTGTTGCTCGAATACCTGATAGTAACACAGGTAGAAGAGAATTTTCCTTGGTACGAGGTCTGGCATCGGTCCCTAGGTAGGTAGGTAAGAGCCAGCTGGTTCAACACCCAGAGCATTGGGCCCAAGCTATCTTGCTGGCTGGAACTCATCCGAGCCCTCGTTATAGACTCACTTAACAAATTCACCAGTAACTGGAGAAAAGTGCTCGTAATACAAGCCTTAAATACCTAGGTATTCTTCGAAACACCAACAAAGACAAGTTAGAAGAAGATGGATTGAAATTTGTGCAAGTTCGTTGGTCAATGGCTCTTTCCCAAAAGGGAAAGCATTCACACAAGGATCCAGGGCTGCCAGGCAGGGGTCACGCCACTAGAGTAAGGCTACAGCGGGTCTCCAAGACCTTATCGATAGGTAGCCTGCCAGGCCTCTCTATCCAAGCTCGGCAGAGCTCACCAGCCTGGAACTTCAGATCTCAAGCTCCCACCTGTCGCAAACACTGTTGAAGCTGCTCTGTTCCCAGCACATAGTAAAGGCGGCAAAAGCACTTTTGCCTCCCCCCCCCCAAAAACAGAGGACATAACAGGCCGGAGGGAAACCTACACTGCTTGAACATGGCAGAAAACAAGCAAGACGACGATGTCAAATCGCAAAAGCGAGACCGTTCCGAATTCGAGGATGGAGGTAAGTCCACGACGCCCATCCCCGGGCTCCTCCTCCAGGAACGCCTTATAATTGATGTCGATCTTCTGCAGAAGATAGCTCTTCCGACGATGATATGGGACCTCAGCTCCCCTCGGCCGCCGCCCCCAAGAAGAAGCGCCGCGTCCTCCCCTACGAGAAGCTCTACGTCTCTGCCCTGCCCAAATCGACCCGTTACTCGAAGTCCTTGATGCACAAGGAACAGCTATCATTCGTGACCATGACGCCAAACACGGACTTCCTCATCACGGCCTCGGTCGACGGTGTCGTCAAGTTCTGGAAGAAGACGGCCGAGGGCATCGAGTTCGTCAAGGAGTTCAAGTCGCACCAGGGCGAAATTCACTCTGTGTCCGTCAGCGCCGACGGGCGAAGCTATGCGACGGCTGGGGCAGACAAGTCTGTCAAGATATTCGACATCGTCACATTCGATCTGCTGGCGATGCTGCCTCTGGACTATACGCCGAGGTGTGTTTGCTGGGTGCACAAGAAGGGGGCAAGTCTGCCACTACTTGCTGTTTCGGATGACAGCAAGCCTGTCATACATATATATGACGGGAGGGGAGAGAAGCAGGACCCCATACATACTGTCAAAGGGCTGCATAGAACCCCGGTGGGCCTGATGGCGTTTAATAATGCGTACGACTGCGTGGTGTCGACAGACGTGGGCGGAATGGTGGAATACTGGAGACCGAGCGGCAACTTCGAGAAGCCGGATAATGTTTTCCACTTCAAAAGCTCGACAAACCTGTTTGACTTCAAGAAGGCGAAGTCGGTACCTACATCGCTCACGATATCGCCTTCGGGTAACCAGTTCGTCACGTTATCAATGCCAGATCGGAAGATCAGGGTATTCGAGTTCGCCACGGCCAAGCTGCACAGGACTTATGATGAATCGATGCAGGTCATCGAAGACATGCAGCAAGCCGGCACCTCCCTACAGAAGCTGGATTCCGTCGAGTTTGGGAGAAGGCTCGCTATCGAGCGGGAGGTCGAGTCACCAGCGCATCGGAATCATGCCAACGTGATTTTTGACGAGTCGGGTCACTTCATCATCTACGGCTCCATCGTCGGCATCAAGGTGCTCAACACATATACGAATCAAGTGGTCAAAGTGTTCGGGAAAGACGAACAGTTCAGGGCGCTCAACCTTGCAATATACCAGGGTGCTCCGCAGAAGAAGGGCGTTACGACCGTTGCGATGGCTGCGTCGAGCAACCCACTTCTGGAGGAGTCGGAAGCCAGAGACCCCACGCTCATCGCAACAGGCGTGGGCAAGGTCAGATTCTACATGTTTACCAACGAGGAAGAGATATCGAGATCCTCTCGAGACGTGCAGAATGAGAGGCCTGAGATGGACCGCCGGAAGCTGAAAGCAGCACAAGAAAAGCAAAAGGAGACAGGCACCGCGGCTGTGATACACACATCATACGGCGATATCCACATTCGACTCTTCCCAGATGCCGCACCGAAGGCAGTCGAGAATTTCGTGACACATTCGAAGAGGGGGTATTACAATAATGTGATTTTCCACCGTGTCATCCGAAAGTTCATGATACAGACGGGTGATCCTCTGGGAGATGGAACTGGCGGCGAGAGCATCTGGGGTAAGGAGTTCGAGGATGAGTTCAGCAGTTTGAAACATGACAAGCCTTATACGGTCAGTATGGCGAATGCCGGGCCGGGCACGAATGCGAGTCAGTTTTTTATTACGACGGAGAAGACGGTAAGTTTGATGGCCCCCCTTCTATCATTAAGGTTCGTCGCTGACCCGAGACACAGCCATGGTTGGATAACAAGCACACTATATTCGGGCGTGCTGTTCAAGGTTTGGATGTGATCCACAAGATCGAGAATGTCCGGACACACAAGGAGAGGCCGGAGGAGGACATCAAGATCCTCAACATCGACATCATGTAAATCAAGTCAATATCACGTGTGCCCAGGAGTGTGCGGGCCTCCATGGACTCGTCCTATGTACCTCGAATTAGCTGATAGCTTCCAAACTACGACATGAGTCGCTGTTCCTGCTTGCTGTGGGATCAAGTTTGCTCTCCAGCTGTCGAGGAGTTCGTGTTTCTGAACCGATTCTCGTGAAGGATGTGTATTATCAGAAAACGTGCATGGCACCAGATCAGTCAGCTAATGTTCCGTATTCGGGTAGGGAGGTACATAGGCATCGGGGTCAAGTTGTTGACACAAGAGTAACTCAACGGCACGATGGGACAGAGGGACAACATTGGTGCAGGATTTTGTTGCCGGAAGGGAAACCCTCCCGATGCGTGACGGGCCGAACAAGTCACAAGATGTGTTTATCTTTCCACAATGTACAAGATGATATATGACACTTGGGCGTAGACTCGACATTTGTCAATGTTCGTATGTTCGTATAAGTGAAAGTTAAATGGTATGGCGCTGCCGCAGATGGGCTGTACTAAAATATGGCAGGCGTACTGTATGAATACGCACGTCCCCAGGTATGTCCCTCAGGGCAAGACGAACATGTATTGGCAGTCCAGATTCACGCAGTTGAGGCTGTACCTATATCTTCTAATCGAATCGGATCGGATCGTCCTTCAAGTGTAGTTTCCTGTGAAATATAGAGCACAAGGCTTAGGGTGGACATGCAGAGACTGGTGGATACACACGGTATAAAATTTACGAACATGTCAATCAAATGAACCTTACAGGCACCCTCATGGTGGTCGAGGGGGAAAAACACCACCAAAAAAAAACCTCGATGAACGTAATACATATTCGAGAAGTTATTACGCCCGCTGGCCTGTCAACGGTGCTGTAGGCTGAGCGACAACGGCCAATCGGGGGCTTGAGCGGCAGGAGAAGGAAATCCGCTCAGCTGCCGGGCGGGTGGCTTACGTTCCTGTGCCATGCGGTTACTTTGGCGGGCGTTGGT
>LKEA01000002.1:1084243-1106130 GCA_003795315.1 Cytospora schulzeri
GGGGGGGGGAGCAAATCAGCTGTGCTTGCAGGGGCTGATGCGCCCTATCAATCACCGCCCACCACTAACTGACCATCCTTCCTTTTCCCATGCGGGCCGATTCCTCTTTCATCTATCTACTGTCTTCCCTTCGACGTTTTTGGTCTTGTGTTGGGACTCGACCATTTCCAAAACTCTGCCGTTCGACTGTTTTAGGTACTTACACACTGTGCCATACAGCGCAAGAAGCGCATTTGAGCGGTGTTGAGGACCGTTCTATTCCCGAATCGCCATTCTTCCTTTGACATTTGACTGACTGACTGCCTGACTACCTGACTGCCTTGACTCGACGCCCTGACCAAACCCATGACACACGAGAACAACACGAGGGTGGACTATGGGGATTTCCAGCTTTAACCCCGCTTTAATTGGCCCGTCAGCAGAACAGCGACAAGAGGCCGACGACAACGACGACAAACCAGAGTATACTCGGCACGAGGAATGCCTCGACCGAAGAGGCCGGGCGCTCCGGAACCAAAGAAACGCAGCAGGAATGGTTGTTGGTGAGCAGCTTCACTACTATCCTTGGCCCAATCCTCTATCTACATCATGCGGTGAAGCTGACATCCCCTGTTACCATAGGCCATGTAAAGCCAGAAAGGTGAAGTGTGGGGAAGAGCACCCAGCTTGCGTAAAGTAAACAACCTCTTTTCTTTTTCCTTGTGTGAGATCTCATGCGACCCCGGTTCCATGTGGAAGCGGAGAAAGCCGTGGACGGACTCGCTTTCCGTTCATTTTTCCTCTCTCATTTTGCCTGCAACGTATCATAATCTAACAACATCACAGCTGTCAGAGGACCGGCGAGGAGTGTGATTACAGCATCCGCCTCAACTGGGAAGGGAGGAAAAAGAAGAACCCTGGCTTTGAGACTATCCTATTTCAGACTCCTTCGGAAACTTCTTCGAGTTCACGCCAGCACACTCGCTGTCCGTCAGACGCCAAGAGTGCCTTGTCGCCGGCCACGACTTCTCGTCTGACCGAGGGGCAGACGCCGTCTACAAGCACCTTCAGTGTGAACGAGCAGACCGATGTCCCTCCAGCAGAACCTGCGAAAGTCTGTACGACCCCTTCCAGCTCAAATAGTCCATTTCCGGGACTGAGTCTCTTCGTGAGCCAGTTTGCGGGACAAGCTCGCGGCGATTCCGACGATGTGCCACTATGCTCCCCGGGTCTCACAAGCCCAATCTTTTCACACCCTCAACCCCCCAGTGGCAACTTGAGTACAGCTTCAAGGGCCTATGTACCCTTATCAGAAACTACCCACAATGGGACAGCACGTCCACCGCCACCAAAGCGGTTGAGATATAGTGTTGACCTAGGCTCGCCACGCCAGCCGCCGCAGCTCTCATCCCCGAGTGAGTCGACGTCTGCGGGCGCCACGCCTCGATTATTCTCTAGCACCGCCAGCTCTGCTCTTGTCCCGGCCACCAGTGCCGCTTCCCCCTTGACGCCTGCGGCATCCTCACCGTACAGCGATGGGGGTAGCTACCGTCAACCTCCATCTAGCCAGGGGGCACTGGCGTCTCCTGATGTTCGCAGGTTGTCAGTCAACTCGCTCTTGTCTGGCCCGCCGGGTCCAGTTGCCCGGCAATACGCACCGCCCTCGGAGAGGGCGATCAATGCGAGGACAACTTTGTGCTTATCCGAGGACACGACTTACTATGGTGTTGATCCTGGATTCAAGGATATGGACCTGGGCAAGAATGACGATATGAATGCCATTATCAAGGCTTTCAGAGGCTCCACTGTCGAGGACGACATGTCTGCGGCCGAATCCGTTCGGTTTAGGATGGAGAAAGACTTCTCAGGTCCCAAGGGGTACTACGACAGACCTGTGCCGATCAGGATTCCTCGTGACCTTGAGCCCTTACCGGCCAAGTTGAGGGAGAATCCTATGAATCTACTATACTTCCACCATTTCATGAATCATACGGCCAAAGCGCTCGTTCCTCATGACGATCAACAATCCAATCCGTATAGACATGTTCTTCCGCAGATGGCCGTCAAGAACGATAACCTGCTCAGCCTCATGCTGGCTTACTCAGGTCAGTAACATCTGCTCACTTCCGTCCGTGTCAAGACTATGAACCAACTGACGCCTTACCAGCCTCACACCGTGCTCACCTACTCAACCAACCGGAGCCAGCAACCCGAATCGCGTTTTGGGTACAAGACATCTTCCCAGCCTTACGTAGCGCGCTGAACGACCCGAATCAGTCCATTTCCAATGCCAATATTGCCACAGGCATCATGCTGGCCTCCTTAGAAATCGTCAGCCCGACGGCGTTCGGGTACCAAATTCCTTGGCAGCGCCATCTCGGTCTCGCGCGCGACCTGATTGCGTCCCGAAACGATGGTCTCCGCTGGACAAGATGCTGGACACAAGAGGACCAAGTCCGCGCCTTCTTGTGGAGTTGGCTTGCCTACCTCGATGTACTCGGTACATTAAGTGGTGGTAGGGGAGAAAGCTCCACGGCCTGGATACTGGACTACCAAAAGGATGACTACGAGGAGGAGTTCGATGAGATTGACTGTATCATGGGCATGACGACGCGATGTGTGTATATACTCGCCAAGATCGCAGAGCTGGCGAAAGAATGCGACGCACTGCGTATAAGTGGCACAACAGCGGTGGATGTAGTACCGGGCTTGGGCAGGGAGTGGCACCCTCCGAAGGATATCATCACCCGGGCGTGGGCCCTCGAGGACGAAGCAAAGCACAGCATGGCCCTCCCGCCCCAGCCCTGCAAGCACCTCCACGCATCGGGCGACGTTGCGCGCTGGGACCAGGAAGAAATGGCCGCGCTCAACGAGTCCTTCCACTGGGCGGGTCTGGTCCACCTGCACCGTCGCGTGCTGGGCAAACCATCCGGGCACGAGGACGTCCAGGCGGCAGTGCTGAAGATCCATGCCTGCATCGACTGCATGCCCATGGGAGGGAAGGTCGAGGCCTCACTGCTGTTCCCGCTGTTCACGGCGGCTTGTGAGACGGCGGAGGAGGAGAAGAGGGCCCTCGTGAGGGAGCGGCTGGAGAGCATGGGGCGGAGTGGGTTCTTGGAGGTGCGCAAGGCGAAGGTCCTTATCGAGGAGGTCTGGAAGACGGGGAGGCCATGGGAGGACTTGTTGACTACAGAGTTTATTGGGTGACTGGGGTATAGAAAGACGGCATTTGGTTATCTGGCGCGTTTATATCATAAAGGAGCGGCTTGGTGATTGCGACTTTCAGTATAGCGAAGCGATCTCATAGAATTTGACATTGGGTTGTAGCGAACACCACTTCCATGCGGCTTTGGCTCTTGCTGTGACAGGTTTCATGCCAGCACTCATCGCGACCGTACCAAGAACCCACTTGGTCGTCAATCCTTCATCACCGTCATCCCACAAACCTGCCCACTACATGGACCTGCAGGATCTATGGAACACTGAGGAAGTCCTTTCACAGTCACTTCGTTGCGCTACGGCCACATAAACCTTGATACTGTACAACACTCCAATACTCATAAACACGACGTATATGATGTGGATTTCTACTTGAACATGCAAATACATATCACCTATGCTATGATCTATACGGTACCAATTCAGAATTGACAATGCCCTCAACCCCATCTCTCCAAGTCCAACCCTATTACACAGTACGAAAGACCAGGACATGTTCTTTCAGCTTACAAGTCCGGCCATTCTTCCTTCACATCACTCACATTCTACCCATTGATCCCCAGCCCTCAATCCCCCCTTCAAGCAGCCCTCTCCTTCCCCTTCCCAAAAACACCCACAAACCAAGCCCTAACCAGCTGCCACGCAAAGCCCAAGGACCAAACCACCCTCCCCTCCCCAAACCTCTGCGGCCGATCCCCCACATCCGCCATCTTGAGCACCACCTCCACCAACGGCCCGGGGAACATCCCACCACCACCACCACCATGACCGCCACCACTCCGACAGTACGCAGCAACGAGATCATTCCCATTCGTGACACTCCCACTGGACCACAAATTCCCATCCCGCACCCACCGCACCTCCCCGCCCACGGGCTCGCACGCCGGGTACTCCCGCGCCAGCTGGGCCTGCAGGCCCCGGGGCCCGCAGGCCCTGCGCCGCCGCCGCCGCCGCCCCCCGCTCCCGCCGTCGCTGTCGTCCAGCAGCCCCGCCGCGCCGCAGATGAAGATGCCCGTGCACACGCTGAGGATGTCCGTCCCCGGGGCCGCGGCGTGCCGGCGGAGCCAGAGGAGGGGGGCCTCGTCCCAGGCGTCGCGGGGGTCCGGCCCCGGCACGAGGACTATGTCTAGCTTGCCTGGGGCCACGGCCGGGTCGGTGTGGTGGTGGGTCGCCTGGATGGTCATGTTTGCTGTGAGCTGGATCGTGGTGGCGTCTGAGAGTGTTTGTTGTTGTTGTTGTTGTTGTTGTTGTTGTTGTTGTTGCTGCTTCGGGGCCTCGCCGCCGATGTAGGAGATGGTGATGTCCGGGGCGAGGGAGGTCAGGTGGGAGGGGAGGTGGGGAACGTTTTGGAGGTACTGGTGCGACATCAGGGCGAAGATGTCGACGCAGGCTGTGTCTAGCAGCTGGGCTGCTGAGGGGGAGGGGATGAAGACGCCTATGTGAATGTGCTTGCGGGCCATTCCTGGTCTTTGTGCGCGAGAGGTTTGATAGCTATGTTCACGAGCTTCAAGAGAGGAGTTATCGTGCAATGTGGCAGTTACCGTATCATGTCCAAGCTCGACAATATCTCGTAGGTAGTGACCGGTTGATGTGAGGATCGCTGGCTTCTTCCTGATGGCCCTCATCATGCCTCGAGGGAGATGCGTAGCAAAGCCTAATTTATATCCTCATCATCTTGCTCTGCACTCACCAAACATCTCCATGTCACTCTCCGGCCGGAGAGTCCAAGAACCTACGGAGCCAGTACCTTACACCCCGTCTCAAACATCGCCGTCGACAACCTCCGTAGCCTCACGGAGGAAACTGCAGCAACGTGATTGGACAATGACACTTACAACCTCCGAGGCCCCTCGGGTCTTACGCCGGGTGACGGGGCGGAGCGGGAGTGAAGAAAGTGTGACAAGGGGCAGATGGAAACTGGGCGTACCCTTCCTTAGCTACATCTCAGTCAGTCTAGTCTAGTCAGTTGGGCAAACAATATGCAGAATCAAATTTCCACCGATTGCCCTCCTTGTCTGGACAAACTGTCCCGAGCCGACAACCGAAGAACAAAGAAAGCCGTATGAGCTTGTTACCGAGGTTCTGGAGATGACGGCTAGCTTCCGGGTCAGCACATGTTAGCCAGGATTAGCCACACCAGCATGACAGCAAAATTCCCACGTGAAAAAAACGGTTTGTCGACACATGCAAAGGTAGCATCGGTACATACAGTACAGTATATTAGTCCAAACTACCAAACAGTATAGATGGGCGGGTTCTGGGTAAATCTGCTAAACCCGGTTCGGCCATAGCAAAGAAGGTAGAAAAATAGAGAATAAAGAAAGGAAGTAGAACAAGAAAAGAAGGCTTGCTCTCCCACCCACAAAGTGCTTGCATGGTGGGGTCATCTTCACTCCAAGCTGACGCGTAAAACGGCACGGTGGACTGTTCTCCTTCCGTGATGAGCTTAGGACGGCCCTGCTGCCCTGCTTGCCAAGTTATTTCCAAGATTTGGCGCAAAATAGTCGCAGTGCAAGCGGCCTCCTGCGTC
The DNA here is from genome assembly GCA_003795315.1 of Cytospora schulzeri. Classification (NCBI taxonomy): domain Eukaryota; kingdom Fungi; phylum Ascomycota; class Sordariomycetes; order Diaporthales; family Cytosporaceae; genus Cytospora; species Cytospora schulzeri. The sequence goes on from LKEA01000002.1 coordinate 1,089,972, forward strand.
ATCGCCACTTTGGCCGGGCGAATGCAGTCGACGGTTTGGGGAGCGTATCACTTTCACTGGGAGGAGGCCATTTAGGTCTCTGGATACCGAGGGGCTGCAGCGAGTGACTTGTTTTCATTTCATTTCATTCATCCATCCATCAGATATTGTCGCGTGCTGGTGGTCTCCACAGCTGTTCATAGCGGCCAGCAGGCGCTGAAGCTTTGTAACTTGATCATGATACAAAGTATTCCGTACGATGCCCATGTCTCTGCCTGGTGAAGCCATCATCGCCGTCTCTGATGGGTCCCGCTCATTGAATTAGTCCTCCTCGTTATGTCAGGACGCCGTAGTATCCCTCTCGTACCGTCGACCGCATCAGAGTGTTAGATGGAAAATTAGATATTACCGGGCTAGATTCGATTACTCCTGGTATCCCCATGCCTCTCCATGAGAAGGCAAGCCAGGTATTCGCTGCCCAGCCGAGCTAGCCCTCCGCTCAGCGCCGGGCAGCCAAGGTCGATGTCCGTTCCCGGGTCGGTCAGGCTGTGTATTGTGGTCGTGTTTGACGCCTCCCGCGAGTGGATCGGACCTGTCGCCTTTCTTCCTCTTGTATGTAGCGAATGTCTGCGGCGAGCATGACACCTCTTTTCCATGCCGTTGCCGCTATTGCCCCTAGAACTCCGGAAAACCCCCAAAACTTATAGTTGGTCCCCATTTCTAGATGCCGAATGCCGATGCCATGCAAAACATCATAATGCCCTCTATTTACAAAGGTGCCTCGAGAGCCGTCTCTTTCAAATTCGCGCCAAAGGTATCTTCGTAGTCTCCAAATCTGTGCACAGAATCGAAAGTGTAAATGGGGATTGGCGCGGGTCGCGTCGTCGAAATGCGGGAGAGGCTTCCAGCCCAGTCGAAGAGCAACGCAAAGGGGGGGGGTGCAAAAAATAATCTTCGAATAGAAACGAAGTGTGAATAATTCATAACTGGGTCATTATGCCAGCACGGCCGCTGCCATAGATCTTGATCTTTGTCGCGTGACCTTCTTGCTGACAGTGTATACTAGATCTATTGTCCAGAAGTGGCAGATCTGGGCCTGAGCGCATGGGATAGCACCGAAGAGAGGCGCAACTGCAGGAACCATGCAGTAGTCCTTCCAGTTCTTCTTCAGCTCGCGGTGCGAGAAGTTCATGCCCTTGGACAGGCCTGCGTCGCTCATCTCCTTCTCGCGAGTCTGCACGCAGATCCTGTGGAACTTCTCGTACAGGAACAGGAGGAATGCGATCTCCATGAAACCAGCGGTCCTCAGAACATTGCAGATATCGAAGATCCAGTTGAGTCCGTGGACATCGGGGTTGCCCTCGGTAGCCCAGACGTACAAGGTGGAAGCAACGACGAGGATCGTCATCTGCAGGGGCAAGAAGTGTGCTTCGAACAGGCGGTGGAACAGGTAGACGATGCGCTCCCAGTTGGGCTCCTTGAGAGTGTCGTGCGTTACGTCGGAGAAGATTCCATTCTCGGCGGGTGGCGCTTCAGGGTCAAGGTTCTGGTTGTGTGGGACATACACATCGGTAGTATCGCGGAGAGTGCTGTGGATGGGGCGGAAAGATCTGGAGGTGTGTTTCCTCTCCTGCCAGAGCTCGACGACCTTGCGCATGGCATAACCTGAGTCCAGAGCTCCCCACATGTGTCGGATAGCCTGCTTGTATCGGGCCTTGACGTCGGCGATGATTCCGTGGTAGCCACTACCAGCACCAGCGGTGACATTGCTCTGGCTGACGGGGCTCACAATAGTTCTGACAGTCAAGTTTCCGTTGAGCGCGAAGAAGCACTTCAGGTACATGTGCAGGTCCTCGCCAATGGCCTCGGGGTCACAGTCCCATCCGCCAACACGGTCGACCAATTCCAGTGGCACGGAGTAGACAGAAGTTGGGGGAGCAATGGTTGAGCCACGGTAAAGACCAGACAGGCCAGCAGAAGCCCAGAGGATGTCGGCGACACGAACGAGAGCTGGGACTTTGTCCGCATTTCGGTCGAAAATGATTGGCGCGGCGTACATGGTCGTGTTGGCGGTTTCCGGGAAGGACAGATGCATGGATGTAAGGTGAGCGAAGTAGTTGGACGAGAGATGGCTGTCAGCTGCAGGCACGGAGTGTTAGTGTATCATGTGGAAACGCGGTCTGCAGCAGAACGTTGGGCAGGCTAGGAAAACGTACCATCAATTCCCGTGACGATGACATCCTTGCGACCTTCCATGGTGTACTTCTCGCTCAGCTTGCGAACGGCCCAAGCCATGTTGCTTCCCTTGCCAGCGCTCTCACCAGGGATGTCAGACGGGTGGATCGTGAAGTCGATGGAACGGAACTTCTTGATGAACTCCTGAACGAGACCCATAGCCTTCAGCTCAACATTGTTTTCGCGCGACTCCATTGCAAGGTAGACCTATAGCAGTGCGTGTTAGCATTGTGTTCGGGGACGATTGATCTGCGATTGACCACAAGGACCTAAGGCGTCTCTTTTGTGTGTTGTTGTTTTGTAGGGCAATGACGTCTTGCGACGGCGGCCATTGATGAATTGAAGGCTGGGAACTTACATCGTAGCTGTTGCGGGCCTGGGGGTGGCAGCCCAGAACCTCCAGTGTCTCCCTCAAGCTATCCAGTTCCTCCTTGTAGTTGGGGATGACGATAGCGTGGCAAACGCGGTCGGGTTCGGCGTCACCATCCGTGTAGATTTCGGCTTCCAGATCACCGGCCTCGCTGCTCGTGGAGGAAGCGTGGGAGGAAGTAAGGGTTTCGGAGCTTGACAGCGAGGTCGAGGAGCCTCGGCGGCGGTGTGCGAACTTGAGGTTCTGGAGAGCCTTGCTGTGCGCGGCCTTCTTCAAGGATCGAGTGATGTCCCACATAGCCCAGCAGGACCGAAGGGGGAACATTGCAACGAGAACGTGAATGAATAGGCAGTAGTAAGCGAAGACGACTGTCCACAGGCCGGCGCCCCCAACAGTAGTTGGGGATTGGAGAACCGGGCTAAAGCTGTCTCGTTGTTGATACTTGAGGACATCGTACTGCCCTGAAGCGGCTTCTCTAGTGACGACCCAGTAGGAGAGGAGCAGAGTACCAATCATGGCCAGCCCTCCGCACCGGCGGGTGCACCAGGTGAAAAGCGACATGATGATGTATCTGGTGTTGGCCTTTTTTTCTTTTCTTTCTCTTCCTTTTTGCCGTGTCCGTGTCCGTGATGAGGAAAATACTAGATTGTATAGACCTTAAAGAGGGAGGGGGGTGTTGAACCTATGGCACGCACGGGTTGCCGAAGGAGAGGAAGGGGAGGGAGGGAAGGCGGGACAAAAAGGGGCGCGTCCTCGTGAAGAAGTCAGGGTCGTGGAGGGACGGGAGTGAATAGTTTTATTATGGAGGCGGTTCGTCTTTCCCAGGCTTGAAAAATGCAGAGGTAAAAAAAGGGACGCTCGCTCGACAACCCGGGTCCAAGTGCAGCGCAGCAGTGCAGGGCGGTGGAGTTTGTATGGGGTTTGAGAGAAATGAGGACAAGCGGAAGCGAGCCCAAGTTTCCAGGACAAGAGGGTGCCACACAGTTTAGCGACTGGGAGCCTGGAGACCTGGAGACCTGCAAACCCTGGAGCTGGAGCTTCCAAGGACCAAGGTTCAAAGTTGTCCTGCCTTAGCTGCGTAGGCGGACTGAATTGGATTGGATGGAGGGAGCCTCCCAAAGTGCGCAGGTGGACACGCACACCGGAACCTCAACGACACGCTAACTGTAAGAGGACACACCCGTGTGCACCAGGTGGACTCGACGCGAAAGCGGTGCGAAGCGGTGCACTGACTTGTGTGTTCTTTTTTGTTTTTGTTTTTGTTTTTGGTTGATTACCTAGGTATTTCTGGAAGGGTTGTCGAACCGTAATTGTTTCTGTGGGATAATCGAAGGAGAGACTGGCAGATAGAGACAGGTTGGAGAAAAGGATGAAACGAAAAAAAAAAAGAGCAAAGAACCTTGAAGCTCTTTAGGTTGGGAAACCTTGAAGGTTGTCCTGTTAAGTCCCCTGTCTACTAAGTACCTGGGTAGGTTTGGAAAAGTCGGCACCAACACACCTGGGGGCACACACACACACACACACACACACCCACCAAAACGGGGACCACTGGCCGGCGCAGTCAAGTCGCAGTGCAGTACGGTGCGGTGCACCTAGGCAGTCAGTCAGTCACAGTGGGAGGAAGTACCAACTGGACACAGTGGCAGTAGTAGGCATATATGTACCTAGATACTGTACTCACAGTAATAGTAACAGTAACAGTAACAGGGACAGTAACAGTAACAGTAACAGGGACAGTAACAGGGACAGTAACAGGGACAGTAACAGCAAAAGGGACGGCGGCGCGTACCGTTACAAGCTAGCGTCAACCACCGCTGTGAAATGTGGAACGTGCTGCAGTCACCTGGGCGGTAGCCGTGGTATGAAAACGGTTGACAGTAGAAAGGGACCTCGGGATGGCCTGTGCCCCTCAAAAACGGAGGAGCCGGTGAACCTTGAGGTTTGGCAACAGGGAAAGGGCCTGCCTGACTGACTGCCTGGGAAGGAGCAGAGGCAGCGTGGTGAATCAGCTGGGGATTGCCCGCGCCGCTCAGGCTAGGCTTCACTCATTTTAAAATCGCCCTACGCTTATCTCTTTACGGTCAACAGCAACAAACATGACGGTCGAATTGACCGAAAAACCGACGAATCGCAAATATATTGAATTCATTGTCGGTTACAGGGCTGCATGGCTTGCATTAAACCAATTCCGACACAGGAACAGTCACTTTCGTGTCATACCATGCCATGCTCGAATGGCGATAGTCATTACTGACATCCCATTGGAAGTCGAGTGACTAGTCTACCACACTCGCAGCGTTCGATGAGGCCTGAAAGCCACACAGCCTGACAGGGTAGCTTTATAGCTTGGGGACGTCCATGTACGTTTACATCACACTGCAGGGCAGCTTGTGACTGTGAGACGCAACAATTGAAGCAATCTTGCGACAGATCTGAAGGAGCTATTGTAGCAGTTGCTTGACCCGCCACGCAGTAGAGAGGGAGCTCTTGGCCTGGCCTCTGGGCTCCCTCGAAAAAGTATCATCGTCATTTTACACAAATTACTGCATGCCGACGTTTATCCTGTCCCGTCCCGTCCTGTCCCGCCTCTGAAGCCTTCACCGCTCTCACTTCACTCATGTAAAAGCCTCCGAGACGCAACATCATCAAGCTACCCAACTAGCTACCCAGGCACTATGCAGTAAACCATCTGCTGTGCAACCGTTAGACTGACATCGCTGCTGTCATCACTGCGGCGGCTGTGCAAGGCAAACCTCGAATCTTTTTCCCCAACACGGTGAGAAAAGCCAACTGGCGCGGCTCTGTAACGTGGTCTAAATCCGTCATCTGCAAGTCAGCTCCTTCAGCCACAAATATGAATCCACAGGAACAAGTCGCTTTGGAAGAAATATGCCTGCCTGTCCTTACATACTGTACACTACATAGTGGCATCGCAACCCATTCTGGAGACCTATATACCCCACCGAACTTCCCAACAGCCCCAGGACCCTTTTAATCCTCCAACCTTTGCATATGCACGAGTCTACACTAGATCCCAAGTCAGACGCGGACCCCATAAAATGGTATAAGATCACCACCGAGATTTCCTAGATAGCGGCAGAAATCAAAGACGACCGTTGCGCTTCGCCATTTCTTTGCCGCTGTAACCACTAGCAAGTCAGGCCGACCGACAAGCATCGTCTTGTCAGACTTGTGGCACCGCCCGATGTCCGATCTGCGAGCCGCTGGAGCTGTGACGACTGCCGAGATATATTCCCAGAGCTCTCTTTTATTAGCTCGAAGTATCAAAGTATGTACACTACGATATGTGGTTGTTCAACTGAAGGCTAAGATGAACCAACCGATGGACATCGCCAAAAGGAGCCTTACGCGTCGACTGTCACTCAGCCCGTCTCCACACCCCCCAATGGAGCTTGGGCCACCACTATTGTACTGCCGACTTCCGTACCGTTATTACAACCTGCAGACCATCTTGGACAACCGTTACAGATTACAGTACAGGAGTTCCACTAACGTTAGACAAAGTATACCACCTTGCTTTTTCCCTGGTCGAAATGGGGCCAGTAAGGACGTGCACAGTATACGAGACAGCCTGGAGGATTTAACCTCCAAGCTGTTACGCTAACTATACACACCGCAGTTGCACTCGGAATCCTCTTGTTTTCAGCTTCCAGTTTCAATGTGCCTTTCTTCAGCAGTGGTGGAGAGATCTCTCAGATACATCCAACCAGCACAGCCACCATTAATTCATCCATTGTACTATACGTTTGCCTGCTTCAGCCTTCAGTGTCTGGCGCCAGTACGGTCGTGGATCTGGCCCTCCACGGCCGCTTAGGTCCTTTCTTTAGAACGTCTTGAGATCCTTCGATACTTTTCTAACAGCTCCTGACGATCTTCCCACCTGCCCCCTTGTGGCGCAAACCGAACTGAAGCCGATGCAAATCATGATCTGCCACGCTGGGATTCCAAATGGCCCACTGACAACAAGCAGCCAGGCAGCTTGACCCCATGGAAGGCTGACAGTGATGGGGGGTGGTTCTGTCCCAACGCTTCCACCGTCTCTCCCATATACCACCTATGTGTACTACCAGAATGTGACCCGACCTCAACCCCAGCCACAGCTTAATCGGACACGGCATCCTGGGCACCCAAGTAAATGATCTAGATAACAGGACTTGATGCGACGTTGCCCTTCAAATGAAGAGCTGCACTGTGACGGCAGGAAATCAATCAGAAGGACAGGGAGTCTGAAATGAGACAGGCTCCTGTGAATGCAATGCTTTACGGCAAACCCCAGCTTCGATAATACCAACTTTTCCCCTATTTGGTTAGTTTACCCTCCTCTTCACAAGCGCTCCATTTGTGACGTTCGCTGGGCCTGTGCTGATTCGCCAATTGCTTCCTTCAGGCCGGGGATGTGCCTTGCCGACACCGATCCGCAATTTCGGACTGTGGGGACATCTTCCTCAACAACGACAACAGCTTCACACCAAAACGCATGATCTTCGAGAACCCGACTCCGGTCCCGAGCTATCGCAGAGATAAGGACCGGCAACCCACAGACCCTTGGACCCACAGTCAGCCTGGCAGCCCTGACGAGGACACTGTTGATGTCGAGGTTGATGAGTGTGCTTTGTGGCCAAGGGGCATTAATCTGTACGGAATATACTATATGCACATGCGCACCGGTATCCCGAGATATTACATAGATGCAGGTCGCCGCATGGTCGAAATGCGGCGTCGGTTTCACCAAGCAAGGGCTCAAAATGAAACGATGGCCGACAGGCCTGGCCAGACCATCCAGCCAGCCGACAACTGGTCACCTTTCTCAGCCCAGATGTCATGACTTGGAAGACTGATGGAGGGCCCAAAGCTCATCGACCTGCCATGAGAGAAAACCCGGCAAAGCCAAGATTGCAGCACAAGTACGAGTCCGTACTAACAAATGTCCCGAGGCTCGCAATCGGCTGTCATGCCAAAATTACCGCAGTAAGCAACCCGTAACGCCGGGTTGTAAATCACTGCCATGGCCAGACTCAGCAGTCAGCAATTCGAGGCTTGCTAGGATCGCAATTCGCTAATTTGCCATCGTGGGACGACGCGAAGGCCATTCTGTGGCTACCTCGCGTGCTACGCGTGCTGGTATTGTCCCCGTTACACGTGCTCCCCTTCCATGTCTCACTCGTGGTTTTTCCTTGAGTTCCCAACCCTGAGCGCCCGGTGGGTTCAGAACAGCCGCCCTCGGCGGACGTGCTTTGGCCCTGTCGCCTGTTGAATGGTACTGCATTAGGGGAAATGGCAAGTTGACCCAGAAAATAAAGAAGCTCGGAAGTGGTCCGTTTGGTGCCAAGGACTCGCCGAAGCCGTGCGTTCGGTCCAAGGCCGCCGGTCAGCGCGACACAGTTGTCAGTTGGTGTTCGTGGGATCTTTATGCCACTTGCGCGCTTGCGGCTTGTACGGGCATGCGGCCGCGGTCTCTAAAGCTTCATGCCTGCCTTTTCTTGAGAATCACATGTAAGGGTATCCAGGAACATGGAAGCATCGTGGCCCTCGAATGCGGCCACAAATCAGATTCCCGGTCTGACTTCTCAACTCGCATCCACTTGTACGATGGTACCTCGCTTCACTAGCTCTTGCCCACAAAAGTCGCCTCGGCGACCCCACGAGGGCACAGACGAGGCGATGCATGTACAGGGCTGGACAAGCAGATCCGTTGCGTACACCTTCCAGCCTTGGGGCTGTCGAGTCGACGCTTGGGGTTGCGTTCTTTAGCTCAAGCCAAACACCTGGATCCCTGATGGATGACAGCATGCTTCAATCGGGGTCTTCGATTTGCAGACGTCGAGTATCGTGGACTGTCAGTGAGCTTCAAGCCGAAGCTTATCCCCTGTGAGGTTGTTCATATCGCAGTTTGACGTAGATGACTCTGCAATAGCTAGTGCTGAACTGTGTGTAGAATTTTGACCTCGAGGTCTTTATGGTCGCTCGTAGAGTGTCTCCCTGACCGCATAGATCTCGCAAGTGCGGGGGCCACCGAGACACAGAACGAAAAGCGGTTGCATAATCCAACCTCATTTCTCTGTAGAGCTCGATTGCTAAATAATTCAGACGTCGGCCTCTAGCGCCACGCGAATCGTCCTTGTCGCCCATACGAGCACTTGGCCCCGACTCACAACCGACCTCCATCATGAGCTCATCGCCGTTGCAGCCTGTCCTACGACTGGGGGGTCCATCCCGCAGTGTTCGCAGCGCGGGCCGTCGGCCGAAGCCCAGAGGAGCACGAGAAATTGGAGCGGATGCTGGCTGCTCGTCGTGCAAGGGGCACCAGCAGCCCTGCCGTGGCATACGTCAGGAGGAGGATGAATGGCAGTGGTGATGTCGCTGCCGAGCAGGAGGAGCTTCGCCGCCAGCAGGAGCAGGAACAACGGCAGCTAGAAGTGCCCCGACAAGGAGGACGGGCTGAAGAGGAGGAGATTGCGCGTTTCAGGGCAAGTGCTGCGCCTCAGCGACAATGTGACCATCGCCCCTCGTCCTCGCCGCTCCGCCAGGCGCTCGATGGCTCGGCGGCGCAGCGCCGGACCGCCCTGCTGGCTCCCTTTGGCTTCACGAGGGGGCGGCCGGCGAAGGGCTACGCGCGAGGGGCGGGTTGGCACAGAAGAGGCTGGCGGGATATGGGTGAGATGTGGATTGACGTCAAAATCGGATCCGAGTACACCGAGGGACAGGATGTCGATGAGGATCTGACGATGGAGGGGTTTGTAGAGCAGGTCCAAATAGGTCTTCAAACAGCCCTCTTACTCTCTCTATCTCTCTCTTGTGTACTTGGCTGTCTTGTGAGAGCCTGGCCAGTTTGCGTACACCTACATACCGCAATTGTACAGGACTGGATCGTCTGCCTCCGCTTATATATTGGCGATCTTATTCGCAGAGGTACAGCATGTTTCTCTACACCTCACGGCTGTTTTGACTATAGGACCAAGTCATCGCACACCGTCAACTTAGTGAAGAGGCCGAAGCCCTCGATGAGGCACTAGATGAAGCAGATGACACACGAGAGATCTCCCCTGAATGAGTACATTCTGTACTAGCCTTGAATCAAAAACTGACGCAACGCGTTTTCCTAAAACAGATTTCCAAGAACGGACGGACTACCGACCAAAGGGCGAGCAGACATGGGACCTCCTTTTTCGTATGAAGTGTCTACGCAAGATCCTTGTGGACACGGAAGCTCAGGGACTACGGGGGGCTGACGTGCTCGTTCGCGACTTGTTTGATGGAGGGGAGACTGTTGACTACCAGGTATACAATGAACACGGTGTTAAGCTGCTACCTTCAAACTACTAGGCGTTGTCCAGTCGAAGGTAGGGGTTCATGGCATCGGGACGGTACGGGGTTTGATAGAGGTATCTGATACCGCTAGGAAGCCTTGTATGAGATTTCGGTGTTCTTGGTGTTTCGGGGGGAGGGGCCAAAAAGGACCCGGGACTCGGGGGCAGGGTGCAGAAGGGGATAAGAAAGTCGTCTTGCCCGGTGATGGATTCGAAGCTTTCCTGCTCGTGTGGTCGGTTAACACACATGGTGAGGTTGCTCTGTGCCAACAGAGCGTACATATGTGACCAGCTCTGCCGTCGCGTGCTCCTGGGCTGGTCATACCACGGCTAGTTGCTAAGACATAATGTAGACCATGCAAAGCTTCAGAATTTGAGAAGTGCAGTTTCCATTTGATTGCCTGTAAAGCTACTGCTCTATAGTTGCTCCGCCGCACCCATCCAGCGACCTCGTTTCAACGGGTATATCTCTCTGTCGCCCAGAGGCGGAACAAGGAGTAACGCAGGGGTGATATCAAGACCGCCCAGTCTTCCGAAACCTCAACTATCCAATGTCTGGTGACCCTTGCCAAAACGTCCAGCTGCTTGGCATTCCACCCTTACCGGAACGCACATTCGCTCAAGAGGTTCTACCTCTAACACGGCAGACTCCGAGACCACAAGCTCCAGCTACGACCAGGCCCGGCCAGAAGCACTGCTCTCGAGAGCGTGTCGAAATGTCAAGTCCATTATCTGAAACACCCTGCAGTTCATTCGAGCCACCTGCACGAATCGCGAGCTCTGCCATGAGCCGCTGATGCCCGGAATCAGAAGCGTGCCCACACCACCCACGCAGGCTTCTTTTCAGAGCCGGCCAGCTCTCCGGGTGGGGTGGACGCTGCTCGGACCGAAGGTGGCGCCGCTTATGCTCACATACTCAAGTAGCCAATTCCTGGGGAACAAGTTCTTCGATGTCTCTATGGTCCCTCAGACGACCTTCTCAAACGTCTTCTGGATGGGCTTGGCGGCATCGATGAACTTCTCCAGGTCGTTGTCCAGGTTCGCCAGGTCCTCCCTGCGCTTCTTGTTCTCGGCGATGAGCTTCTGCTTGCGCTTCAGCAGCTCCTGGCGCTGTTGCTCCAGCGTCTCGCGCTCGGTACGCTCGTCCTCGATCCGGGCGATCATGAGGGCGTTCTCGTCGGAGCCGGCGTGCTCGGGGTGCTTGGCGAGGAACTCGTCCGCGGGGGCGAGTGGGAGCTTTTGGTACTCGTGACTAGATTAAGGGGTTGTCTCCTGTTAGCCATTTCCGCATCTTTCAATTAATTCCTCCTTGCATAACTCTTTCGCCCCTCCCGCCCCTTTCTACAGAACGGGGACGGAGAAGCACCACAGAAATCAACGTACTCGAAGCTCTCGCAAGCCAAGATCTCCCCCTGAAGGTGCCTCTGCTCGTAGTACAGGTTCTGCAGCTGCAGGTGCAGCACGTCGACCTCCTGCCTCGCCTCGGCGGTCTGGGCCTTGGTGTCGCGGGCGCCGAGGCAGGCGGCGCGGTGCAGACCGCGCAGGTGCGACAGGTTCGTGTTCAGCAGCTTCTGCTCCTTGGAGAGCTCGACGCGCTGGTCGGCCGTGAGCAGCGGCGGCGGGGACGACGAGGACGCGTCATGGTCGAGCTCGGCGAGGCGGTCGGCCAGGCCGAGGGCCTGCTCGCGGGCGTGCTGCGAGGTCTGGAGGAACGAGCGCAGGGCGGGGTCCGTCACGATGGCGTCGATGGTCATGGTGACATGCGGGATGGGCAGGGTCGTCAGGGAGCTGGTTGTGAGGCGCGGGGGCTGTCGACGTCGTTGGTGAGCTCCTCGACGTGTTGTCGCTGGGGCTGTTGCTGATGCTGATGCTGATGCTGGTGCTGCTGGTGCTGGTACTGGTGTTGGGGCTGGTGTTCTGTCGGGATGTTTGCGCTTTGGCGGGAGCGGTTCCTCATGATGTCCGTGAGAGGCTAAAGCTTGGTGGGCTTTCAGGCGGCCTGCAGGGGACATGGATGTCTGGGGCTGATCCATCTTTTTTGCGGATGCTGGTGGGTTACGTGCTTAACAGATACAGCGTAGTGTTTGGCGATGGTTTGTTACGAGAGTACTTGACTCAAAAGAGTGGGTTTGTGTCGGGAAGGAGGTGGGGAATTTGTTGGGGTTCCAGTCTTCATGTGAAGATTGAAGACGTTGATTGCCCAGGCGATTCAGGCGATCTTTCTGGATGTCTCAAAATCATTTTGATATCGAACATACTACCTAGGTATAATGTAGGTGGTACCTTACTTGGGTAGTAATGTACCTAGCTTGGGCCACTGAAAAACAAACGGTCACATGCAAGTGCAGTACTGTACCTGCAAATAATCTGGGATCTGTCACAATATTGCAGGTACTTACTCTAAGACTGTAATACTGCAGGTCAACGAACCACATGACAGACGGCGAGCACGAAAAACGCAGTGTTATCAGTCAGGCACTTACTTAGACTAACCCCTCTCTGCTACTTACTCAAGTAACGTTGGAAGTATACAAACCGTTGAGACCGAAATCCGAAGAGGAGAGGGAGACAGGGAGGGGGGCCTGAGCCAACAGTCTGAAAAGAAATAATGCAAGTGTGCATGTCCGGATGTAGGCCGGACTCACAAGATCCACCTCAGGATGGAGATTCATTTTGTTTCTAAATCCCTAAACGTTTTATGCTCGCCACATCTTTGGCACACAGGCACACTTTGTATCAGGTTGGGAGTCTCCCCTTCTGCCATCACAACATTTCAAAATCGACCTCTAATCTTTCTTTATAACTCTGATCCGCGCTCTTGGAACCCTAAAGGTTTAGTTTAGTCTCTCTTCCCCGGATAACTCCTCACCCGGCACCGGTCCAGATCCTTTGTACTGGCCAATCACGAAAACTACTCAGGGTGATCTGCACAACGCCCCCAAGACCGATAACTCGCCGGCCCAGCCGATTCACAAATAATTACATAGTACCTACCGTACCTTTGGAGCCAAAAGAGAAACCCCAACTTCTCTCGCCGCCCACATCACTCTCCTTTCTTGCGACAACTTCGTGTTGCTGCTGAGTTGGCCTTACTACCAGTTCAAATCAATCACATTTACAGCAACTTGTGGCTCTGCCACGTTTGAACGAGATTCAACGACTACGAATCCCAACACAAACCTTATCCGTCGATCGATCTTATCTTACCCCTCGATTCGAGTAAGGTACCCTAAGTACCCAAACCCTTTAGTGACCATGGAGAGTCCTTCGCTGGCCATGACGTCCTGCGCTTCGCCGCCCCCTCGCGCCGCCGATGACGACGTTCAAGAAGTCCGGAGCTCTGCCATAGATGCAAGGCCTGAGATTCGGAGGCGCCGTCACTCTCACTTTATCCCCCGGAGGAGAAAGTCTATAGTGTCTTCCATCATGGAAGGGGAAGAAGCAATCATCCTCAGGGTTGGTTCTACCATGACGTGATTGGTCTGACAAAAGCGCCATACTGACATTCTCTTCCAGGTCGATCTCTTCCTCGCCGAACTCGAACGCCGACTGGAATTCCTCGAAAAATATAGTGACCTAGCTGTGGACTCGACCTTCTCCCGGGCCTACAACACATTACAGACAGTCCGGACGAGATGTTCCCAAGTCTCAGAAGAAGTCTTTGGCGAGGGCCGCAGGCGGTTCCACGTCATGATCGAGACGCTCGAGTCGAGGTATCACCACACTCTGGCTGCCGCAGACAGTATGGGGGACAAGGCCCGTGTTAGCATAGAGCTTCTCGACACCATGCTCTCCGACTTCGAGAACCGGGCTCACAAGTTCCGCCAGCGAGGCCTGCAGAACGTAGCCGAAGCCGCAGAGTTGGTGATAGACGAAGGCCGGCATGTCCTGAACGAGGGTTTCGATCGCGCCCGCGGCGTCGTCGAGGAGGGTCTCCGAGGCGCAAAGCAAGCCGCCGAGACTCTCGAGGAGACCATTCAAAAGGCCATGCTCCGAGCCAAGGAACATGGTCTTATCAGATACGAAGACCTCCCCGTTCCCTGGAGGGTCAACCCACACATTACCAAGGGTTACCGGTTCACTGAGACTTACTCCGCATGCATCCGGTCCGCATTTGGCGTCTCAAACGAGCTTGTCAACATCTGGACGCATGCCATCGGCCTCGTTCTGGTCCTGGCTATAGCCTTTTACTTCTACCCTACGAGCATGAACTTCCACCTCAGCTCCAAGACGGACATCTTCATCGCCGCCATCTTCTTCTTTGCGGCCTGCCAGTGCCTAGTCTGCAGTACTATTTGGCACACTATGAACTCCATTACCGACGTTCACCTCATCTCGACATTTGCATGCGTTGATTACACCGGCATCTCCCTCCTGATCGCCGCAAGCATCATGACCACGGAGTACACGGCCTTCTATTGTGAGCCTGTCAGTCGGTGGATCTACATGATCGTTACAGGCATCTTGGGCATAGGAGGCGTCATCCTTCCCTGGAACCCGACATTTAACAAAGCAGATATGGCCTGGGCTCGCGTTGCATTCTTCATGTTCCTCGGTGCTACGGGCCTCGTACCCGTCATCCAGCTGTCGCTTTCGCACGGTACCGATTTCGTGTGGGAGTTCTACACGCCCATCGCACAGAGTCTCTTCGTCTACGTCGCCGGCGCTTTCGTCTACGCCAGTAAGGTGCCCGAGAGATGGTGCCCTGGCATGTTCGACTATTTCGGCGGCTCTCACAACCTCTGGCACATTGCCGTCCTGGGTGGGATCCTCTTCCACTACAGCGCCATGCAAGAGTTCTTCTCCCTAGCCTTCAGGCGCGCCGAGGGAGGGTGCCCTGCCTACTGAGATGAACAATATCAATTTTTGAATTACTGCATGACCTAGGGCTTCTTTGCCCCCAGTCGGGGTATCATCACAACAACGGGGTATCCTGTCTGGCAACCATCCAAAAACTCCCAGCCACCCAAGATGCAAAAATGAAAGCCAAGGACAACCTATGGTCCAGCATCACCGAGACTCCAATCCATCATGCTTCGTCACATTCGTTCTCCAACTGCTCAGCAGAAAACCATGAACAGCGCGACAGCCGCGATCGCCGCGCCCATCCAGGTCAGCGTCCGGCGCTCTTTGCTAGCGACGGAAGGCTTGATGGTGGTGGGCGCTCCCGTCGACCCGTCGTCGGTTGACACCGCGTTCGGCGTCACTGTCGCTGCGGCCATGTCTGAAGACTCAGTGGTCGTCCTCACCTCGTGCTCCTCCTCGACCTTGGCGATGCGGAAGCGGACCGTCATTGGAACTCTGGTCTCCGCCCGAGTTACCCTGCTCGCATACAATGGGATGGTCTCATTTGGCTACGGCCACGTTAGCGATTGATTACATGTGTATATGGTTTCAACTGGCGTACCTTTGTGATCTCCGCGGCAGAAAGGCCATAGGTCAATGTCTCGTTGACTATGATGGCCAGTTTCGAGCTCCATGATGGTGTGAGGGACTGTTCTGCCTTGGTGGAGAAGGTCTGCCAGTAGCCGGGTGCATCCTGAGCACGTTTCGCAGCTATTGGTACGAGGACTATGCCGAAGATGATCAGGACAATGGTCTCCCGCAGTGCCGATGTTGGAACCATGGTGGCTTTTCCTTGGATGTCGCGGGGCGCCGGTAGAGTTGTATAGGGTATAGAATAGGAGGGCGGCGACCCCTGTGTGTTGTGATAGGTTCCGGCTCGGCGACGTTGGATATAAGGAGTTTGGTCCGAGGATGAACCCTCTCAAGACTTGAGGAAAAGAAGCGTTGAAGCTTGATGCGGGTGGATATTCTATAGAGGATGCATTGGATCCTGGCGGTAGAATTTACCAAAAGATAAAATACTAGAGTCTAGATAATATCTTATTCTTCCTTGAAAATAAAAGAGGAAAGAGCCAGAAAAGCCAGAAAAAGTGACCCAACGAGACGAAACGCTGACTCGGCTCATACGTCCTCGATTTTTTTCTTCTTCCAATTGAGATGAAACGAGCAAAGCGTTCTTCTCTGGCAATGAATGACGGAAATTCCTTCCTTTTTGCTGCGACCACGAATTGAGACCCTTGAGGTTTGTACTGGATTTTGGGTTTCCAGGTCGGTAGGCAGGTGTGTTAAAGGCGATATGAAACTGAATTGAGGGAAACAGGGAACAAGAAACAAGGCGGCCGTCCGACAACAGCGGTATAACAAGGGCAGGGCAGGCAGGCCGGCCAGCAACGACGGGCCA
>LKEA01000002.1:1106157-1129074 GCA_003795315.1 Cytospora schulzeri
TACTACTTGCTGTGCTTTTCAACAATGCTAATCGGCCAGGGCGGCTGGCTGGCTGGCGGCAGGGCAGACCATGGGACATCCTCACTGATCAGTGGATCCTGGCCCGGAGGATGCGAAAGCAAGCCAGCGAGCAAGCGTGTTCCACAACGGAGAAGGGGAGAATGGGGAGGGGGAAAAAAACAACCATGTACCATACAGAAAAACAACGCTCTTGCATTGCATATCCAACGGTTTACAAGGGGACCCAGCAAAACCAGGCACACACAGACACACAGACATAGACACAGTCACACACAGCTTTGTAGGAAGGGTGGAAGGTGTTGTGGGCTGTAACTTTAAACTTGGAAACGGGCCAAACCGACAGGCGGAGAGGGGCATGGGGACATGGGGGCATGAGGCATGAGGCATGGGGGGTCATGGTGGACATGACAACAGGAAAGAATAGAGTGCGACTGGGTAGTTGATAAGGAGGAGGCGGATCTACGTCATAGGTACTTAAGTACTATGGTAAGGAGACACAAACCTTGGGCGCACAACGACCGCAAGCAGCCCAAAAGGGTTCGACGACCATCATTTCTCCCTCATGGCTCCCTCATGGCTCACTCATGACTCCCTCATTCAGCAGTAGTAGTCTATCCTCCCCTGTCCACATTCGGTACGTACATTTCATTGGTTTTCCCTGAAGGCACTCGACGAAAGAAAATAGAAAGAGACAAAACTTTTAAATTCAATTGGCTCCTTCGGTTGTTCTGCTACTGCGCCGACCGCATTTGCAGAAATAAGCATTTCATCCTGCCAGGCAGAAGTTTATGCAACTAACTATAAGCCTAATTCTGGATGATGGGGAAAAAAAGGGTGGTGGGTTAGAGAGGCTGAGGATGGATGTGGAGGGAAGGAATCGGAAATGTGGCGCACTGCCCGGGCTTGTTCTTGGCTGTGCTGCTGAGGTTCAGCTTCTTATACACGTATAAACACCCAATCAATAAATAGTAAACGTAGGCTACTGCTTGCTTTGCTTACTCTGTAACACGGACAGAGAGGAAGGACGAATATAGCCAATGTTTCATCTGGAAGGTTGGAGACCAAATGGAAGTAGTCAGTCAGTCCCCTTGCGTTCGGCCGGCCTTTGCTCGGGCAGTTTTGGAACGACGCGGTCACCAGGAGGAGGACCATGTCTCAGGAATGCGTTTAGAGACCGAATATTTATA
Source organism: Cytospora schulzeri (assembly GCA_003795315.1). NCBI lineage: Eukaryota > Fungi > Ascomycota > Sordariomycetes > Diaporthales > Cytosporaceae > Cytospora > Cytospora schulzeri. The sequence goes on from LKEA01000002.1 coordinate 1,107,366, forward strand.
AACAGGACACCAAACAACAATCTTCACCATAATTCGCAGCCATTCACGGCACGGTATGGTCATTGGTTTTCCCCTTCCCGCCAGGAGAAATTATGGCCATTTTCCCTTGATCATTACGGACGTCTCATAGCTATCATACATACATACATTAGGTACTCCCCATACATATACGAGTACAACATGGGCTTCAAGATAAACCCTTCTCCCTTTTCTCAAAACCCGACTTTCAATTATGTTATATTTCCACCGGCCTGATGAAATGAGCCTGAACACCTCTTGGAATGCCTCGGATCATGTATATAAAAGTCCTCGCCGGCATGCGTCTTGTATCTGCCTTTCCTTCTCATTTGGTAATATCATTCGTGATTGGTCGTCATTAAAGTCGTAAAGACTCATTCTCGTACAGCGTCTCCGATCCATCCGACCGTGAGACAAGATTCCGTGTTATCGTCTACCGTCAACCTGGTCCTTTGGGAACCAGGCACCGTCAGGTCGTGAGATCAGTCGTGAGATCATTTGGAAGTTCGATGTCGACACCTTGTCGATGTCGATATGGGCCCGGCTGCCCGCTCGCGCACATCGATGCATTTGCTCAAGTCAAGCAACAATCTTGCTGTCATGCTTACGTCGCCGGAAAGGTTGATCAGACCCCGTTCCCAATGTAACGTCTTGTGCATATGGCTACACCATATCACATGGCATGCGACACAATCTCAGCGTAAACATCGTCCGGCAGCTTGCCGAGAAGGACCAGGGTCATAGCCTGGGTCTTTTCAGCATTCAAAGCCGGGAATGTTCTCAAGAAATGGCTTGGACTAGGAGTGAACATATGTCAGTAATCCATCATTAGCATGTCCTCTGGGACAAGTGCGACCTACTTGGGCGAAGCCATGATCTCGTCACGGTGGATGACCAGCTGCGCAGCGATGCAAACAATATTCAGATGCGGCCCGTACGCAAAGAGGAAGTCCCACAGCCTCAGCACCTCCGGCAAGGGCGGCGTGCAGGCGCACAGGGTCAGGACGCTCGGGAAGGCGTACAGCTCCGCCTGCAGACCCTTGGACATCAGGTACATGCTGAGCCTCGCGTCGACGATCCCCAGCACCTTGTCGACCAGCTTCAGGCCGCGGTGCACCCCGTCCATCGCCCCGCGGATGTACCCGGGGCACTCCTTCGTCAGGAGCTGGTGAAAGGCCACAAAGGCCTCGGCCTCGCTGCGCGCGGCGTAGAGGAACGGCGCGGCCAGCACGTTCATGCCCTGGACATATGTCCCCGGCTCCGAGGCCATACTGCTCTCCGACCCCTCGGTGGTGAGCGTCAGCGCGCGGGCGCGGTTCTTGGCGGCGGGGCTCGAGCTGTGGGAGGCACGTCCGCTGTGTGAGCTGTTTGTGGGTGTTTCCCTTGAGGTGGGGAGCGATGGCCGGGTGCTCGTGGCGGGTTGTGGTCGGGTGTCGTGAAGTTTCCATGCAATGGCATTAAGCAGACGGATCAAGCTAGCCTCACTTACTCGACGGCGGAAGAGGGGGTCGGTGGTGAGGGTTCGGAAGGTGTCGTTGCGGATCTTGGAATAGGCAGGCGAGGCGCCGCGGTGGACGAGGTCGAGATAGTCATCGGTCGAGAGGACGGGCGCGTCGAGCATGATAAGCCAGACGTATATGCGCAGGTTCGACTATACGAGAGCGCACATGCAAGTTAGCATAAGCTAGGTGTCACATGCAGCCGGCCGCATTGTCTTCGACCCAGATCCACATGGGGCTAATAATCGTCCAACTACTAACTCACCATGCCATCAGTGTCGCTCTTGACCTCCTGCTGTAGGACCTTGTAGCGTGCAGACTCCAGGGCGCTTTCGAAGTTGCCATCTGGTGGCCCATCACGGACGAGCTTCTCCAGGGCAAGATGGTCGTAAGCCTTGTTGCGACGGGTCAGGGCCCCGCTATTTCGCAGGGCGTGTGAGGACATGGCTGCGGCAGCGTTCAATTGATGGAGGGTCGGCGCGTCGCTGTTGGCTCTTCCGCGTGTAGGAGACCTGTTCGAGATGCCCAGTACGCTGCTGCCGACGGTGCTCGACACATTTCTCTGCCTTACAGGGGAGAGGCCACACTGCTGCTGCTGGCGGAGAAGTCCGTAACTGGATTGGGAGTGGGAGAGGGAGTGGTGTTGTTGTTGTTGTTGATGATGCTGGGCGCGTTGCTGGGTGATGAGCGAGGGTGGGTTCGTTATCGAGGCCCCGGGACTCGTTACTGAGCCCAGGTTGTGAGCAGAGGCCAATTTTCTCAGGGTTCGGTGAGGCGAGGACGGTAAGTGGAGCTGCGAGGGCCCCTGGAGGTTGGACGGTGTGGGTTGAAGTGTTGAGACTGTCGGTGGAGGGACGAAGGCAGTCGAGGGAATGTGTTCTCTGGTTGAACTAGGCATCTTTGCGAAACAATATGCAGTGGACAAGAGTCCGCCTGCCCAAGGCCTGTGTGCTCCGAACCTGTACGTGGATAGTCTGTCTGTACTGTTACAGTCGATGAGGGTTCTCGCTTTTCAGGGTGGTTGGTATAAGAGACCAGGTCCTGATCCACCTGGGGCAAGGTCCAAGAATCGCTTCCACCACACACACAGTGATTGGATACAATTATGCGAGACAAGCTTCTGAGATTTGTATACACTTTGTTCGAGAAATTCAATATGGCATCAAATAATTTCCAATTGAGTGTAAGGTTGAGTTAAGTCGGAAAATAGAGGTTGAAGTTTGAGGTCAGTTGCCAGACGCCAGACGCCAGATGCCAGATGCCTTGTTGTTGTATACTAAGCTGAGCCGCGGGGGCTGGTTCAAACTGCAGGTGGTGACGATGAAAGATGGTTGGCCGGAAGAAGCAAGCTGCAGCTGCAGCTGCGACTCCAACTCCCAAGTTCCAGCTCCAACTCCAAGCCACCTCAACCTAGCGCGTCCTTTTCGCGATTTACTGTGTCTTAGTGCATGTCACTACCTGCCAACTATGGGATTTTAGGTGAAACGCCCTGAACGCCTTTGGGGATTTTTTGAAATCCCACTGTAACAGGGGTTCTGGTTGAATACCTACCTAGGTACTTACGCAGTGGTAACCTTGGAATGCTGCAGTGGGCAGCCGCGAGGCCCAGCAGCTCAGCAGCCCTGTCAATCCGACCCAGCCTGCCAGCCTCAGTCCAACCAACCATTGCAGCACTCAGACATACTGTACATATTATATGTAGGTGATCACCTGGCAGCCCTAGGCAGAGCTTAACCGGAATACGGAGTCTAAACCAGGTACGATGTCTATCTCCCGTGACCTGCATATGTAACGGGCCCTATATAATTATAGATTTATATTATTCTGCAAGTTTCCCATGCATGTGACCTACTTGTGTAGCACTTACAGCTACGTCTTTTTTTTTGTTTTTCTTTTGAGTACCTGGTAGGTAGCACGGGCATCTACTGCATGCAATTCGAAAGGCTGGCTGCTGGTGGCTGATTCGTTGTTGTTTAATTTCAATGTTTCGGACCCTTGATTCCCTGACGGGGCAACCTGATTGGACTACCTGGACCGTTATTGTTCCGAGTCTCATTCATTCAGCCTTATGTCAGCCATCTTGCCATTCAGCCCGTCCAGGCACGTGCCATTCCAGGCCTCGGCATGTCTCGAGTCGAGTCCCGAGTCTCGAGTCCAAAAACTTGAGTCTCGACTAACGCCGCTCGCCACGTTGAGGAAGTTTTCTTCGTCGACCCTCTTCCGACGTCCCGCCACTACCCTGCCATCTCCGCCGCTATCCCAGGGCGGGACTGCGTGGCTTTCGGCATGCCCAGGATGATGGGGTTCAACATCCAGGGCGCCCCGCCAGTGACCTCATTGCAGTCCACCAAGAACCCACCGGCGCCATTTCGATCTCCGGGGGCCTCATCAATCTCGTCGACGGTCTGGACGGTCCATATTTCGAATGTACACAATGGGGGCCCTGGTCCTCCAAGTCGTCGTATGTAAAACTCGTACACGCGTTTTGTGACGTTTTCGTTATACGACAAAACTCAGTTGCAATGACGCTCTCCTTCCTTCATTTGGGTTTTACTCCCGGTGCCAGTCGAGTTTGCGTTTTTGGTCATTGCCAACGCCATCGCCATCGCCATCTGCCTCGTGGTTTCACCTCGTGGGAAACGACTTTCGCCAGTCATGCATCTCGTTCGGGTCTCGCAACGACCTTTTGTCGACTAGTATGTATAAGTTGGCTTGGCTCGCGGGAGAAGCGCTTCTGGGAATGCTTCTGGGTCAACCAGGAACAAACCTCGTCCTTTAATAAGATGCACCGACTGATCATCGACCGTTTTACTGTCTGCATATGTACGGGCAAGTGATGCGTCGTAAAGATGCGATCTTCTGCGGTCTATCAATGGCATCAAGCGCACTAAGTATGGTGCAATGGCGACATATCGCGGCTCATTGGCCACCCCCCTGTCATCCCTGAGTCTAGCCCCCACCATTCCGGGGCTGCGGTCTCTAGCTTTTTCGACTTCAGACGTCCCTCCCCTTTGTCGTTGTTATTAGGCTGGACTCATTTTGACAGGGCACGACTCGAGAGGATCAATTCTATCAGTCACGACAACTTGTTGGGACTGGGTACATACGAGCCTCTTTCAGTGAAGGGTAGGATCGCTATCTACCCGCGGTCGTTCTCAATCTCCTGCTGGAGGCCATCGGTCGTGCATCTGACCGACTGTCCGGCCCGACTGCTCAAAATTCTATACAGCAATACAGCAGTACGGATTAGATGCTCATGCCCGATAACTTGGGCCCTTTTCCCAAGCCTTTCCTGCCTTCCCTTTTCGGCTGACAACTGCCACTACACTGGCTCGAGAAGACCCTAGCCGAAATTCTTGACAGCTTGATACCCGAGAAAAGAACATGTTGATACTTTCGCAGTACTTACGGCGCATGGTAACTCGCGGCTAGTCGAGTCGGATCTATACACTAGTAATAACTTAACCAGATATTAACTCTATCTCAAGGATCAGCCGCGCTGATTTCTGTTCATTGAGACTTGCGGTCCTTAGCTCGGACCCTCTGCCCTTGCATATCATCCACCCACTCCACAACTTCCAGGGAAGTGCGCATATCTTCTCCAGCGCTATACTGGTGTAATGGCAGATCTGTCCACCAAAGTCAAGTCGAAGTCCCACGTCCAAGGCGGTGGGTCAGCCTAACGTTGAGGTCCCTGGTCTGTTAACTCGGTATCGAATTGTCACACTTCCCCCGTCGTCCCCGTCTTTGCCCACTATCCGACTAGTCTTGGGCTGGCAAGGTCCCAACGAGCAACCAGGTTCTGCAATCACGCAATCCCTAAGCCTATCGGCCCCCGGGGGGGATCCCATCACACCCTTTCCCTCCTTTAGACATACATATTGTTGCAATCCTCGAATTGGAGAGGCTCCCACCACCTAGCTTACTTCGTCATTCCCATCATCTCTTTCACCATATCTCATTTTTGTCAGCCATCCTGAGCCAGGTCAGGATAGGATACGTACGCGGGAAGCCCGTGGCTGACATCGAATTCGAGACAAGCGTCCCTTCTGTCTCCTGGATCTTACAGCCTTGACCATACTAACTTGGCGACCTGGTCCTGTCTTCCTCGTGTGGACGTTGCGTTCTGGACTGAGTCCATCATTGTCTTTTCCCTGGATCTGGAGAAGTCGGAACGAGAACTAATCTGGAGACCTGCTCCTTTTACATTTTTTCGGACGACATTGCGCCATTCACCAACTATACTCGCCATCTGTGGTCAACCCCCAGTCTTGTACGGGATATTATCTATCACCACCCCATTTGACCAATAAGCCGTGTCTCACTTCGGTGTGTCTCTGTTTATTGAACCCGACCACCGACTTCACCTCACCGGATTCGTCTTGCCGACTACTACGACCCTGGACCCGAAGCTGTGGTTCGGAAGGCTAGCACGTGGTTGAAGTATTCCTCTCCCACGTCTGTTAGGCATACAAGACTTTGCCTCGGCAATCTGCTCGCTTGGGCTTGAGTGTGGTCTGTGTCTCGTTATCACATATCAAGACGGGATACTCGAAGCCACGGATCGCTTAGTGCCGTGCCTGGCCTCATCGCGGCCCTACCTCCGCGGAAACTAGACCGGTCCCTGGCCATTTGACGCCAAGATCAAGCGCTGCTGAAGTCCACATAAATCACGACTTGCAGCCGTTGGACTACAAATCTGGCCGTCGTTCTCGACTTTCTGTCAAACGGTCGTACTTTCTCTCAGTTCTTACCGGCCCGCCTCCGACATTACCTTTTTCCCTACCAGCTCCTTGGAGCCGAAGAGTTCGAGATGTCGAACGTACGGACTAAGGTCGGCCATGGCCTGGCCAAGTTCTTTAACATCCAGCTGCAGAACCCCCAGCCCTATGAAGATGAGGTGACAAGAGGCGAGTCTGTTCTGTCAGGCTTCTCTGCCTACTCTAATACCGAGACATATGTTGAACCTGCTCCTTCAACCGCGGATTACTTCCGGGAATTGACGCCTTCCGGTCAGGATGTCCTTGACTACCTGAAGTCTCTGTTTCCTTTCCTTTCATGGATCACGAAGTACAACCCCCAATGGTTCCTTGGAGATCTCGTCGCAGGTAAGTCTCGTCCGCGCCAAGATTCATTCGCCATGTGCTAATTAGACAACAACCAGGTATCACGATCGGAGCCGTGGTGGTCCCCCAGGGTATGGGTTATGCTTCACTAGCAGAACTTGACCCCCAGTTTGGGCTGTACTCTTCTTTCATGGGTGTCTTGCTGTACTGGTTCTTCGCGACTTCCAAGGATATCACAATCGGAGTAAGTAACATGCCACGACTACCGATCTCGATGCAATACTAACCTGTTTAGCCCGTTGCCGTCATGTCTCAAGTCACTGGTGAGGTTGTCAGAGCCCTGAGGGACGAGTTCCCCGACATCGATCCGCATTTCATCGCCTCTGGCTTAGCCATTCTTTGTGGTGCCATCGTCTGCTTCATCGGCCTGATTCGGCTTGGCTGGATTGTCGATATGATCCCCCTGGTATCCCTCTCGGCCTTCATGACAGGGTCAGCCATCAACATTCTCGTCGGTCAAGTCCCAACAATGATGGGTATCAAATTCCCAAAACCTTGGACCACTCGAGATGCCACGTACCGCGTCATTATCAACACATTGAAGTATCTCCCGCGCACTAAAATCGATGCTGCCATGGGGCTGACAGCCTTGATCATGCTCTACGGCATCCGAAGTGCGTGCCAATTCGCCGCAAAGAAGTATCCGGGCCGTCAAAGGCTCATCTTCTTCGTCATGACCATGCGCACAGTCTTCGTCATCCTGCTGTACACCATGATCAGCTGGCTTTGCAACATGCACCGACGCGAAGACCCCCAATTCAAGATTCTCGGCTCCGTTCCCCGAGGTAAGACCCTTTGAAGCACCCTACATATTGAGAAGCTACATGTTGCTAACACCAGTCAAGGATTCCAAAATGCGGCGGTTCCAGTGATGAACAAAGAGCTTGCAAGCAAGCTGGCCCCCTTCCTCCCTGCCTCCTGCATTATTCTCCTGATCGAGCACATCGCGATCTCCAAGTCTTTCGGCCGAGTCAACAATTACGCAATCAACCCGTCACAAGAAATGGTTGCTATCGGAGTTACGAACCTTTTGGCACCTTTCCTTGGTGCTTACCCTGCCACGGGTTCTTTCAGTCGTACAGCCATCAAGGCAAGAGCTGGAGTGCGGAGTCCTTTCGCTGGTGTCATCTCAGCATGCGTGGTGCTGCTGGCTATCTACGCGCTGCCCGCGGTCTTCTTCTACATTCCCAGTGCCTCGCTGTCAGCTGTCATCATCCATGCCGTAGGTGACCTGGTGACGTCGCCAAACACCGTGTACCAGTTCTGGCGCGTCTCTCCCTTCGAGGTCTTCATCTTCTTCCTCGGTGTTTTCGTCACGATTTTCACCACTATTGAAAATGGTATTTACTGCACCATCTGCGTCTCAGCTGCTATGCTGCTTTACCGCATCCTCCGAAGCCGTGGTCGCTTCCTCGGGCGCATCAAGGTCCACTCTGTGCTGGGCGATCAGGTCATCGGACACGAGTCGAACAAGGCACTTGGCGAGTACGGCACGTTCAACCCCGACTCGGCGGTTCACCCCGACCCTGCGGCGCGCAACGTCTTCCTGCCCATCAACCACGAGGACGGCTCCAACCCCGCGGTTGATCTCGACCAGCCCTACCCAGGCGTCTTCATCTACCGCTTCGCGGAGGGCCTGAACTACCCTAACGCTAGCACCACACTCGAGTACATGACAGACTACATCTTCAGCCGCACCCGCAGGACGAACTTGTCATCATACGCACGCCCTGGCGACCGCCCCTGGAATGATCCTGGCCCATCCAAGCGCGCCCTGAAGAAGGCTGCGGCCGGAGACATCAACCTTGATGCGGACAAGGAAGGCCTGCCTTGCCTCAAGGCTGTCATCCTCGACTTCAGCTCGGTCAACTTCGTCGACATCACATCCGTACAACAGCTCATCGACGTGCGCAACCAGCTTGATCGGTACGCTTCTCCCGACAATGTGGACTGGCACATCGCTTGCATCAGCAACCGGTGGACCAAGCGTGCCCTCGTGGCGGCTGGCTTCGGCTACCCGGCCGAGAGGGCAGATGGCATGCACCACAGGTGGCAGAGCATCTTCTCCGTGGCGGAGATCGGCGGTGATAACTCCGCTGCCGCGGCGGAAGAGGCGCGCCTGAACGAGAAGGTGGTCAGGGACAGGAGCAGCGCGAACTCTGAACACAAGGTCGAGGAAGGCCTGCAGGATCCCGACCACATCAACATCGCTGAGACGGGCAGCGCCAGTGGTGGAAGCTCGCATGACGACGAGATCAAGGGCGCCCCGATGGCGGAGCACAAGGCGTCCAACCAGAAGCCCAAGACGGTCGCGGTTCACGGCCTGAACAGGCCGCTGTTCCACGTCGACCTGACGAGTGCCTTGCAGAGCGCCATCACGAACATTGAGGCCCGCAACGCGGCGGTACAGCCGAGGCAGTCGACCGAGAGCGCCGGTCTGGCGGGGAAGAACTAATTTCTTGAATGATTTTCACGTTGGATTTTTTGAAACGTAAATGAAAGTTTCCTCCCCAGCTGGACATATAGACGGGGCCCCATTGGCATGGCGAGCGAGCATGGAGTAAAGAACTGCTGGGCCTTGATTGGGATAATGGCTTCATGTATGAGCGGATGATGATGCATTCGGTGGGGGGGTTCTTGTTGTTTCTTTGGGGACAAGAGAAAGTCATCCTTGACTGCTGTGTCGTACGGAGAAGTACGCACCCACCATCTGAGCTGGAATCCGGGGGTTTTTCCTTGGATGGATTTTATTACACTTATGATATCCCCCTTGCCGAGATATTTGGCCATATTGATTTTTAAATAACGATTGATTCTAAAAGTTCCACAACCACATCTGAGGAGCCTTGCGCAACACACTGCCTTGAGTGATATGTTTTCTGAATTCTAGTCTCCCGCCTTGGGGTAGCTGGCTTGTTCAATCTTGATGTGCACAGCTCGTCATCCACTGACTATCGAGCTGCTGCCGCGCCCTTGTCCGAGTACATCTTCCGTCTTGTCTGGGTATGTATGTCTACTGGTTTTGCTAAGCTCTTACGGATTGGGTAGGCGAGGTTTCCCAGAAGGTGCCAGGCATTGCCTCACATGACCTCTTCGAGAGTATCATTCCCAACGTGTAAAGTCTGTTGTCACCAATATGCACTCTGCTTCCCAACGGGTATCTTCAAAGATAGTAGTATACACTTGACTTTCCTTGCAGAAAACAACTAATCTTCCAACTCACATCTGCTTGATCCTCGTCCCAGTGTGCCCTTCATATCAAATCCTGGGGTCACGGGTCACGGGTCTCACGAACCTTTAAGATGATGCTTCACGTTCTCGGAGCCGGGTCAGCCTGGTGGACGACATGATATCAATCAACACCCGGGCCGCATACGAGGGAGCGTACTGTGATCCGTTACGTGCCGGTCGTGCTTTTCACTGTCCATACCGCTGACGCCGTTTCGTCAACCATACTCAAGTATGTATATATGTATACCTATCGCCGCCGTGTTAAGGGGAGGAATACCGAGCCGTGAAGCGCCAGGTCCCAATCTCTCGGCCTGGTGTAGTGGGACAGCAGCAGTTGCAGATAACCTCCTTATGTACTTGGCAAGCATCTTGACCTGGAAGACATTCCTTGGGAGGTTCGGGAAGGGGGGTGTGGGGATTGTGCATCGAGGGTGGAAGTTTATGGTGACTAGGTGATATGCCTCTCTCATGCTTTTGACAGCAATGGAGAAAGAGTGATATACGTCTACAGTAGACGTTATATTGGGGTGGCCAGTGAACATGGAGGCATATGCGATGGGACGCTCTACGAGATCTAGAACGGTGACAGCAGAGAATGGAACACGACAATTTAGGCTGTCGTGTGGGTGACACTCTGAATAGATCGTTGCCGGGATATGTCTCGGGCATGGCGGTAGGGCCTGGTTTAGACCACATGTGCCATCTCCTGCTCACGGTAGCTGAGAGGAAAGGGGTAGGTATCACGAGGCCGAAGTGACATGGTGAACAGGAGCAACTGCAACATAATACAGGTGAACAAGTTCCCTACTGGGTGCTGGGGATATACAACGGTGAACCGGTGCACATGTCATGGGGAATGCCTGAATTATACAGATATACATGCGAGGCCATTGTGAACCCCAAGCTCAAGCGGTCATATGTGCATAGATATGCATTCCCAAAAACATACACAAGTACACAGATAAACTCAACCTTGTCTTCCAACGGTCTACCTGAGTTCGAGGCACGTGAACCCCCCTCTTATATCTCTCCAACACACTGGCGTGGACCTGCGCATCTTGCTACCCAGGCCCCCTTGCGAGGGTTGCCCTAGCAGTAGGGTTCGACAACAAGATACCGCGCATGGGAAACAGGAGCACGAGGAGGTTCTCCTTCCCAGCAAAATACCAAAGGATTTGGCGCAACGCCGTAGCTCATAGGTGACAGTCGCACCTCACCGGCCTCAACGTCCTAGACGCAGCATTTCCATCCAACATAGGGCAAGCAGACAAGGCACCTGCAATCCAGATTCTTGTGACTTACTCTCAGCCCTATCATTCATTGGGGGTTCCTGTTGGGCTCAAGCTTGTGGCTGGACCATGACAAGCAGCCCCGTGAAAGTCTGGCAGTTCCAGTCAGTAGTAACTTGCAAATTCAGATATATGGAATTATCTCTGTAGAGGCTAGCCCTACCACAGAATGGCGGCCGCTTTACAACTTGGGCACAGACATGGCCCATAAGTACAAAGCATGTTGATGAGGAGCTTGGATCCCTGGCAGACTAGTAAGACTCTGATTGCTCACCTGGCAAAACATTTGATGCTTTACAGCTATGTAAGTCCGGCATCCAACGCAAGACGGAGCATGTGATTGGGTGACCCACATCTTGACCAACATGTTTTCTAAGCATTTTGTCGAGTTCCGTGTTGTGATGGTGACAACGCTGAAACACCTGGGTACAAGATGATATAGGAGCGAAATCTGGTCAGATACGAGTTAGACTTGGTTCATAGTGTCATAACAAAGCTTGGTTGCTTCATCACTGTAGGTAGTTCAAGTTCCCATCCTACTAAGCAGGATATGCGGCCCACCAAGCATTGAGCAGCGGCTTGGCTACCTCAAGAATAAGGGTTGGTAAAAACCTGCAAAAGTCAGAAGGGTTGCTTAATGGCCCTAATGCTGTGCAGTCAGCCTTGCCAAGACAGCAATGCCACTCAGTATTACTGGTTTGCGCCAGCCTTGCTGAAACCAGACCTTGCTTAGTCGCCAGTTCCCAGCCTTGGTCTGACATCGTCTAACAGGCGAGGCTGACTTGGCAACAAAAGTGAAAGAACAGCAGGGACGAATCAAGAGCATACATGCCTTCCACATCCAACAGAAGCTATGTGAAACCTGTTGGAATTCCTTCTACACCAAGCGAGTCCATAGAAGAGTGGTTGCGAAGTCAGGTCTGTAGGCGGACCTCAAGCTCCTGAAACACCGTGAACACTATAAAGAAAATACGGCATCGGGTTTTGTACACCACCCCAGTATAGAATCTGTGCCTGATATTGGTGCAACCGTTGATGCCCATGGTGTCACAGCCCCCCAAGATTGTACTTCACCAGGTGGTAACCTTGGAATAGCCCAGGCAACAATCAGCTCAGTGAGGATCGACCGCGTCAGACAATATGCTGTACTAGATCATGGCAACAGTTGCACGTCTCTTTGCGTGGAACATCACGTTAGCGAAAGATAGCAGAAGAAGATGGAAACAAAATGTGTGAGTGCAGATTCAGTCCTGAGCGACTGCCGTGGGTTGATTCATAGTTTGTGGCTCGTACCAGGTTGTCACTTGGAACGTTACGTCTCGTTCTCCCAGAGAGATTGAAGCCATCGCGGATCTCCGACCAACGACTTGTGTCTGTGCCCCGGGCCACTCATTGTCACTCGTCGATCAAGGCCAGCAGACTGCCAAGCCAATGCGCAAGAACCAGCCCCAACCTCGTATTCGTGTACCATCCCTCGGAAGGTAGGTGGGGCCAGAGTTCGGACGCAAAGGTCCAGCCATCAAGGTGCCCATGGTGCCAGAAACTGGACATTACGCTCATTTAAGCGTTAATTGACATCGTGGTGGTTTGTCCTTGCCTCCGCGGTGTGGCACACAAAACGTCGTGCCTCGGCTAGGGCTCCGTCCTCATTGATTCCGGCCTTCGGAGAACCTGCCCGGAATGGAAGATATCCCATGAGATATCGGTGACCGGACATGGCCTGGCTCTTTCGCGGTCGTTATAGACTCTGTAAAAGATGTAAAGAAGGGCTTGAGATCTAACTATTTGAGGTGGATGCCGAGAATGTGCGGCCGTGGTTGGGATGGAATACAGGTCTGGTCACACTCCAGATCTGGTATTCGGACACATATTTCTGCCCAACACCTCCTTGAGCAGTGGCACAGGGTGAACACGGACGTGAGGTTGTGCTGCACTTGTGTCAAGCACATTAACAGGTCTCACTGTGGCAATTATTGTGCGCCCCGGCGGTATCACAGGCTGATCGCCCCGTCGCTCAGCTTCCTGCAGTGGACGGGCACGTCGCTGGCTGGCAGCAACAAAAAAAAAAGGAAAGATGTCATTATCACCCCTTGCGTCTGTTGTCTGCTCCGCTGTTGTGGTCACGGCCTTGAGGTTATCTATGAAGCAGCCATACGGTGCTGCTCCGCATCACGCAAGTCAAGCTCCACCGAGCTTTGGGAAGCTTTTATCGTTGGTGACCAGAGCTCCATCATCACGCAGTCAGGCAGACATATCTGATATGCGGCTCTCGACTGGCATTGGGCCATGGAACACGCCGCGGATCTGGCCCGGTACTTCCCCGGAAGCGGGTAGCACGGGCTAGTGAGACGAACCAGATTTGTTGCTAACGATCGAAAGAGGGAGGTTGCTGTGTGGTCCCCCGACGGTCAAAGACCCTTGGGCTGAGCAGCGATTTTCCCTGCTCGCTGCCGGCTATACCCGCCAGTAAAGGGGGCTCGAGAAAAGCCCGGCCCGCTCTTGATCAGGGGTACCGGGATAGCTGTTGTAGTTTATTTTGACTACAAGTCGTCCTCCCCCCCGTGAATCGCTGGCCCCCCCGACCTTCCTTCCAGAGACCTCGCGGCGGGAGACAGCACTAATAGTGCCAGTCTGCAAAAGTAAACCCGCCTCCGGCTGCTGTACATCCACTGTGCACGGCAATTATGCCAGCGTTCTGAGTTTTCAAGTGGCGCTGGCAATGCTTTGTGCAGTCTATGCGAGCTGCATTCCGCAGCAAGACTGGTCCCCCCGGGGGTACCATTGAGCCATGTAACCCTCATCCTCGTGGCGCTCCGGGAAGTAGCATATGGAGATCCTCAGTTCTCTTTCTGGCCTTCAAGGTACTTCTCATTGGGCAGGCCTGGACTTGTCTCGGGTTGGGCCCACCAGTGGTAGCTTGAGACAATCGCCTTGCCCCATGGCCAGGGAAAGAGGGGGAGGGGGTGCATGACAGGACGTAGGTAATCTCTGTTGGCAAGCCCACCTGCCAGTATACCATCAAACCTGTATGTCTTTGGTGAACGGGGCGACGCCGTACAGCGGATGGTGGATGGCGACATACTCGCCGTCATGGAGCGCATAACTCCGCAGAAGATTTCGCTTGAGCAGAGCTGTGTGTTTGCTGAAGGAGTACAGCTCTTGATCCTTGAGGATCCCGATGCTTGCCATTGGTGCTTTTTTGGGGGTTTGCCAGTGAAATTGCCGTGGCGTCCGGCTCGCTACAGCTGTCATGCAGACGATGTCAAACGCGAGGCATCTCAGGGCGTGCAATGTCACATAACCGTTGAGCCTCTCAGGTAACCGGGCGCCCTCTGCTTCGGCTTTGCTTTGTCACTCTCCCGTATTGTCTATTCTCTCAAGTTTCTGAAAAGAACCTTTTGTTCCTTGTTGTTATCTTTCCTTTTTCAATCTTTCTTTTGGACTAGTGTCGTCGTCGGTGATCCCCATTCGTGAACAAACAGGGAGGGAGGGGGGCGTCGGTGATCGGAATTTTGATCATGGGAGGCAAAGTTTCAGACGAGTGCGTGGATTTGGTTCTAAACTTGCTAGTTGCAAGAGATAGTCTCATTAGCTTCTCTGCAAAGCATCAAGCCAATGCCAAAGGCTTGCAGACCCGACAGATTGCAAACGTACCTCTAGCTCGTTCTCCCAGTTCCTACCAAGGGGAAGAGCTTGACGTCCGAGAAGGCAGAGCGGTATCATGGCAGTGTGGTTTAAACGTAGGAACAATGTTCCTTGAACCAGACATTTGCTTTCCATGTGTAGGTTCTGCGTCGATACCAGGACAGTATTGGCGTTGCACGAGACGGGAAAGAGGTTATCACTTCTCATGGCCAGACGCACAGGATTGCTGCCCATGATCCAAGAAGTGACAAAGGACCTCTCCTGCTTTTGTAAGACACGCTTCCGGTATTGCAGAATCAACAGTCTTTCTGGGCTCGTTGTATCGGGAAGGTGAGCGTTCGGCGCCATCCGGAAAGATCTTCTTCAGCGAATCGTGGCAGTTCGTAATGGCAAACATCTTTGCCATTAGGTCTATGCGCATTTTCTAGGTCGGGTACCTGCTGTCTTGAGCTAGCTGGCCTGCACTCAGTACTCTTCCTCGAGAATAGAACTGTTTCTCCAGATCCAACCAAGGGGCATACCTGCAATGATGGACCTTGTCCGCCCAAGCCCTTATTTGTCCCACCAACCTGGCCTAAGACCCTCTGGCGATCTTCCGTCGTTACACGCTCGAAAAGGGCCGCCCGTTATAATGCAAGCTTGACAACCTGAGGATTGGCTGTACTGGTCTCCGGAGACAAAGCTCCCGCGTCTTCAGTGGCTGGGATTTTCTCCCCGTGGTGTCTTGGATCGGGTGACTGTACCGTAAGTGTGCTTTGATGCCCAGGTGGCTGTTGTGACGCTCGAATCGGTGACACTTGACTAGCAAAGAGGACAATCCCTTCTTCGACCCAGCTTGTCCGTGATCGTTTCAAGTCATATTGGGATTACAAGTGGGTAATAGCGGTTATGCTGAGGATGAAGAGAAGTTAGTTGTAGAAGCATCAAGACGCCCGAGAGGTTGTCAACTTGCACGGACCAGGGACCGCTGAAGGACAGGCAATTAGGCGCTGTACTTGCAGCCTCGCCTGGAGCTGATCCTTTCTGGCTCCAATACCTACTTACTTAGGGTGTTAGGTACCGCTGTTGTTCCCCCATAGCGGTCCTGAGAGAACATATTCCTAATCCCGGGTCTTGTCGAATTCATGATGCATCTCCAGACATGCCTCGAATACATTAGAGAGCCTACATTTGTCTACTCATACTTCATGTACGATACAACTTGGAGGATACAGCCTGCAATTGTTAATATGTTTTATTTTCCATATATAAATTACAAGAAGCTGGGAGGCAAATGATCAACCGAGGTAGCATCAACACAACATAACTCACGCAACAGGATCATGGTGGCCCCCTATAATCATATCAAAGGAAGCTTCTGAACCACATACCACAACCTCCGGGATGTTGCTTAACATTTAACCTCTAGAAATGCAATTGCGTGTCACTGGAGAAGCAGAAGCGTAAAACTAACAATTCGTGCCAAAATATCAAATGATACAGCCCTTTTTTTGTTTTTTTAATTCTTTTCCGGGGTTTCAAAGACTAAACTACATATGTATGCAGACCCTATGAATACGTTGTCCTTATTGTTCTTGCAACCCATGCATGTAACGGGCGATTTCTACCAAGACGCCATGGCCGCCCGTCGTTGGCCTTTTTCCACCGACCAAAAGTGTTTTGTGTGACCTTACCAGTCCTTCAGAGAAGCATAACGTCCCATCCAGATGCCAGTGCATGATCAAAAGCAACAACACGGGTAAATGAGGGGCTTATAAAAGCAAATAGAGCAAGAAGCAAGGATGGAGGTGGGCTCTGTAGCCATCCACGACAGGGCTGATCTCTTTGATAAGCATTGGTAATGTGACCGCCTTTAGTTGGGCTCGCTGCGGAGAGGGAAGTAACCATCAGGCATAGGCTGAATGTGCCAAACACGATCGCCATCCTTCTCGAAGGCATCAGCCCAGTCACGATCCAAGGCTTGGGGGATAGTGTAACCCAGAGTTGAGCTTCGGAGACGCATGCGGACGAGGTGGCGCTTCTGGTCAGAAGACACACCATCGGCGAAGCCATCCCGGCGATGCAGGATAGAGAGATTGTTGATGAAGTGCAAATCACCCTCCTGGGTGGAGAATTGGAACTCGGTAGCACGCGCGATGGCCTCAATGGCGTCCAGTGCCTCGATCTGCTGGGTGTTGAGGGTTGGCAGGTGAGCCTTGCGAGGATGAGCCAGGGAACCCATGAGAGGAACACGGCCAAAGTTCATGATGAGCTTGCCATCGAGATGGAAGAGGACAGGGCGGCAATGATACCGCGGGCTGTAAAGTTTCATTGTTAACATGCATTGCAGTGGCGTGTTTTGTCCGAGATAAAGAACACTTACAACGCAAAAGGCCAGTCCTCACGGGCCAAGACTCGAATGAGATCAGGTCGGGTAGCAGCCAGAAAGTTATATATGGTGGCAGCGGAAGCGATGACACACTTCCCACCCGTAGCGGCTGTGCCTCGAGTGAGCCAGGAAATGACGTCTCCTGTCTCCTCGTTGTGGAACGTCTTTCACACACCGTCAGCACAAGTTGACTGTAGAGATAACAAATTCAATCACTTACGATGGGATCTGTGGAGTGGCGGTGGTGATTCCTGTTGGCCTTGTCGGCGACGATGTGGACTGGATCATGTCAGTCTCATACATCAGGGCTAGAAGACAGAAATCCAGACAACATACCAAGCATGTTTCCTTTTCTGTCTTGACGGCCGCGCTTGTCGGCAATATGGGCAGAGATGCCCATGTAAGCAAGAGTCAAGTCCTCGGCTGAAAAATCCGCGGGGTTCAGACCACGGATGACAGAGAAGCCGCGGCCATTGTGTATGTCAAGGCTGAGCTGCTGCAGCTTCTTGCCAAGATTTGGTAGCTCAAAGTTGTCACAACCAACTTTGGAGCCGTCCAATCCGAGATCTATAGTCGAGAGAGCGTCAGCACCAAAGTTTTATGCAGGAGGAATGATTGGTCTGGTAGGGATATGCCAGGCTGAGTCGTAATACTTACCCTTGAACAAGGTGACAGCCTTGTGGACCTCGTCAACGTCAAAGTCGGTCAGGTGGTAGATCCAGTTATTGCGGTTGGCAAAGTCAGTGCCAACCCAGGCAAGCTGCCCACCGATGTTGGAAGGGAATCCCTTGGGGAGAGTGTCGAGACCGGCAGTGGCACCAATGTCGCAGACATTGGCGATAGGTGCAGAGACAACAGTCTGGGCCGTGATGGAAGACATTGTGGCGTTTTCCAGCTGTGAATATGTTAGCTATCATGTATGTAGATGTAATAAAGGGCTGGGCGGAAAGGATGACCTGCATTGCTTGCTATAACCTGATGGCAGAATGGTCGATGATAGGTTCGTTGGTGTTTGGATAGTTGACCAGGGAAGGGGAAGTTTTCTTTTGTGAAGAAGTGCTCAGAAGACAAACAAGAAAGCCCCAAGTACGAAGAAGAGAAGTCGGAACGATTGTGATAAGTAGTGATCGAGTGACTTGGTGCTTTGTGGCTGGCTGGAGAGCGACAGTGTTGATGGTGTCGATGGCCAAACCCGAAGTGGAGATGTTGTGAAACAGAAGAGAACGAAGAGAAAGTTAAGGGCAGCTCGAGAACAAGTACCTCAAACAGGAAATGATCTGGCAGGATAACACAATAATAGAACAGAGAAGGAAGGGGGGGGAGGTAACCAAAGATTAGACAAGACGGTTGACTGACGTGCTTCTACTCGAAGGGTACCTGATGAACAAGAAGGCACGCCAGTTACTTGCCTTGGTCCGAACACACTGAAGACTGTAATCTCCTTTAAGGAAGTGGCGCTAGACAAGAGAAGCAGTACGAGGGCGGGTTCTCTTGCTATGCGTCAAGCTCTTGTGGGGAAGGGGAGGGGGGTATATCGCTTATAGACACCTTGAGCTGTCTGGTAATAGAGAGAGAAGGAAAGGAAAGGCACGCGGCAGATACGAGAAGGTGCCACCTTTTGTTTTTATCGTCCATGGCCGGGTAGTATTCACTTTCTCGAACAAGAGGTTGTGAGGGGATCAAATGTGAAAGTAACTGATGGCACGGTGTTGTTGTTATTGTCCACCGCTTGGGAAGCTGCATATCTGCAGGCAGGTGAGAGTCCGACTCGATGACAACATGCCAAGGTTGAGGAGATTAAGGCTATACATGTGTCCATGTGTAGCTAAGCACAGATACAGACACGTCTGTAGACACGAGCCGAAACATTGGATCTAGGGGTTGGGGCTCATGAGCCGCTCCCTTTGTTCGGCATCGAAGTCAACATCGGAGTGGTGGACCAGATCTAAGGAATTTCCTCAAACATAAGCAACTTCTATATAAGAAGCGTGAAAAGCTCGGAGGCTCGAGTGTTAAAAACACTGCCTCTTGAGGCTCTGAAAACCTGAGAGTGACAAGAGGATCTTGCATTGACCCTCCCTCTGTGATGCATCAGGGTCCTGCCCAAATAAGAAAAGAATATCCTGCAGCCAGCCACAGGAACCTCCAAAGCAAACATGATATCTCTCAAGGTATTGCTGCTCTCAGGGTGGGTGTGGAAAGCATAAGGGTGCAGGGGGTGTGTGAAAAGGGGAGAAAGGGCGTGTGTAAATGTAGAGCCACTGAACATGAACAAGCCAAGCCCACTTGAGCTTTGAGAGACTGAACGAACCTGTAATTTTCGCTTTCAAGAACTTTTAGATATGTGCGTACCCGGGTATCTAGATAGGTATATCTGCAGGTAGGCAGTGGTGTGGATGCTGGTGAAGATCTGTGGCAGTCGTTGCTACAAGAAGAGGAAATCGGGGGGATACTGGAGAGGCTGGCCACTTACAGGCGGACAGATCGAGCTACCAGTTTGGCAGGTATCACAAAGCATCTTCAGCTGCAACAAGAGAGGATCTTACTGTATTTCCGTACATGAGCCAGGGGTTTCGTGGCAGGAGCAATAAGCTACGCGTGTTTGGTGCAGTGGTGCAGTGGTGCAGCATGCATGAGGAGCAAAGGACACAACACATGTGCAGTTACATATTTACCTATGTACTGTATATATATTATATGGAGCGGAACCCCGGAAGGGTCTAGTTGCAGGGACGGAAGCGGGAGGAGGCAGCAAGAAAATTCTGCTGTCGCCTTGCACCGTAACTGTGGGGAGTGCGTTCGTCGACAAAGCACCTGGGCCACCCGAGCCTCTACTCCGGGGCTACTACTACATACAAATACGTTACTGCTACCGTACCCTGCCCCGGGCGAGGGAAGTGGGTTCCGTACAGCCAAGCATTTGGACTGCTTCACTGCCGTTTGTGTGGCCCCTGGCGCATAACTTTGACGGGAAGGCGGGAAGATGCTCACAACTGATCGATCTGTGTAGGTGGCCGTCCGTGACCGATGTCTATCTGTCGGATGTCTCTGTCTGTCTGATGCCTGACGTGTATGTATGACAGACAAACTGCCCGTCCGCTTCCCCCCCCACCCCTTGTTGTCCGGGGAAAATATTTTCTCATGTTGCAACATATATGACTACCACATTATGTCCCGAACCGTTGAATAATGAATCAAGAAGTCCAATTAGGTAGATCGGAAATGCGCCGGTTGATTCCTTTTGCGAGCCGGAGGATGCAGGAGGTCTTCACCGGTCGTGAGCTGGCAGCTCAAGTCGCTGGCACCCAAGCAGTAGGTATTTCGTACGTTATCCAACCCGGCTGGCCAGACTCGGTAGTAGGGAGCACCATGGGAACCGTGGGTGTATCTACGTTGACAGCTTGTCGTGGAAACATTGTTTTATAGGATCGGGATTGAGTCCGGAACACAGCTTGACAGCTTTGTAGTGTGACCCTATCTGCCGTGCCCGACATTTGATTCGGTCGTCCATAACAGACAACTGTCGGGTTCATTCGCCCGTCTGTTGTTGATCGTTCGAGGGCCCATAGGCTAGACCAAAAACGCCCAACCGATCCGCACCACCCTCAATCCGGAGGAAGATCCAGCGCGAGGGAAATCATGTTGACCCTAAGTGCATACGCACATCTGCAATCCTTCCATTATAATGTGCACCAGAGCTCGACAAGAGGGACGATCATCAACTTCCCTACCCAAGCGAAACTTTGTGCTTCGCCATTTCATGGTTCTGACCGGATGTCGCTGCTTTCGTGTGAGCCCAACGGGCGGGGCACGTTCTTCAACATATTTCGACCGGGGTCAAGAAAGGATGGAGATTTGAGCTATTCTAAAACTGATAGCTTGGCAAAACCATGTTAATTTGTCACATGCTAATGGTCCAGACACGATAGGCACCCTGGAGGCTGCTTCGTGATTTATCATTTGTCGAAGATCCCTCGTCAAGGTACAGCATCTCAGTTTGCCACCTAATCTCCGTGACCAAGAAGATCTGGTACAGACTTCCATAGTATCCCCAACGCGAAATTATGAATACCAAACACACTTTTGCCAGCCCGAATATGGGTAACAGTCCTTCATATCCGCCGCACACCACCGATGACAAGGGGAAAACGCTGTGAGGAAATTCGAGAAGTGAAATATAAGACTATATCAATGGCATATCACGGGAGAAGAAGAGACCGTTCCCCGACGCCTGCCGGGAGTCTCCATGATTAACGAACGAAAGCTTTGCGTTCTGAGGAAGCGTCACAGTGACAGATGGGGGAAGATGTGATTGGTGTGGAGCCATGTCGGCCCTGGTTGGTGGACGTGTTCGTGAGCGGATGTGCTTGGGTAGGGTGAAACAAAGATGCAGGGTCCACAACGGACTGCTCTTCCCCTTCATCCGGCAGCCGAAGAGTACAAAGTTCCGAGGCTATCCGGGGAAAGGCGAGTCCACATCGATGCGCGCTTGTTGCGTTGCGTCGCGTCCACTTGTCATTCTCTGTGGATAGC
>LKEA01000002.1:1129093-1155829 GCA_003795315.1 Cytospora schulzeri
GGGGGAGACTTAGTCGACGATCGTGGGTTGCGGCGACCAATCTTGCTCATACAGTTGGCTGAGAAAGTAGTAATCGTTTCCATACTCCTTTGCGGCACGCAATTCATCCCACTGGTATTCTGTTGCCGCATGCAGTCAGCACTCTATGTCACCACCCATCACCTTGTAGCTGCAGGACTTACTGTGCTCCTCGGCGTAGTTCCTGGTATATTGGACGAAGTTAATCGAAGTTTGGTCCAACTCGGCCAGATTCTGCAGGTCGGAATCCTTGCAATCCTTGGAAAATGGGTAGACACTCTTGTTACAGTAGTGGTAGTAGGCCAGGAAAATGTTCGCGCCTGGTCAAGTCGTCAGCGCTGATACTACAAACACGATATGATATCTTGGAACAATGACTGCTCTCACCTAAATGGTACTGCTCAACCATGTCCTTTCTGGCGAATCGAGTCTGTAATCATCCCAATCAGCCTTCACGAACTGTAATCAGACGTCCAATGGGCTCGATTCATGTGCTAATGGGGGAATTCACCTCCATGCCATGTTTTTTGGCATAGCCCTCATCATGCGCCGTTATGAGAGCAACATTGTGCAGCAAAATGAACGTGACCAAGTACGTTGTTAGCCACGTCTTCTGCTTCTTCGCCTGCGTCATGGTCTGTAATGTCTCCAGAGTCTCCCTCCGAAGCTTGGGAAGAGTCTGGTTGAGAAGGATGTTGTCGATTTGAGCTCCCATCACAGGCGGTATTGGAACAGGGCCGTTAATGCTTGGGATACCAAGCGTCTCTTCGCCGATGATCTCAAAGGATTTGGTCGTTAGGCGCACGGCCGCCCATAGATCAAGAGTCTTCCAAATCAATTCCTTCTCCTCAGGTGTTGTCTCTGGTTTTTGGGCTCGGAGGATGGCAAACTCATATGTCCTCCACAGCAGCTTCTGCGTTGGGCCGAGCAATGCTTTGCACATCTGGGTCAGTCCGGACCGCAGATAGGTTTCGTAGCTCGCCTTAGCCCCATCCAGATCGATCAGAGCATACGGCTCTATCCATCTTCGCTGCATTTTGCCGTTCTCGACCCAAGTCCGCTCCAGCTTGTCGCCTGGTTGCGGGACAAATCGGCGGACTCGTAGTTCAACGCCATCCCCGTATCCTTCTGTCAAACGGATGATCTTGACCTCGAGGCTTGCCCACTGACCGATATCAGGCCCGGCAGTGCCGTCTTTCCAACGGCGTGTCCATTCGTATCCTTTGACTTGGCCTGGCTTGAAGAGCTTGACTTCCGTGATCTTCCACCTTCGACAAGGAAGACGGTGGATCTTCGAATTGGCAAGTATCTTCTTGCAACCGTCACATGGAGCTTCATCGTCATCAGGAGCCTCTGTATTGGTTTCACACTAGTTCCTAAAGTCAGCGCGTACCTTGCATCAGATCTATTGACTTCACCTACCCTGATGCGTTGCATTCGACAACGAATACAACTGCCAATCTTCCTCACATGAGCTGTCTGTTGTCGCTTTTCTTGATTCTTGAAGGGCCCTCGTTTTGTGCTGGGAGGCTTGTGGTTCGGCAAGACCACCTCCAGGTCGTTACCTTGCGACACGATCTGACAGTGGTCCAATTGCTCAGAGCCCAGCCCATCTGCATTGACGTTACCATGTGGGACGCGATAGCGTGGTGGAAGCTGATAACTAAAGCTGTGACGCATGTAGCCATTGTCCTCCGCTCGAGGAAGACTAGCGTATGCGCATTCTGTTTCCCCTGGTGGTATTGGTGTCGGGCCACTCTGAAATTCGGATGCTCGAAAGTCCTGGCCCACGCCCTCTGATTTCAGGAAAACAGGACTTGCCTCCGACTTGAGATAGCCGTGATCTGTGTCAAGGCTGGGGTAGACCATAGTTTCCGGGCTCGTAGTAGGCTGGCTACCGAAGTGGCCCACTGGCTGGAGAGGAGGATAGTTTTGCAGGTGCGTAGGAGGGGTTGGATCCACCATGTCAAACAGTCCAGTCTGACCAGGCCCAGAACTCGATGCTACTGGGTACTCAGGGACCTGAGTATGAACCGGGGACAACAAATCCGTCGAATATGCCCTTGAAACTGTGCCATCATATGGGGAAGTAGGGGACGCGGCATGATACGCTTTGGGCCCAAGTGTCAGTCTGCGTAGCTCACACTTTAGGCGAGGCTTATCTTACCTGGAGCCGTCTCGTAGTTCGAGTATGGCGGGCACATCCCAACTCCCAAACATCTTCCGAAAGCGCCTATGAAGGACCCTCTGCTGTCATCTTCCCTCTCGTGCTGACCGGAAACAGGGGACTTCTCATCGTCCTGGCCAGGATGGTCTTGTGAAAACAATGAGTGGATTGGCATGGTATCAGTGCGCGGCCTTTTTCGGGGATGTGGCCGATAATCTGCTTGATAATAATGTTGTTGATGTGGGTCGTGATCATGAGCTTGTTGGTTATACTGCCCACTGAAGTCTGGGAAGTGTCCGTACGGGGCTTGAAGGATCTCTCCGGCCTGGACAATGGCGGTTTGTGCCTCGGGAGGTATATGCTGAGGTGAGAAGGGGTACACGACCGAGCCAAATGTCGGGATCAGTGGCGGAGTTTCGAAGAATTGTTCAGGTGGGTCGTGAACATAGCCGTAAGTACGGCGTTTAGTAAGATGGTGATTCTAATCAGAGATCAACTGACTGCACAATCATGGGCCGGGAGAGCGCACTTGAGTGAAGGCGAGGAAGGTGATACACAAGACTGGTTAGGCTGGCATGGGATTCGAGATGGCATGAGACCAGAGCAGAAAGTGAAGGTAGGATTATGTCTTGTGTGTTTGCAGCAGTAGGTTGGAATGAGGGTTGATGATATATCCCATGCAGTCTGCCGCCAGCCGGGGGGCAGGGGTTGAAAAGAAAGATCTTACCATGATTTCTGGAGAGAGGGTGTGTTGAACAATGTCCACACGGTAAACGTAAGAGTACTTGGGTGAGATGTACCAGGTGCACGAGGCAAGCCCGGTGAGTGAGCCAAGCAGTAATGCTAGTGTAGGGCGTCAATCGTAAAGACAAAAGCCCGGAGCAGCAAGTCCAGGCAGGATCAACACGAATCAACAGACAAGGAGGATGAAGGAAAAGTCCCCTGGCCCGGGTCACCGGGGTGGAGAAGGCGTGCAGTTAGACGGTGGTGCGACTTGAGTACTAAGGTCCCTCACAGCAAGGCCATGGCCTTGAAGGAAAAGCACCCCGGATAGCTGGAGTAACAAGCGGCACAGAGGCAGTACTTTGCAGTGTGTGAAGTACAAGCTAACGGTGGACAGGGTATGGTGAGGCGAGGGGAGCTAAAGGGTAGGAAGCAAGGAACCGAAGGGAAGGGGGTGGTTGTATCGCCAAGAGGAGAAGAGGGACGGGAGGGGTGGGTGCTGCAGAGTGGTAGGGTACAGAAGAGTACAAGCTGCCTCGCCTATCTGCTACAAGCCGTACACTCGAAATGGCTCCGACGCAACTGAAGTTCTTGACCGAGTCGGTCAAAACGGGAACGGTGAGTAGTGACCGGTCAAGGGACGACAGCCGAGACAAGCAACAGCAGCAATTCGATTCGTGGAGCAGGGAAACACAGCCAAATCACGACAACAATGATGCCGGAGTCGATGTTCCTCTGGTGACCCAAGCGGACCGCAGTCGAATGGCAAGCTGTATCAGGCGCTTCGAGTCACCCTGGCCTCGTCGCCGCGGCGGTTGACCTCTGCTTAGCTGTTCGTGCTGTTAAAGTCGACTTGCCCCAATCGCCTCGGACAGGGAACCCTGTCAGGAATGGCTGGCCTCGAGTGCAAGCCTCTGCCTAGAGGTTTCTTGCTGAGCGACTGTCCTGGTCGTTGGCGGCGAGCAACGTGTGTGAATGTGCTCCCTCGTTGTCGTCGTGCACCCTGACACCAACAAGTAGCTGCCAACCGGTCAGGTCAAGGGCTCTCTGCAGGTGCTCACAGTCCTTGTCAGGTACCTGCTCTCCGATGTGGAGACACGAGAAGACAAGGCGGGTCAACAGCGGCTGCAGTTGCCGCTGACTTGATGGCCGGTGAAGAACAAGTTGGATGAGAGCCGCTGTCTTGGATACGACGTCAGTGATTGGATCTAGGTGAGGACTGAGAAGGGAACCGAAGAACAGACAATAAGAAAACGGGTATAATCAGAAGGAACCGCCCTCGGTGAGAATGGTGGATGGGGACGCAGGCAGCTGTGAACGGCGTGTATTGGATGTGCAACGAAGCTCATTCGGCAAAAATTGCTGGCTGCGTTGCTTCGACCATCTCACCGGTCTGTGGTTGACCACGACGATCCAGCTACATAAGAGTCTAGGTATGTAGGAAAGAGGGGTAGATACGGTTGATGTCAGCTGAGCTGTCAGGTCCTTGCACAGGAGCGAGCCACTCCAGAGATACACGAGATCTTGGGACAGGCAAGGGAATTAATGCGGTGTGGAGACTAAGGCAGAGTTGAAAGCCAATGTCCCTGCTTGAGTCTCAGGACTGACCCCAGACCTAAATTCCAGATAAAAAGGAAGACAGTGTCGTCTCGTGTGCTTGGTTTTGGACTGGGCTGGGCTTGGCTGGACTCGATCTGCTGCCAGTGATGGCCTCGCCAGACGTTTCGAGGCCTAACTGAGAGGCACGTACTCGTCAGGTAGCGGTTAAGAGCTTCCTCAGCTATTGGTGGTTCCGGCCGAATGATATTCGCGTCGAGGATGGGCCGGGATACAAGCCGGTAACTGGATGGATAGACGGAGTGGTTGATTAATTGATTGACTGACAGGGTCTCACGGTTTCAATCGACAGGTTGACTGCGCCGGATCACCGCAGATAGATAGGAGTTGACGTCGCCTGTCTAGGACACAACACGGCAACACTGCTCACTCGCTGCTGCTGTCGCTGCGCCCCCTCCTGCAGTGTGCAGCAGATGCAGGGCAAGACTCAGCGTAGGCGTGTGCGGCTGGGCTGGCACGTCAGGGAAAAGAGGATGATTGACAGGTTGGCCCTCGAAGCAGACGATCCAAGTCGAGGAAGCGGCGGAGGCGAAGCGAGGCTTTCAACTATCACGCATAGAACCTCTCAGTCGTGAGAAAAAGACTTCTTGAGTCGAAATGAAAAACAAGGTGGGAGGTTGAATCAGAGCAGGTATGAATGCAGTAGGTAGTAGAGAGTGACAGTGACAGACAAGTTCCAGTTTAGCCCTGGAAAGTACAGGAGCACACAAGTACAGGCCGAGAGCAAAATCAACAGCAGGAAAGCGGGCTCGAGAACGGGGAGAGGAAGAAGAGGACGATGATGATGATGGTGATGATGAACGATCTGCGGAAAGGGCAAAAGAAGTGATTGTTGAAGAAGACGAGATGAGATGAGATGAGATGAGATGAGATACGCCTTGCTCTAACCTTCTCTCTCCCCCCCCCCTATCGTCTCTTTTTCTTACTTATCAACTCAGCTCCCGCGCGGGGGACGGTGTCAGTGAGTGTTGTCGAGTTTCTAAGGCCGTCTAGGCCGTTCAGGCCATGCAGTTTAGAGATTAAGCAGAACGAGGGCCTAATAAGAGTGGAGAGGCCGACACCGACAGGCCCTAATGGAGGCATGTTCCCTGCTAAACACATGGTTGGGACGATAGGGGAGCAGTTTACGACAGAATAGGTGGGCCCCGCTAGGCACCTTCTGCCAATCAACCTCAGCGGCCTTAACCCCGGGATTTCGACCTAAACTCTGACCAACATTGAACTCGTCTTCGTCTCACTTATTGGTACTTGTACCGCTATCAACCCCCCCTCCCCTCGCCTTACCCTCCACACTCGGCCCCGAGTCTCCTTCACAGTCGTCAACCCGTCAAACAGGATGATTCAATGCGCACTTTGACACAACTGATACTGCACCTCAACTCCTCGCAATAACGGCTGACCGTTTGACCGTTTGACCGTTTGACCTACAAATGAATACCCAGGTACCTCTCAGACCTCAGACCTAAGACCTCAAACCTCAGGCTTCAAACTTCAGACCCCAAGGGCTGAGTTGTGGAGCTCTCTTCATCCCGGATTGCCGGTAAATGAAGATTGATCCCCTAGTTTCCAAACATTGAGACGAAGGATGTCCGCCTCATCTCGTCGCCAATCGGGCTGTGTGTATACAAGGGTCGTGAGTCTCGACCATGAGCACTGGACGCGCGTTTTCGGGAAGTCTGTCCGGGAAGGCAACAAGAAGGTCGCAGTCAGCCAGCAAGCGTGCCACCCCCCTGGTTCCGCCAACTCACGACCACGACCACACCCAACAACCTGAAATCCTTAATATTGCTCTCAGCGCCATCACCACTTTGCAGGTACGGAGTACCTATCATTGCGGTATACATGATATGCATTTATTTGATCGAACATATTCTGCTCTTCCGATATGGGAGATCAGTTGCTCTCTCTCTGCATTCAGAGAACCGATCGAACACACAGCATCATATTCGTCATCGAAACTCTTCCACGGGTCAGACAGAGCAGTGGCCAGTGGCAGGAAACAACGTCCTTCGAGCCGAAAAGGGGGGCTTAAATAGCCTCACATTCTGCTGCAGCAGCTTCCCATTCGAGTGGCCACCCCTTGTTAGTTTCCCCTAACCAGAAGCCTGGGCCAGGTTTTGCGTCCCAGACGGCAGCCCTGTGACCAATATATATTACTCTGCATGGAATAGCTCCTCTTCTCGCATGCCATGATGCAGCAGTCGAGTGTCGACACGGCCACGGGTGCTGTACCCAGAGTTGTATCCGTCCGTATCACCCTCCCATCCAACTTCTGGCAATTTCACAAATGTGTCCTGGATGGGTGACCCTTTCATTTGCCGTCAGCGGAGACTTCTCCGCCTTTCCAGTGCTGACTCCGTTATGCCTCCTTTTCTCAACAAAGCAATAGACTACTTGTCTGTCCACTGGGACGAGCAGACAGCTCTCTGATCGTCAGACGAGCTATTTCAACAATTCAACGCGTTGGCACTGTGAACGGCAGCGAAGAACCAATTATATCATTTGCTTTATCTGGGTCTGTATAATCATTGTTGCCAAGAAAAATCAGTAATGGTCGTGATGGAATCCTCTCTTCCGACTTGGGAGATGGTACATCTTGCCTGTGTTCTTGTGGTCTTCACGAAGCGGTCGTTATGACATCCCCTCCAATGACGGGAGAAATGGCTGCAACCTACCCTCGTGGTATCCAATAGGATACTTTTCTGGTTTCAAGCATGGTGGAGGTTCAATCGATCTGCCTGCTGGAACATAGAACATCTATCTCGAGTGGCCGGATTACTTCTACACAGTTCTGGATCGAGATACTGTGCACTAACGCGGCCGGTGTGTCTTCGATTGCATCGATTAGCCACCGTAGGTACTGAGTAGCAAGGAAATCGTGCTAGTACTCGAATGGATAGTACCTTTTGCGGGTGATATGTTATTTACTTCAGCTGGCGGGAATTCTTCTTTGCTGCCCGTATACTACCGTATCAGATACTACCCATTCGAGCACTAGCACAACTTCCTTGCTACTCAGTATCTACGGTAGCATGGCATACATTATTGATGTGGGCGGGGCCCATGCAAAAGGACCGCGATTCGAATTGACAGCATGGGAGAGCTGCATCTAGGATTGGTGCATCGGCAACCACGACCCAAGAGCCTGGTCGAGTCCGTTCTGATAGGGAGGGGGAGGAGTCATCGCTAAGCTTGTGCACGACATCCCCTGACCTGAAGCGGATCTACAGCATATCTCGGAGAAGTCGAAGTTGTCATATATATGCCAGCACACCACCAGCACGACACAGGCGCATGTCGCAAACGGACAGTTGCTTACTCGGTACATATGGACTTGTGGGATAGAACGTGTGCGCAGACCGACCCATCATCACACTGGGAGGCCTGCACACTAGACACGCCATTCGTCAGTGGATGAAAATGCAAAGGCCGCACCGATTCCGGCACCCAGGAAGGAGACAATGCCATTGTGTCTTCCGCCCATCTTGTATGCTCAGGGCTCCAGGAGCTGCGCTCCGGCAACTATTGATGCCTATCGTGCTATTCTGCAACTCTGCCCCGCGACGACATGCCCGAATTGTGACAAGCAATACTGGTGGGCCAACTGGCCACGCTGCTGAGCTCGCTTTCAAACAATGCAGCACATACTGATCGACCACGCAAGACGCTTGATCCCTCTTGGGCAAATGCCCACTGGACAGTAAAGTACGACTGTTCAGACTAGGGCCAAGAGCCGCGAACTGAAGTAACGATGGCAAGTGGTTCCGGAGCTTTCTGTCATCAGTAGAATTATCAAGCTGAGGCTCTAGCACAGCCTCCATGTTCAACTCGATGCATTTCCTAGAAGAGTACGGACGCATTCAACCACCACCTCACGGTCGCTATCATTGGATCGTACCGCAACACTGGACCCCTCTGCCCGACGCATTTGCAGAGACTTCGAGAGCAAGTACCTCGGCATCCATATCATCCTGAGCGCGCTATGGCTCTGGGGCTTGTTGCTGCAGGCCCGTCTCTTGACCGTCTTGCTCATGATGACTGTACCCAGAAGCATGGTGACCGGTAAGAGCACAACTTCGCGATTAGTCAATCGCCGGTGATTGCAACATGAAGCCACCAACTCCATTAGCGTTGTGTGATTCCAATTCTACTGGTGTTCTTTAATGAATAACACGTCGCGAGGCGACATCTACCCTGCCTATAAAGGACAATCGCTGTCCCAGACCCTTCCAAATGCTGACACCACGGCTACGTGCCACGATTGATCATACCGGCGTTACAAAGGCTCCATCGGTTGGCGGGAATATGCAGTGGTCTTTCACACCTGCTGTATCACTACTTCACATCGTCTCGACCGGTATGCATGGGTTTTATTGCCCGGCGGCCATGATCGTCTCTCATCGCTTGCCTCACTCGACCAGAATCACGCCACATTGCAAGGCTCATCACCCATTGAGAAGTTGTGATGCGGACTACAACGCTCAACCGTCCCGTAGAGTAGGCTCCATGGGCTTAATTATCGTCCGTCGATCTTCAGAGCTGGCGAGACGAGCTGCAACGGCAGAGTGAGCGAGCAATTGGGCTGGAGACTACGTGGCGAACCCAAGCGACAACAACAGCACCATTTGCTGATTACCATCAATGATACTCTCGGGATCATCTCGTCATCACTCTTGCACACTGGACATCCCCTTGGACGACTGCGTGGGGCAAAGGAAAGAGCTTGATGAATGACCCACAATTCTTCCTGGCTCACACGTGCAGAGAACTGCATTCCCGCTCGTCGCGTGCAAAGTTCCCAGCCTATTTTGGTGTTTTGATGCTCTCACACCTCCCTAGTTTCAAGTCGACACCCCGTTGTGTGACAATACATCGAGTGACGACCAGGGACTGGAACACCATCACCGCCGGCAGAGGGTCCTTTCTCCCACATGGACATTCGCCCCGTTCCGTGATTGACAAGACAAACCGCAGGATTGGGTACCCTGTCCTGTCTGTGCCTTACATCGATGGCGCATAACAAACCGGCACCTCGTCAAGGCCTGTATGAGTGTCTCATCTAGATGTCCAGAGCTCACCGAGATGGCAGACATTCTCCCGTCCCACAGCATTTTCCTGCTACAAGCCTGCTTGCTGTGTCCTGTGTCCTGTGTATACCGCACCTCGAAGTACATCGATTGACCTGTACCTCGACTACGCGCAGACCCCGCTCTTTGCCGAGACAACTGGCGACGATCCCACGATCCACCAAGTCACCAACGAATTTCGCCCAATCCCCAGGGCTGAAGAGCCCCGGCCGGATGTACAAAGGTAGTAATCCTCACCTAGCTCCCGCCCTCCCTTTCAACTTTTGGTACCGAAAAAGCGCGCTTGCCCCATATACAGCACCTCAGCAGGGAACGCCCAGCAGACTCATCATCTGCATGGGACACCGTGGATATCGGATCGGAGGCCGAATCCTCGTTCCGCGGTGCGCTGGTTGTTGTCTACGAGCGTCCTGACGTAAAGTTGATACTCCGTACCTCTGCTTGATCCAAGCAGCGCGGCTGGTGCTTCAGCTGGTTTCCAGTCCAATAGTGGACTGCGGGAGCACAATGGTTTGTTCATTATTAGGTACGGATCCATACGCACTACCCTAATTAGTGATCTCTTTGCTGCAGGTGGCATAAATAAAAACAAGGGTTCCACTACCTGGCAGCAGCTCCAACTCCAAACAAAAGGACCTGCTGACAACTTGGCAAACTGTTCGCCAAGTCACTGGTGAGCCTTGATATTGGTCTTTTCGAGGGCAGTCCAATGTATGGCTATGGCTCCGCATCTGTCCAGGTGCGCCGACCGGTGAGGAAATCACCTTCTGACCGCCGGATCTGTGCAGCCACGGGCGGGCAACGGACGAAGACACAGGACACGAACACACATTTCTTCCTCTGCCTCGCTGGGAACCGGTCAATGATTCCAAGGGGCGACTTTCCAACCAGGAAACAACGAAGGGTATTATGCAGGTTGGACACGGGCCATGGGTTTGTGTATACCGAAAGATTTCAGTGGCGTGGTACACCACTGCCGGCACCGTCGGGACCGGTGTGGGAGGAAAGCCAGGGATGCCTCTTGCGGACTGTGCCGTTGTCTCAGCCTCTTTCTTAGCCGCCCCTGGACGTTTACGGCCCTAACTTCTCGATTAATTCACTCGAAACAAAGAAACACCTACCTGGACTCTCGGTCACCTGCTGAGTCTTCCTGCTCAGGTGCCTCGAGCGGCTCCTTCACCGGTACTGTGCGCGGTAACGTTGCGTGGCCGCCGTCCCCGGAACCGTTCGCTCTTGTGAATACGCGCGGACAGTTCAGAATCCATCAATTAGGTGTCGTGCACGCATGCCACGCGTCTACCGCATCGCTTATAAGAGCATGGCAGCGAAGGACATGGATCCCTCCAGCCGCTTGGGGCCCCAGCCAGACTGACGTCGCTCCATGGCCAACATTTCCTTGCGACACATATGCTTCCAGCAGAGCGGGCATATGCAGTGCTGTCGACAGCCAGACTATTCTCCACGACAACAACAACGACGACGACGAGACGACAACAACGACCGCATCAATGAATGACCACAGCCCATGTATCCCTTGCCCCTGGGACCTCCTCGGAAGATTTGGGACCCCCTGGGACCAGAATGCAAGCGACCGATCATTTACACAAACTTCAACAGGTTCTTCAAGAGCCCCGAAGCCCAAGGGACTGACCATGCCATCATCCGGACGGTGACCTGGTGGATTGCGACTTTGCTGTCATGACACGGCTTCACGGAATCGCTTCCGCCCTCGGATGCCAGATGCTCTCCGTCCGCTACGTGTTTCACGGCCGGACGTGCCAGGAAGAGGCTGTGTGCGTCTAGTCGATGAGTTGATCTGGTGTGCTGTTTCATGTTGGAGGCTAACGTAGTAGAGTGTGCCTGGTCGTGTCGAGGTGCATTCCGTGGAAGGGCCCTCATTGGAGATGTTGGACGTGCAGTGCCGGCTGGAAGACGCCCGTTGCCATCAGCCGGATTCATCGGTAAATTACAACACGAGATGGGATTATCGCCTGCATCTTACCCGGATCGCTCCATGGGTACCCGGCCCAACGTTACCAAGCTTCACTAGGTACTGTCCTGTAGGACGACATGCCTGTATGCGAAATGCAGCAGCATACATGCCCTATTGGAGATCTTGGACGGACTGCAAAGCCAAAGGCAGCATAGCCTCCAAGTAGGAGGTGACTGCCATTCTGCTCAGCCACTGGGGTAGATACAATTTTCTCCCCAATCGAGGGCCAGATGCCTTTGCCTGAATGCCTTTGCCTCAATGGCATTGTATTTGCTACGAATGGTCGACCTTGTTACTTACGACGTAGGTAGTCTGTTCTTCTGGTCACCAGGCAAAGAGTCATAAGTAAATCGTCATAAGGAATATTGTGATTGGCTCAGAATGAGAAGCCCCAAACAAGGAAAGCCCGAGAGAACAACGTGATTGCCATGGATAGGACTTTACCAAGAGCTGTGCCTGCACCGAAATTTTTGGATATCTCTAGGAAACATTATAGATCTCTGAGCAACACCTCTACAACGTTCAATCTGTTTTCCAGTCCACCTTTAGAAATCCATTTTGTCGTCCGCGTCGATCATTGTGTGTTGGAATTTTGAGAAGGTTTGGCTGGCACTCCTGAGCCCAGCTGAGAGAGACCTCCAGGCTTTCCAAGCTACAACATCTAGTAAGCATGCCGTTTTCTATTTTTCTTGAAATGTTTTTATAGTCACCACTGTCTTTCCCAGTGAACAAACTGATGCTGAATTGCAACCTTCATCTGTTCGAAGTGGCACTCGAGCAAGTTGTGTCACCCGTGAACGACTCCACGACTCCAACCCAACCCAGCCCAGCCTTTAGACTCCACTGAAGCTTTTTCAAATATTTTATCAACCCAATACAACCTACCCGTGTCATTCTCTTCACAGTGATCCTTTGTCAACAATCAACACTTTTTCTTGTTAGCCTGGAGACTACAGACTTCCATTGGCACACACTGTATACCCTTGAGAGTTCCCTGGATGCCCTTGTCTGATCAACAAAGGTCCACAGATCAAGTCAACAGTCCAAAGAGGCTTATTCACAGAAAGGACTTGAGCAGAGCCTCCCTCTTGGCAAGCCAGCCACAATCTGGCCAAAAATATCAAAATCCTGTCAGTAGGGCCAATCACACAAACCTTCCCTGCATTCGAGCACTTGCATATGTACGCTGGGCTGGAAAGAGGGCCAACAGTCCAACGACGACTCGTTACAATCCCTCCATCTCCACAAGTCTTCCTACCCTAGGACCAAAAAACCAGGTACGCGGGCTGTTGGTAGCTCACGGAACTGTCCCTATAGGCCGTACCAGATCGGGAGCTCATGCGGTTCGGGTCGGATCCGTCGACTGGCAGCTTCGTCCTCAGATCTAAGACGAACGCGGGGGTTAGACCACACGAGTACTTAAGGAATTTTCCGACGACACATACTTTCCGTTATATTGTCGAGCCTCGAAATCGTGGTCTATAGTCACTCGTTTCTCTCACTGGGCATATCGCGAGACAGTGGCCGAGACCTCCAAGCCACTCCAAAGCACTGTCCTTTCAACAATCAGAGGTCAATGGCAACTGGAGACTACAGGTGGATCGACAATGGACCTCAGAACCGAAGCAATCCACGATGTTATACATCCCACGGCGATCTACACCTCTCCCATCGAGCGCCTCCTACCAACCGAAACAGCAACCGAGTCACTTGAGCCTTCATGGGATGACTCCCAACTAAATCCCAAGAATCGGATTCAGAGTCTCGCCCCCCTGAAATCACCGCTCTGGAGCATCGATGGTGGCGCTGGCAGGGGTACACAATTCTTTGCGGTGCCTCTTTTCGTGGAAAATGCCCCACCCATGCGCTTCGATGTCTTTGTGGCTGAGAAGGCGGCCGAGTCACCAATGTTGCGCGAGCTTCTAGACCTGGACTTCGCATTTCATGCTCGGGATTCTACCCGGGTTAGACAGCAGGCAATCTCCTCCTACATCACAAGGGCGCTTCAGGTATGGACGACGGAAGTGTACGGACTTGACAAGGTCAGGGAGATGTACTACGAGCAGCCATTCGGCACTCGCATCATGTTCGAGAACTTACCTTTGAACGTCCGCGATATCCAGGTCCACATTGGGTCGATGCACAATCTCGAGTTCCACCAATGCTCACTCCGGGAGCTGGCGGAGATGTGGAAGATGGACTTGGATGAAATGCCCCAGACAGTCGATATTTACAGCCTAGTCCATGTTCGACAATTGCAGGACAGCGTTTGCGTGGTGCGGTATCGTCAAGATAGGGGCCCATCTGTCGACCCAGAGGACGAGTTAAGCAACGGCGTGTGGGCTCTCAAGGCTTTGACAAGCAGTGTCAAATACATGTATCACGAGCTGCGGAATCTCCTTACCATGCCACCACATCCAAACGTCCTCGGCAGGCCCGTCAGACTGGTCACGAAGAAGACCCGGTCCAACGATAAGAGAGAAGTCGTAGTCGGTTTCCTGGAGCCGTACTACTCCGGAATCAACCTACGGGACTCACTGCCGCTGCTCCGAATGAACAAGCAACTTCGTCTCGATGACCAGGTGCGCTGGGCCAGGCAGATCTGCTCGGGGCTGCTCCACATCCGGCAGATGGGCAAGCTCTACTACCCCGACATGCGCCTCGACCAGATCGTCATGACATCCGACAACAAGCACCCCGTCATCCTCGATTTTGAGCAGCGGGGCGTCTGGTGCGAGTTCGCCGCCCCGGAGATCAACGCCCTCGAGCACATGCGTGCCCTCGCTACTGACGTGGACGAGGACGAGTCAGACGACAGCTACGTCGCCTCCCTCCCCGCCAACGATCCCGATACCGACGACGCCGCGGCCCGCCACCACAACCACTCGCTTCGCCGGCGCTATGCTGACCTTCTGACGCGGCTGCTCCCCGGGTGGGAGGAACTCGGCGGGCATGACGACCATTATACGAATCCAGCGCAAGGCTACAACGTCCCCTGGATCTGCCTCACCGACAAGGAGCGCGAGTACGCCGAGGTGTACATGATTGGCCGGCTGTTGTGGTGCATCTTCGAGGGCATGAGCGCGCCTCAACGCGGCGCCGTCTGGCAGTCGTACCGAAATGAGCCAGAGTTCGAGTTCCCGGCCTTCGACCTCACGCCCCCGGAGTTACGGGGCCTGATCGACCGCTGCACGAGGGGGAGACGCCCGCTGCTGAGCAACCTCGTCGTGCGGGCGGGCAGCAAGCTTGTCCTGCAGAACTGGGGCCCGGACGAGCCTCTCACTGCGGAGATGAAGGTGCGGGAGATACGCTCGCTTGCCAAGGACTTTTGGGAACGGGAGGTCGGATGGGCGGAGGGCTATCTGCTTGATAGGGAGGAGAAGATGAAGAGGGGTGTCTGGGACGAGAATGTGTTTGATCGTCCGACGCTCAAGGAGGTCGATGATGCTTTGGAGGCTTTCCAGCACAAGGTGCTGGGGTGAGTATTGACTGTACTTCTTCCTTGATTGGCGACCAAACTTGGTCATGGAGCTTTGGAAAAGTGGTGGATATGGCTGGGAGCAGTGGCTAAGCTTTCGGGAGGGGGGGATTAAAAATACACAAAAAGGGGGGGGCTGGGATGGCAGTCTGTGAGGCGATAGTGTACAAATGTGGTCATAAGGGTTCTTTCAAAAGGAGTCAGCATTGCTTCGGCCTGCATTACCTAGAGGGGAATGAAGCATGCTGCAATAGTTTTCGAAAAGGGACAGGACTGGGGAAAAGGAAACATAAGTAGATATACTAGATGCACTACAAGCTACGATTTGGTCATGCACACTATGCCCTACGAAGACCCATCCTACTACCCAAGCTGTAGACGAAGCAGAAATTGGAAATATCCAGAGACGATCATAGCATAATACAGAATACACATTCGAAAATTCACGGGAAACAATCCGGGGCCAGAGTCCCTCGCCAGGAGGAGGGCGGTAGGTAAAGCACGTGGGCAGTTGCTTGGGTCCTGAATAACCTGCTTTTATAGGATGTACAAAGAGTGTATACGAACCAATTCTTAGAATTCAATGCTCAAAATAAAAACAAAACTACCATACCTGTGGCTCCAACAAACAATATACTCCCAATCCGATATATAAAAATACATGTATACATGCCAGACCGGAAACACCCAAAACAGACGGCAGTTCTAATTGGAAGCGTGGCCCCTGTCCACACATTACGAGCTTTGGCATCAAAACGAGGAGACGGAGAGCCAGCTCCCTTTTTCCTTTTCTCTCTCTTTCATACACATCCCATCCCATTCCGCACCCACTCACTTCGCCCTCTTAGCACCGCCCTCCCTCCCATTCCCACCACCGCCCCCTCTCCTCTTGCCGCCCGTCCGGCTCGCGCCCGGGCCCGGACCCGCCGGGCCACCAACGGCCGGGGTGACCCCGGCCGGCCGGCTGCTCCTCATGAGCGCGATGAGGTCCCTGAGCCGGCCCATGTACCCCGCGGGCGGGTTGTACTCCCCCAGCCGGGCCTCGATCTCCTCGAGCGTCTCGATCCACTGGTTCTGCTCGGGCAGCTGGGTCAGCACGTCGATGACGAAGGCGGACGAGGTGCGGGTCTGGCTGCCGATGAGCCTCTGGTAGAGGTTGCGGTCGACCAGAGGGGGCGCTGCTGCCGCTGTCGCTGCCGCCTCCTCCTCCTCTTCCTCTTGGGGTTCTTGTCGGGACGGTGGGGGCGGGGATGGCTGGGGGGTCGTGGTTGGTGATGGTCTGTTGCTGCTGCTGCTGCTGCTATCTGAAGTGGCTATGATGTTCCCCTGGGCAAAGGGGACATCACGATTCCAGTCCAAGATGACAGTGTGGAGGATCCGCACCAGTGCTCGGGCGGCGGTAGCGCGTTCTGTTGGGGATGGGGCGTCTGGCCTGTTCTGAAGGAGGGACTGGATCGCCGAGACAGCCCGCGTGATATGGGCGGCAGCCCAGGGGACGTCTCGAGGCCCCTCTGCGGCGTTCGTAGCTGAGGATGGGTTGCGAGCGTAGGAGTCCAGCTCGCTGAGCACGCGGTCGATGTGTTGCTGGATCTTGCGGAAGGGGTTGCCGGCTCTTGAGTTTGGTCCGAGGAGTTTGAGGAAGTAGGCGAAGAATTCGTTGTTGGTCATGAGCATGTTGGCTACTGTACGGGTAAGGTCATTATATGAGATTATGTCGTTGTTTTCGAAGGTCGTGCCCGGGTCCTCGAAGATGTCAGGGCGGTATTCTTTGACGGAATAGTCATCCATGTCTGGTTGCGCGATCGATACCAGAATTTCACGTGTCTCCTGCAACCGCACGGGATTGACGGCAGGTCTGGAGTCGGGAGATCCCACATCGGAGTGGAGCTTACTAGCCAGCAGGTCCAGATGAAAGCTAGAGATACTCTCAAATGGGTTGTTGTCACCTTCTGTCCCGTTGGCGAGATGCACTGGCTCTTCTGGCGGGCGTTGGCCGGTTGTGTGGTGAGTCAACTGATCTAGTAGGAATATCAAGTGCTTGCATGGTTTGTCGCTGTTCCCCATGCAGTTACACCATGGCTTGCGATACCTGCTTTGGGTCGAACCTATCCGTATGGCACGGGACTTGCGCACAACCTCATGCATCTGAAAGGCGTAAAACTGGCCGTCCTGTTGCTCCTGGACGGACTGGCACCACTGTAGGACCAGTTGTGGCGTTTCCTCTGTTGGGGATTCTCGAAAGAGCTGTCTGACTCCTGCCTGCGTCTCCGGGTCCAGGCTCGAGATATCATATCTGATGTTGGTAGTGGGGGACCGGATCACCATCTTTTCGTCGTCTTCCTCCTCCTCCATCGATGCGTCGCTGGCCTCATCATCGCTGTCCGAGTCTCTATAGGGGTCACGCGTGGGGCCTTCATCGTCGTGGAAGGG
The DNA here is from genome assembly GCA_003795315.1 of Cytospora schulzeri. Lineage (NCBI taxonomy): Eukaryota > Fungi > Ascomycota > Sordariomycetes > Diaporthales > Cytosporaceae > Cytospora > Cytospora schulzeri. The sequence goes on from LKEA01000002.1 coordinate 1,146,607, forward strand.
GCTTCGTTGGCTCCTGGAACGGGTGGTTGGAGGCATGCTTCCGATTGAAAGCCGGCTGAATCGGGAAGTAGGGGCAGAAGGAGGCATTAGGAGTCTCAGGATGGGGGCAAGATATTGGGATGGCTTGACCTGGATGTGGCGAGAAGATATAGCTATATATCGGGCGACCCTGGAGGCATAGCCATCAGGTAGCAGTGTATTATATGAACGAGGCCCAGGTTTAAGACCGGGTCACCTTGTTGGAAGTGTATGGGAGGATTGATGACATTGGCGAGTTGGGAGAGTAGATGTGGGTAGAAAGTGAAGTCAGATCACATGGGACCTGGTGGGTGGACCCGAAGCTGATATCCTTTTGCTCGCCAAACCCCAGAGCAGCTTGTTGTTCCTTCGATCTCACTTGAATCGTTTCCCACCATGAAAAGAAAAAAGAAGTATGGGTATGACTCCGAGTCACCATCGAGGTCAGGTTGATAGGGAGCATGTGGGCAAAGTACCTCCTTAGGTACCTAGGGAGTCAATGAGAAACTCAAATCCAACCAACAAATGAGTGACAAAGTACTATACCCAGTCAAGTGCTCAGATACCTCGACTGCCGTGGAGGGTTCAAGCAAGCAGCGGCCAATGCGTGCCGAGAAGGAGGTGATGGTCTCACCAGGCACAGGAGTACATCATAGACGAAGACAACCGATATACATGGCTTTACCCCATCCACAAGTGACGGCGGCACTGCAAGAGAGCATGCGGCACAGCTTATGGACATGGGAAGACTGAGTGGTACAGCTTAGGAACAGGAGCCCTGTCAGCTTCCAACAGCCGCGTAGGCGCAGTAGAAAAGCAACATGAAAAAATAGAGACGTGTTGCTATTCTCGTTGACGAAGCCACAAGATAGCTGGGGAAAGGAAGCGGCAGAAGTTGAGTGTGGTATCACGGGGGAAGAATTAGTTGCTGTCTGATTGCTGTTGTTATTATTGTTGTTATTGTTGTTGACGATGATGATGATGTTGGCTGTACCATGTTCGAGAGGCTGATGCGATAAAGTCCAGTACAGAGAGTTGTTATGGTGGCTTGACGGCATTGGTTGATGGCTTGTGAAAGTACGGTCCGGAATATGACGTTCAGATGCTCGGAAGGACCCAGTCACCAGTTCGTTCAGCCACTGTGGACAAAAAGTACAGGGGTTGATTGGTTTCCTCACCTCTCTTTCTCTTTCGGTGCCCACCCCCTCCTTCTTCTCCCCTGTTTTCTACCTTTGGAGATCCTCCAGATGTATCAACTCTCCAGCAAACTCAATGTGGAAGAGGAGAGATATGACATGCTACATGCTATAAGGCAGCCAGCCAAAAAAGATGAGAACGAGGTCACATTGATGACAACCAAATGAGATACCAAATGAGGTAGGTGACTTTGACAGCAACCAGACCTGGAATCATATTCATTCAGCCTGGCGCTTTTCTCGTTCTCATCGTACAACCGTCCATTCACAGCCTCACATCATATTCCATCCACTCCACGTTCATCCATAATCCATATAAATTCTTCTTTCATCGCCAGTTTTTAGTTTTCTGCGGCCACATCTGGCGGCCTTCCCACTCTTGTCGACCCCCCTCCCCCCCTTCATCAGACACAATCATCAGTGTTCTCCTAGCCTGGCCTCGTTTTTGGGCCTTGTTGGATGCTTGCAACCTTTATCCTGCTGTATTGTAGGCCCCCTCCCTTAAATGAGAGTCGGATATCATCCCACTGTGCCGCACAGCCCAGAAATAGGCCGCATTCCGGGCCACCAACCCGCATAGTTCTACCGGTCTTTCGAGCAACCATGGGAATCCGGACATGTCACGACAAGGCATTCTCATCCCTCGCGCTTGGAAACTGCCGGCCGGAGGTCCAGGTTTGAGGTCGTTGTCACTCACTCTCGGATTTGGCGGCTGTCGCTTCGATGCCAAAGCGGCCGGCTGCCTCTCCCACCACTTCAACCCCCCTCAGCGACAGAAGAACATATGGGACCGGTTGTCGAAGAGCAACAAGTTCCATGCAGACAACTGACTTGCTTAGCCTCGACGAGCGCGTCCGTACGACGATGCATAGCCGAGCTCATGTCAGCAGCCAGGCTTCCCTTTTCTTTTTTCTCTCTCATTTTCTTCTTTTTCTTTTTTTAAACTCGAACACCTGCATATGTCACGACGGAACCTGAGCTCTTGCTATATCAGCTGCAGCTAACGAGAAGGGCGTTGGTCCCATAGCTGCTTTAAGGTGGACAGGTCGTCGATTTGAGGGTGGCTATCTCGCAGCAAAATATGGCTGAGTAGTTATCCTCGATTATCTCAGAGTGGATCGAACCGTCACCAGCGCAGGATTCAGCCCAGAGACCTGTTCGGTGGGTGACGGACTTTGTTCGTATGCCAACCTCTTGTCTAACACCCATCATGACAAGTGTACCGGCCAATCGGTATCCTGTCCCTTGTGGCCCCATTCTCAAACGTCCTCAGCAGCTCGTCTTCCCTCCTCGATGGTTGCCTTGGGGGCCGGAGAATGACAAATGTGCAGTCTCTGCCCCTCCTCCTGGTTCCTTCATCGCAACCCACTTGCCCTCTCTCTGAAGCCAGAGCTGCTGTGCCACTCACCGGCATGCAGGTGGAGTCCCAGTACCGTACATGGCTGCTCAGTAGCCAACCCAGACGCCAGGCAACAGGTACACCTTCCATCTCGGTTCTTCGACCTTTCTCAGGCCACCAGTTCGCAAGCATGCTCGTCTTGCTGCCACTCAGACGCGGCTCTCAGGATGAGGGATGCATCTCTCGAGCCAGTCACCCGCTAGCTCAAGTGAGCATGAGGGATGTGAACGCAAGCGAAAGCCATTGTGATATCTCAACGAGCAGTTTCACAAACTGGATTGGTCGTCGCCTCAGGTTGCGCAACCCAAAGGACCCGCAAGGAGTGATCCGAGGGGACCGACCGTCCAATGTCTCAGCCCTACGAGATCCAAGCTACTACATAGTCACATACAACAGCAAACTGGCAAGCACCGCGCGGCCCAATTAGCTTCGGGAATTGCCACGAGGACGGGGCCCTCGAGTGCCGTCATCTGCATCATTAGTTTAAAGGTCGCCCCCTACGCAGGTACTTCTACTGTCTAGCCCCTTTGTGACTTGCATATGTAAAAGCCCATCCATTTCCCCCCTTCCCCACGTGCTACCTGTCACAACGGGGCCAGTCACAAAGATGTCGAATCAGGATGTTGAACAGCGACCTCAACAAGCACCTGCATGTTTCCCCTGAAACCCCGACGGGCCGGAACGGCCCCCAGTCCATCGGTCAGACTCGCTGCCTACACTTTGAACAGCCGGTCTCGCCGGCTCCAACTACACGCACACGTATACAGGTCTCGACCCACACACGGAGGTTTTGAGAAGCGTGCCTCTCCTGACACACTCCTGATCTTGATCACCTCACTCGAGAACAGGGAATAGACAGTCTGGCAATCTGGCTTGGACTTGATTGCTTGTATTGTCGGAGGCCTCTTCCAGCAAGTGCTTCAGAGCATCGCAGATCAAGAAGTCATCACGGTCTGGAATATCCAAGACTCCGGTTGGGACACAACGGGACATACAGGCTACGCTAAGCCATACAAGTCAACATTGTCACCAATAGTCTCACCTGTTCCTTCCGTCTTTCCATTCCACATCAAGCTTCATCCTTATCCACAAAGACCAAAGCCAAAACTAATCACACTACAGGACATTTGGTGGGCTAATAGCGGCCCCGAGATGCCACCTGTGGCACCCCTAGTCTGTAGGCACCAGAATCATAAGGTACCGTCTGCATCATGCTCACCAAGAGGTTGCTACTCTATCACTTCACAACGATCAGCATCGAAAACCTCGATTCATTGGGGATGAACGAGATCACCACTGCCTTTTGTACGTACGGCCGTTGCTTGTCAATCTTTTCAGGTCGTGGCTGGGGATGGCGATGTGGTGCCTGCGACCCGCCCCTAGAAGACCAAGTTACTTACCGATACTGTTTCCGGTGAAACCATTAACCCTTTGGTTGTCTCTTTGTACATCAAGATCTGAGAAGGATACGAAAAAACAAATGCGAGGCAGGACCGTTCTACTTCCGCACCTTCAGGGTCACCCCGTCAGTAGCAAAGTCGGACTTTGATCATATATATAGGATGCTTGCGTCAGCTTATGGTGGCGGTGACAGCCCTGATATAGTGGCATACTACGGAAAGAATGTCACATGGAAGTAGGCAGAGAGACGAGATCATGTTGCTTATGATGCAGACCATAAATGTATTCCAGACAATAAACACGGAAGTCCTAAAAACACTAACCAGTTCCTGTCCCCCCATAGCCTTCCTTTGTCCCTTTGCCCGCGTTTGCGAACCGCAGAATAATTAGACAATAAAACAATGCTTGGCTTCCTCTCCTCCCGGCTGATCCATTCGGGCCCTTCCATTCCTATCCTCTGTGTGTGTCCGTCTTCTCCCGAAGACATCTATCTTCTATTCTCAAGAAGTATAAACGCAACGTTGGAAACCCAGCCCGCGGTAGACCAAAGAGATATACGTCCCAAGCTTCCTTGTCCCAGAATGTGCTCCTCCATTCCAATACTAGATTGGATGGCGTGCCTGTTCGTGTCCAAAACGGACCGCCAGGCCCCAGGGAGACTAGCATCTCCCATCGGATCTGTGCCTTGCCCTTCATATCAATCCCCGGCCCCTTCGTTTGTGTTCGCCCCTGGTATCCCTTAATTAAAACGCCATCGCATACATGCAGAAGAACAAGTCGTAACGTAACGGATCATAATTCGTCATCCGGATATTGCTCATTCATCGCATTGATCAAGCCAGCAAAAAGGGGCATGTGATGATGTGGCCAACTTTGGTCCTGCAAATCGTCGCCGTTCGTGTGTGTTGAGCTCAAATCGCGCCCGAGATCTTCCGCGCCGTGTTGGCTGCGGCGGCCGTCGGGCTGTGGCTACTAATACTGCCCACGCGCCCGCTCGTCTTACGTACACCGTACGGCCCCTGACCGTTGGTGCCTCGAAGACTATCGCTGGTCCGCTTGCCGCTGCCACCGCTCCCTCGGACCTTGGTCAGCACCCCCGATGCAGAACTAGCGCGAATGGGAGATTGCTGGATCGACTTGGTCCTGCCCAGGGAACTATGTATGTTCTCGGCATCGTTGGACGCATCATTGTCGATCATGGACGAGTAGATCGCGGTGGTTGTCGTCGTTGTCGAGTGGCTAATAGACCTGGACTTGGCCGAGTTGGGCGAGTTAGGCGAGGCGGAAGCTTTCTTCGTCGCACGCATCCGAAGGTGCAGCTCCTCGTCGGACTCGGCAGCGTTGGGAGATTGCCGTTGCACGCTCACCACTTCGGTTTCTTGTTGGATCTTGCCGTTGTCTTCCGTGGATGACTGGCTTATACCGCCACGACTATACTGGTGAATGCGGCCGGACTTCCGGGGCTGGCCAGGCGTAGGTGCCGGCAGGTAGTCACCCTGGTCGGCAGTAGAGTTTGTCCTGTCGTTGTCTACTTCACCTAGAGGCGTCCTGTTGGAAGCACTGCGGTAGGGCGGTGTAGACGTCTTGTTGGGGCTGCGGCCGAGACTTGCCTTGCGCATAGCGCGGATAGGCGTGCTTGGGTTGGCCATGGAGGCTGCGAGCTCCTTCCGCAGCTTCCTCTCCACCCGCTCCTCAACCCACCACTCCCGGAAGATACCTTGGTTAAGATGAAGCCAGTGCTGTTGTGGTCCTACTACCATTCCAGGTCGCATGAACCGCATGTACGCAATGACCTCGTTGGCCGTGAAGCCATATCTGTAGATAAGGTAGGCTCCGATCAAGCAGCCCGTCCGACCAAGTCCAGCCTTGCAGTGAACAGCGATGCCCTTCTTCCTCGAGATCATCTCATGTGCCAATCTAACGAACTTGCGGACTGTGGCCATAGTAGGACAGGTGCCATCCTCGAATATCATGTCCAAGTGCTGAATACCCAAAGCCTCGAAGTAGGAGGGAGAGTACAACGCCGAGTTTAGTCGCACAACAAGGCCGATATCACGCTCAGCAAAGTGTCGGAGAACGTTCTTGAACGGCTGTGGTAGTTTTGGATGAGCATCCAGGGCGACTAATGTCTTGGGGATGGTCGCCCAGAGATCAGAGTTCTCGGGTATCTTGACGGCAGGCTCATGCTGGGGTGAAGCAAAAGCAAGGAAGCTGGGGGTGATCCAGTTGAAGTCGCCATGCTCGACCCGTTCGAATCTCTCATATTCGTCCAGGTCGAAGTTCTCAAGGGCACAAACGCCCTCCTCCTTGGCTTTCCAGACACCGTAGACAACATCCTGAACGGTGATGCCATAATCGGCCTGACTGTACCCAGCATCACGGAAGGGCATCAGTGGAGGGTCGATCTGAGCAATTGGTGCCAGAGCCAAGTGTGGTGGCCATGACTGGATCAAGACCATGTAGCAAGCCAGCAGACAAGAGGCATTGGCGCGACCTGAAGATATGAGTTAGCTCAGCGTATACTTAGGTGAAGGGCTAGGAAGTAAGAACTCACTCCTTGGATCCGCCCTGCTCCAGAACACGACGGGACGATCCTTATTCTCCTTGGCACCCAGAATCTCATGGAACTGGAGGGCAAATCGGTACAGGTGACCGATGTGGAACGGGCCAAAGTCGTGGTGGAAGTTGTTGTAGAGAAGGGTGTCATCAACGGTGAAGTAGTAAGGTTGCCTGTGGCTGGACTGTTGGACTGCCTGGGGTCCGTGGCCAGCTCTCTGCGACCGCTTGCTGGGTGAGCGAGCAGTAGGAGGATCCGGGTAAGGGAAGAGGGTGTCCTCGTTTGGTGGGTGAATATAAGATGCAAGGTACAGGCGGTCTTGAGAGAATGTTAGCACGGTCGCTGGAAAGGGCTGAGGTGGATATGGTAGTGGGACGGCAGAAGGGGCCGCCTGCGTGCTGCCAGCGACAGGGCTGGAATTATGTGAGGGCCCCATCGAGAGCCATGAGATATCATGAAGAATGCGGGGGGAGATCGTGAAGTGTGGATAGATGTGGTGGTGTCAATGGGTGTGGTGGCTGGGAAGCAGGCCAAACATACCTGGGATGTACTCGATGATCTGCCCCAAGTTGGAGCTCTTGGAAGGACCCATTGCCGTCGACCCAGAAGCGGACGTCTGGTTTCTGCTCTGGTGGGAATAATTGTTTGTTGTCGACGTTGAGGAAAGAGCTAATTGTGAAATGCGGTGCCGCAAAATGCAGCGAATAAATCAGTGGCTGGGGGAATCCGTAAGGATACAGGACGCCGTGCCGCTGTTAGTGCAAAGAGACTTGTAGTATGTATGTATCCAACAACCAATGACAAAGTTGCAAGAGTGCGCGCATGCGACACGACTGCAAAGAATAATAATTGGGCAATTGAATTGAGGTGGTTGGTAGGAAGGAGGAGGAGGTTGCAAAGGGTCGAGGCCCAAGAAGTGCTACTTTGTAGTATTTACTTCTAGTTGAGCGTCGAGTCGAGGGTGGATAAGAAGAGACGGTAGAGGCAAGTAAGTAGCAGGGCAAAGCAAGTAGGTACGCCGAGAGCTGAGCTGATGTGATCTGATCTGAAGTGATCCGAGCACAGCAACAGCACAGCAAGAGCGGAGCGGAGCGGAGCAGAGCAACCCAAGATTGACTCGCGAAGGCAACGGCAACTAACCAACAAAGGTTTTGACGATGCGGTTGTGGAGGATGCAAAGCGATGTCTGGGAGGAAGGATGCAAGGGAATTCGGAATTCCCAAAAATAAAGTCGGGCAAACCAACGTAATTATCTATTGTGCCTGTCAGTTGGTGCGGTGTGTCGGTTATGTTTAGTTTAGTGTGTGTGGGTTTATCCACGGCGGTAGTAGAGAAAATTGTAGGTTCCGTAGTATTATGTCTGTCACGGTAACTCCTGTTGGGTCAAAGTCTGCTGGCTGTATGTTGCCATGTGTTGCCATGTTGCCATGTTGCCCAGTTGCCCTGTTGCCCTGTTGCCATGATAACCCGGAATAGAGCGAGCTGGTTTGTTATTCCGACCTGGCGTCACTGGAGACGGGAACAGCTGTAAGCCAATAGGGTTCCCTGTCGCCGTTGGAGATTCTCTCGCGAGTCCATTTACCTGCAGTTGCCCAAGCAACCACCAATGCCTAGGCCTTCTTTCAGTGGGTCTCCCTACTGGGTCACCCTACCAAGGTACTCAGCTCAACTCCATTCCCCCGTGCCAAATTCGGGCACGTCTGGATCCCTGGATCCCTAACACTGCCTATACTGCGTAGTAGTGCCTAGCCTGCCTAGCCCATCCCAGAGACCAAGCGAGACCCAAAGCCTGACCGATCCAGCCTCCCTCCGACTCCTCCGGCTTCCCATGCCTGCCAGGGCCTGCCAGGGCTTGCCAGGGCTCCTTCCAAGGTTACCAACGCTTGTGTTCCAAGCTTCCTGCGCTATGAACGCATCGCAACCATTTGAAACCCCGCAACATCAAGATCACGATCACAGATACCGATCAGCATCGAGGAATCTATTCTCAACAACCGTCAACCAACCGAGGCTTACGGATCCATATCTAAAGTAGCCCTGCACATTCCAACAAAAGTTCAGCTACCTCAAATACCTTTTTTCGTCCTCTTCCCTGTTGGTCTGTTTCCCTGGCAAAATGGCCCCCAACGCCAATGCAGAAGAGTTCCCCTGCTCGCTGTAAGTTCCCACAAACGTTTCTTGTTCTGTCTTGGGTCTTGAGCTGATCGCCGGATCCTTGTCAACCCACAGACAAATCGATGTCCCCTTCCCGACCGCTCGGTTGTCCTCCATCGCCGTGAAGGCCATCACCGTCGACAATGAGCTGTCGCCCTTGGTACGCCGGACTTTCTCCAACGTCGCCGCGGCTGATGGCGCTGGGGAGAAGTGTGTCCTGAGGGTCCAGTACAATGCTACGACAAACCGCATGCTACGTGTTGCTGTCAATTCGTTCATGGACAGTCTCGCCTTGATATTGGAGGTCATGGAGAGATTGGATGTCGATGTCTTGGAGTCTCAACCGATTGAGCCACAGCCTGGGCCGTTCCGATGATCCTACATATACTGCAAAAGTCACTGGCGGCAGCTCGATCTCATAGGTCGACAGAAGAGTCTGGATTGACCGAGGGGATGCTGAAGCTGGCTGCGTGCACTTTCGGGGAACACCATTGCAAA
>LKEA01000002.1:1155852-1167522 GCA_003795315.1 Cytospora schulzeri
ACTGTCACGTTGAGCATTCTCGTTCCACGAGTACACTATACGACCCTAGTAAGGCGGCCACAAACCAGGCCAAGTCAAAACTTGGTCACTGTCACTTTCGTCTTGTCTATGGCCCGAACTGTCAGCACGGAAAGTTCGACTCCCGAACCCCCTCCGGGAGCTGATAGCTGGACGTCGACTCACAAAAGGCAACATGGTCCCGGATAATCTCCGCCTTCTCCTTGGGCTCGGGGTAGTACCAGGCAGCGTTCTGCAGCTCGCTGCCTATAGCAAGCATGTTAGATGCTGTAAAGAACTTGCTAGGGCATACTGACCGTCTACTTTGATGGTGTAGTAGCTGGCATCCCCTTTCCAGGGGCAGTAGGTAGAGTGGTCCGTCTTGGACAAGTACTCTGTCTTGACGGATGCGGGTGGAAAGTAGACATTCCCCTCGACTTCCTCCCAGTTCTCGGTCTCGGCGACGACAGTGTCGCCGACGGCGGCTTTGGCGTGGCCGGAAGGCATTGTGACGATGTTGGCTGCTGCTCTTCGTACTTGACGGACTTTCGAACAAGATAGAGGTGGTGAAGTCCAAATTTGAAAGAATATAAAGCAGTGTTGCTGACCTGCAACTCTTCTCCAAATATCACATGTGTGTCGCAACCGGCTTATTCAGCTGGGTGTCTGTCTCTTGGAGCCCCTTGAAGTGAGGGGTTGTTGCGTCTTTGCCAGATACTCCTTCGGGGATGAGCGGAGAATATTAGCAGCGACTGAATACAAGGCGAACAAAACGAACAACCCCATGATCAATAGGTCAAGTTCGCCAACCAGCTCAGGAGCCTCATGTGAAAGCTTTCCATTCTATCAATGCGGAAATGGCAGCAACCTCAATATAATCTAACCTCCAAACGCCTTTACATGCTGACCCATAAATGCAACGCGTAATCTCTAAACTGAATATGCTCACCGGAGCGTCTCAACCGAAACAAGTCTCCTCAAAGTTTGCCAACTTAGGCATCTCCTCCTGCACCTTCAAAAATGTCTCCAGCTCGCACCACCCGTCCAGCCTGTTGACATCACACTCCGGGAAACTGCGGCCCAGCGGTATTGTTCTCTGGTTCATGACGAAGTGGATGTACTTCGTCTCCCCGGCACCCTCAGCCTCGACATATCCCGACCGGTCCGCCTTCACCGGCTTCGGGGCCCTGATAACCTCCATGTCCAGCCTCGCCCCGAATGGCGTAATGTGCGAGACGGTGAAGTTGTGCTGGCCCGGGTAGCCCTTGGGGGAGAGCGGGGGATCATCCTGGAATTGCGTGAGGCCCATGGCGGTGAGGACAGAAATGATGTTTGTGTCATGGGAGAAATCTAGATAAAGTGACTGGTTCAGGGGGAACGTCTCCGTGCTGCTGTCTAGCGTCGTGTTGATCTGCGAGCCGGAGTAACCTAGTGTATGGTTCCTGAGCCGTGCCATCACTTCTTGTTGGTATCCTATGCCAACGGCCCGCTGTTTTTGTTGGTCTGCATTAGCTCTCCTGTTCCTGCATTCTGCAGCCCGTGGACGGAGTTGCTTGCACTTACCCCTGTCTGGGATTGGAAGCCGCTGACTCCTGAGAAGAAGAGATCGATAGAATAACTAAAACCGATCCACTCTTCGTAAGTAAAGAGTTCGCAGAAGCGACTATAGCCATAGGCAGCCTGCGACATATCCATTAGTTCCTCAATGTACAAAGCGTGAGAGCATGACGCCGGGTTTGAGATGCCAGTCGATCAAAAAGGACCGGATCTCAAGAACAGTGCGCGGTACAAAATCACATACCGTTTCGTAAGGACACAGGTTTTGAGCCGCGTATGTGTCGTGAATTGTCCAGTCGTATCCTTGGACCATGCTGCTCAGACGAGCATTGGCTGCGCGATAATTAGCTCCATCCGGCCCATATACATTTGCATCAAGCGACAATGCTCACCTTTCTGCAGATAGTTCTGCACCCACTCGGCAGTCATGTTCAAGCCGCCCGTGTCACTCTTCGAATTCGGACAGCCCTGTGACCCCGCCAGGGAATTGTTGAAACCCTTGGCCTCAATGATCACCTCAATGGTCGCGTTGTTCGGCCACTCCAGTCCAAAAAATCCGGCCATGAAATTCTCGGCCGACTTCAACATGCGGTCCTGTGTCGTAGTCCTTACAATTATCTTGCTGTGGGGGTTATACAGCGAAGAGTACATGTACGAGTGCAGAATTCCCGAGTCAAACAGCTCCTGTCTCCCCTTGGGCACTAGGATCTCCGCGCCGAGCTTGTAGCTCCAGTCGTTTAGGAACTCGAGAGGCCCAGAGGCCTTGAAGCCGGAGCCGGACTTCTTCGCCTCGGCGATCTTGTCGCCGAACACGACGACATTCGAGCCCGTGCCGCCTGTTGGGTAACGAGAACCATGCCGGGAGAGCATCTGCAGCTGGACGATCTCCGCCCCGGCGGGGAGAGGGTACTCATTGACACCGAAGCCAGGGGAGGGCATGTAGGGCGATAGGAAGCCCATCATCTGGAAGATGCTCTCATTGCTCGACGTCATTCCCTCGATGGGAATAGCGGTCTGCAGGGGTTGGTTAGGCACGAAAGTTGCCGTCGGGTCGAAGGTCCTTGTCTGCGCGAGAAACGCGGGTGCCCCTGTTGCCGTTGGGCCGGCCCATAACTCGGGAGAGGTCTGAAAATACTGAGGAACCTTGGGTGTTGGCTCGCAGTCGCAGTCTGAGCCGGAGCGGTGACCAGACACGCCTGGGCTGAAGGCCAGGTTGACGGCCACAGAGACCAAGAGACAGGATATGAGGGCCATGAAAACCATCCTAAGGTTGATGTTGTGTAGATACCAATGAGGCTGAGACCCATATGGCAGAGGCTGCTCGATAGGTGTTGTAGGACCGTCTTCGCCGTCGTCTTGCCCTTGGACGAGCTGATAGCCTCGTGCCTCCTTAGGCTTCAACTTGATTGGAGGAGGCACCATTTTCAAAGTACTTCAATGATCAATTAGGCACCCGGTAGTGAGGAGGACTGAGCATGAGGGCTGTCAAAAGGCAAAATGATGTTGTTGAAACTTTCAGTCCTAATTGAGAGATGTCTCATGTGATACTTGCGGCTTGTAAACACTGGACGTTAAGGTTCCCAGCCGGCGGCGCTCAGACACACTTGGCAGTCAGATGGGAGGACCCCTAACGCACGGACCTAAAGAGGCTTTTACGTTCACACCCAGATCTGTTCGTAATACACCCCGAAGCACCTCATCAAGCATCACCATGTATTAACACGTCAGACACTTTCCACTCCGGCAATACGATCAGTCCATAATCAAACCTCGAAAATGAGCGGAAGCAGTCAATTCTATCCAAGTAAATCTGAGAACACTAGCCCATGACTTTGGGTTCGTAACAGCATTGCGTGTGGTGATGTCTTCACAGCCCCGTCACAACGGCCACCCTTGACATGCGAAAACCCATTCCACTGGCGTCTTGAGGATATTTCCCTTTAGCTCAATGAGACTGATCGAATGAAATCCAGACATGTATAGGCTCATCCGTCAACACACATCCGGATCGATGACTTGGGTTACAGCCTGTGTCTGTGTCTGTGCATCGAACTCTCGCAACTCTCCATGCGATCAAGGCCGGCAAGAGGTGTGTGGTCCTCGCTGGTTCCGTCGATATGGGAGACTTTCTTAACATGGATGCAACATCTTTGCGGGTTCGAACTTGGTCTTGAGGCGAATCTGGGGTAATGATCATACGTCGTCTGTCCTCGAAGCGAGGCTGGCATGCCCGAGGTGGTTCAGATCGCCCTGGGCCACATAGTCCAACGTTCGATTTGGATATCAGTACTCCTAAGGTATCATAAAGGAGATACTTATTCAATAACTGCTGTAGAGCCAAGCACTTCGCTCAAGTTTCTTGGGGTGTGATAGCTGCGGCTTTGCTGTGCAATTGTGGTATGCGTTGCTTGTCACAAGCCCAAGGTGTTGTTGTCAAACACCACTTCTCTTGATCATAATTCTACAGTACCGGGCCTTCTTATAATCGTTGTAATCCCGCGAGTCCACGCTCGCCTTAGACACCCCTCTCATATATGGGAGTGGAAAGGACTTTGCCGCCGGCCTTTCCTGTCTGGACTGCTAACTTATCCTCAGGGTCTTGGTCCTCGTCCATCGACCTCTTATGGCGGAATTACTGGTATTCCCAAACTGCAAGTCTCTGTCGTAGGCAGTTGAAATTGTGGCTGTCAGAACTCTCATTGGTATCGGTGAAAGAGCTGAAGCAACCAAGAAACCACTGCACGCACAAGGCCGCACAAGGCTACCTGAGTATGGTGGCCAGGCTACATTCCGTCACGGGAATAGACAATGCGGACATCTTGACCGAAGAAATTCCAATTCTGAAGCCAACTTTCCAGGTCAAATGCAGGATGCTGAACACCGAGGCGCTATCTTTCCACATTGCTCACCAATCCTTCTTCATCTCATGGTGAAGGCTTGGAAGCATCCTCACACTCCACCGTACAGTATGCAGAAGAAGCCCATCAGGCTTACCTTTATATTGAGCTCTCATCTACAGGAAGCTACCAATTCACAGCCGCGGACTGGGACAAGTTTTCTCAGCCAGTCTGTTTGACGCCGAGACTCTCTGGTTGAGAGGGGCTGCCATCGCCAGCCTCACAGCTCTCGGACTGTCCATCCACGATGACCCTCCTCGGGTCCTCCGTAAATACCGCGGATTCTAGCAGTTGAACTGCGTCCGGAACCTGCGGAACCTGTCCAGAGGACCTACTACGGTCGTTGGGTCTTTGGTGTGGACAGTCCTTGACCTCCTGCTGGGTGGGGCGTTGATCAACACCACGTCGTCCATCGCCGCTCCCGGAAGGGCAACCCCGGCGAGGTTGATTTCGAATGGTCAGTCGCAAGAATGAGGAAGTAAAAGACGAAGGAAGGAAAATAAGAATCGAAGGGCTCTAATTCTGGTGAACTGCTCATATGACAATCCCAAGTGGTCAGAACTGTTCACCATGTAAGTGCTTCGAAGGGGGAGCGGCCAAGGCTGACTTCACCAAGGAGACAGACCCATACATTAAGCATGCATATAGACCTCTATTGAAAACGCAATTTGCCTCCGCTTTGGGGCTTTCCATCTGACAATTTTGCATTGCCAACGTCTACCCACTCAGGCAGTCAGGCCAGTGTGCTCCGCTGTGCGTCCACATGGACGGCGCCGCTCAGTTTCAGCTCACCGTTAATCTGGTCCCCAATCTTAACTCGCGCCTCAAAGTCAAGAACCCTGGCCCTACACGTCTTTCTCGGAAACTAATAATTGATTGAAATTTGGATATGCATCTCATGGAGGCTCTTCCTAGGAGGTGGTCCGAGACGGAGACATCATACCGGAGACTGAAACTCCGGCCCACCCGTACTTTACCAGACAGCAACTTACAAGTAGAAATTTCTAATGGTAGGTCGGACCAGTATAGAACTCCGATGCTGGATCTATGTACAACGACAGTCTCCCCTTCTGGACCCATCGGCTCAGAAATTACGAGGTTTCTATGACACTCACAGCAATGACAAATATGCTGGCCCCGCGGTCAAGGCTTGGTGTGGGGATTCAAGGCTTGAACTAAACGTAGTATACCATGAAGACTGAGTGAAGGAAGCTTGTTGTTTCGGGAGGATCAGTATTGAAACACGGTCGGAGCCCGGTGTTGATGGACGGGGCCAGGAGGGAGATGGCAGGTAGAACCCGGGGATTCCAGTCTGACGTCGGTCCGGGGTCGAGGGGTCGGGGAAGCCCCTTTCAGAGCTTTATACACCAAACAAGCCTCGTACTGCCGCGTCTAACGGACGATATCATGTCAAGGTTTTCCCAAGCGTAAGCCACCGCGACGAATAGGGGACCTGCTGTCGACACGGAGGTGGGATGTTGACCTCGGGGGGTCCCATATGTTCGTTCCGTAGGGCCGGTATTAGTGAGAAGCATGACGGCTCAAAACAAATATGTGTACAGTACACAAGGTCCTTATCTCGAGTATGATGATGCAATAATTATCTGCAACTAGCATCGCGGAATTCATGGGGACCTTTAAATGGCATCAAGTTTATCCCAAAATCAGCGCAGCGACGACGAAGTGACGTCGTGAACGGTTGTTGGAAGATCGAGATACCCCTGTGATTACTGTACCTATACTGTGAGCTGTCCCTGTGGAAGGTAATGTCTACACAGTCCCGGGGTAAGGGGTAAGACCATAGAATTCAACCTCGGAGCACTGTATCACGTGGCCACGTTTCCGGATTTGGCAGGCCACCCCCCGAGTCCCGACCCCCCCTGAAAGCCAGTGACAGATGGTTTTGAGAAATTCCACGCGAGCTCATTGGTATGAGTTCCTTATCTCTTGGCAGAGATCCGCTTGACTTTTTCTGGGGCGAGAGCTTGTTTTGAAAAGTGACGATAGAAAATCCGAAGTGGACCCTGCTTTCCTCCCTACCAACGGTAATGTGTATTGAATTTGTCGAGGGTCGGACCAATTCGATTCAACAATGAGGAGGAGAAGCTGGGGTGCATGAGAAAAAGAAGGGGAATGATGGGGTTGCGTCTTTTCGGGCATTTGCATGTGCTAACCTTGGAATGACCAGGGGGCTTGGATCCTTCTTTGGCGTTGCCATTCTGGGGATGAAGCTCATTGACAACTGGGGTTGACTACTTACAGTACCTAGGTAGTACTTAAATGCATGCTTCAGTATGCAACCTTTATATTGCATAGTAGAAGCTCTGTTCTGTGGTCCTACCAAGCTCGGCGTTATTTCCCCTTGACAACTTTCGGACTTTATTGCATGTCGACAATATATTACGTTTCCATTGACGGGGTACCTAGGTATGTACATATTAAGCGTCTTCGCGAGTCACAGTATGAGGTGCATTCTCCGGCGCCCCGGGGCGTCGGGAACTCCAGGAAGCGCGATGGCGAGGTGAGGGCCAGCTCCGTTTCGTGTGGTGCGTGACTGATAGGTTTGACCACCTGCGAAAAAAAATCCACGATAAACGCAGGGTGGCTTTTCTATGGCTGTGCTGGCCCTGACTGGTGATGTTTTGTCAACCTTCAAGACAAACGATTTCGTAAAGGCTTCAGCCCTGTCTCCATTTTGGGCAAGGCGTAGGTATCCACCCACGCAGGCCGAGACGGAGCCGTCGATGAGACCCTGGAACCTGCATGTGGCTTGTGTCGCATATGCCGTGACCATGCTCATGGGCCCGTATACCCCAAAAGTTGTCAGTCCTGTGACCGTATTGGGTTCTCTTTTATTGAGAGATAGAGTACATCTCGTATGGGTTGATGATCATCACCTGTTGAGAAGAACAAAAGAAAAAGGCACAAGCTGCAATCCTGTCATGATCCCTTCCCACCTCTTCCCCCTGCACAATGTCTTCAATTCTGGCTAGGCAATTGAAAGTCTGACCCGAAAAAAAAATTACAGCCGCATTGAAGTACCGAGCCGCATCCCCATTGAGGACAAGCGATTGGTAGCAGCGGTACCGTATTCGGCGATTTGACCGGGGTATGCCGTTTCTCCCCACAGTTCGCCATCATGATGCTCGTCACCCCAGACACCCCAGTCTGGCGTCTGGCTTATGAATTGAACTGAAATGAATTGATGAGACGCACAGGCTTGCTCTGCAGGGACAGGACACCTTTGAAGAAGGCGCTTTCCATCAGTTTGGTACCTGGACCGCCGACTACGGAAGACCATTTCTGGTTTACTAAGTTACGACCGTCAAATGCTACAGGGTTGTTAACACCGGGGTTAGCCGTACGTACGGGACCGCGTGGGTCGTCACCAAGACATGTCAGGGCAGCCGGGTCACCTTAGATCTTCGGACTTTGTCCTGGCTTAGCTGTACATACTGCATATGTACATACTATGCCAGAATGCTTATATGCATATACAGCTCCAAATACGAATACCCATCATAGTCCTGCCTACAAGTGGGCAGTACTGCACTTCACAGGAGGATGATGAGGAGGAAGACAAAGAAACCTTTCGAACAGGCCAACGAGTCAAAACAGAGCGCCTCCCACAAGATTGACTCAGTAAGTACCTAAGTATCTAGGTACCTACTAAGAAACGCACCTGGACACCTCGGTACCCCGACTATTATAGTACCTGGGTACCCAGGTAGGTATGTATCATCACTCTTACTACCTACCTAGGTAGGTATGTACGTATTCAAATTGAGCATGAAATAAGCCTCGACGAGTCTAGATAGATCGCTCATTGCTAATAAGCTAACCCTTTAGAAATAAGCAGAGCTCCAGAGATCAACCCGGGGGATTCTCGACTCTCTCGCTCAGTCGCGCAGTTGGTCTCCATTCCGTTTCGGGTCCAGCTTTTTTTTTCCCTGGCTGCTCAAATATACAAGGATACCTTGTATGCTACTGCAAGTCGCCCACGCATCTCAAGTGGGGATGGTTGTCTTGGCCCACCTCACTCCACCAGCTCTAGAAGATCGCCCAAGGAACCCATTACCATGTTCCCATCGTTTGTATCTTTTATATACTGGAACTCTGTCCCACATGCCATTCCCTTCCCTCTAGGCTCTTACCTTGGTCTTCATTTTCCTACCTCTCGACTTACCGACCGAGCCAATCTCCTGCCGTGCCTCCTGTCGTGAGCAGTAACACCTCGACAGCCTGAGTTGCACACGGCAGCTGCCATCCTCTTTATACTTACTGAAGGAGAGAAGAGAAAAAAAGAGAAGGGGACGAAAAAAAAAATCCTTACATCATTCCGGCTCACCCGATTTCCTCGCCCTCTCACCTTCACCCGCCACATTTTACAAATCTCGAATTTCTGGTGAACCTCGTGGGACCCACCGAAGAAGCTCCCCTTCGCACCGACACACAAAACATGGCGTCGTACTCGTGGATCGGGGCACCATCCGTGTTCAATGGCACAAACGAGGAGACTGGTGGTGATTCTGGTAAGTTGCGCTGAACTGAAGATCTCGACGCAGCACAGCTGCTACACATACATACAATGGCCTGTACAACTTAGACTGACGACTTCAGCCACCGAAAACCTGAACCAATGGTACCAGTCTGGTGACCAGGCCTTCATCCTCATCGCCTCGTGTATGGTGTTGATTATGGTGCCGGGCATCTCCTTCCTTTACTCGGGTCTCGCACGGAGAAAGTCCGCCCTGTCGCTGATTTGGGTCACCATGATGTCCTTCTCTGTGATCGTCTTCCAATGGTACTTCTGGGGTTACTCGCTCGCCTTCAGCTCCACCGCAACCAACGGTTATATCGGCAACCTGCACCACTTCGGTCTGATGAACACCCTCGCTATGCCATCGCCTGGCTCGCCCCTGATCCCTGAGCTCCTGTACTCCTTCTACCAGATGCAGTTCTGCGCCGTCACTGGTGCCCTCGTGGTTGGTGCTACCGCCGAACGCGGCCGAGTCCTACCCGCCATGGTCTTCACCTTCTTCTGGGCCACTATTGTTTACTGCCCTATTGCTTGCTGGGTTTGGAACATCAACGGGTGGGCGTACAACTACGGTGTTCTCGACTACGCCGGTGGCGGTCCTGTCGAGATTTGCTCCGGTATGTCGGCGCTTGCTTACTCGATGGTCCTCGGTCGTCGAAACGAGAAGATGATGCTCAACTTCCGCCCGCACAACATCTCCCTCATTCTTCTCGGCACCATCCTCCTGTGGTTTGGATGGTTGGGCTTCAACGGCGGTTCCGCATTCGGTGCCAACCTGCGTGCTACCATGTCGTGCTGGAACTCGTGCTTGACTGCCATGTTCGCAGCCATGACCTGGTGCCTCCTCGATTTCCGTCTGGCAAAGAAGTGGTCTCTCGTCGGCTGGTGCTCTGGCACCATCTCTGGACTTGTCGCCGCCACTCCCGCATCCGGTTTCATTACGCCCTGGGCTTCGATCATCCTTGGCGTCGTCACCGGAATCTGCTGCAACTTCGGCACTAAGATCAAGTTCCTCGTTCGCATCGATGATTCCCTGGATGTGTTCGCTGAACACGGAATCGGTGGAATGGTAGGCCTCATTTTCAACGCTCTGTTCGCTGCCGATTACATTATTGGACTGGATGGTGTCAACACTGGAGCTATCACCGGTGGCTGGCTCAACCACAACTACAAGCAGTTGTACATCCAGATCGCGTACGTTGTTGCGGTCACAGCCTACTCGTTCGTTGTTTCCGCGATCCTTGCGAAGCTTATCGATCTTGTTCCTGGCTTGAACCTTCGGGCTACCGAGGACGCTGAGTTGTTGGGTATGGACGACGACCAGCACGGCGAGTTCGGTAAGTTACTCCCCCCCCCACTTCTCTTCCTCTCATACCAGTCATATTTGGCTCAAAGCTAACATTGTCGATTTTTCAGCCTACGACTACGTCGAGGTCCGCCGAGACTTCCTTGCCTGGACTCCCGCCAAACAGGAGCAGACCATCATGGGCCACCGGGTCGTCCCACAACACGGCATTGAGCAACACCAGCAGTTGGCCAACGCCGGTGTCCCCCGGGGCAGCCACGAGACGGAGAAGCCCGGACGATCCGGATCGTCCAACCAGTCGCAATAAAAAACCAACCAATACTGCGATTTTATTTACATAGCATACTTCAGCGGAAATATTGTTTACTTATACACGTCATGTAGTCGAAACTGCGTGTTCTTTTTTTGTTTTGGGATACATACACTTTTTAAGGTCATTGGCATTGGCGTAGTTGGGTGCATTGAATGGTATTGGGCTGGGTCACCAAAAACGCCGAGGGGAAAGGGGGGGGGGCAGGGGGGCAGGGTAACTTGTGAATTTTCAGGTTCGGGCCTTGTCAGTGTGTGAAAGGGATACGTCAAGACATTTTGGATATATCCTCTTCTTGTACAGGTTACGGATATTTTCGGGTCCGAGGTACGACAGCTGCAGCGTGTCTGTTGTACTTAGTAGCAATATACCCACTTTGCGGCAGCACTGACTGAGACGCCCGTATCCCGCCCATCGTGATCCAGAATGTGAACGGAGACAAGGTGGGACCACCAACTCACCGCCGCCTCCTATAGGAGTCGCTCCTTTTGGTCGGTCTACTGGACACCACACCACGTCCTCTGGGAACAATACCTACCCTACCTACCTTAGGTGATTCCGACATAGCTGGAGCTTCAGGAGACCAGGTTAAGGGGCTGATGTAGTGAAAAGGGGCTGTATACCGCCAGCGCGGCTGAGGAGAGAATTTCCAATTGTAACTATCTGTTTGTACTACGCGCCTGCCTGCACGTGGCTCCCATGTATCTGTATTCCGGGATGATGCCGACACTACTAGTTGGAAGGAATCCCATCGATCAGGCCTGGACTTTGACAGTCCATCCGCCCGTCCATGAACGGGCTATTCGGACGGAGGCCCCTTCGACCGCCTGTCATCTCCCTCTCCCCTTAATTATTCTCAATCGGCTGATCGAACCTACAAGTATGTATGTATGTATGTAGGTGCGTTTCGTGCCCTCAGCCTCGATAACGTCTGCCTCCCCCCCCCCGCCTCTACTTGCGGACCAGTAGTCGTTTACGGGGGACACAAGAACATCCATCGGTACTGTGTTCTGGGTTCTCAATACGGTGCCGTTTACGATGTTAAGGCATAAGACGAAGGGCC
>LKEA01000002.1:1171202-1190110 GCA_003795315.1 Cytospora schulzeri
TTTAGGAAATCTCGGTTGTTCGACGACAGCAACTGCTCGACGACGTTCTGTCACCTGGTCAATACGGCCTCAGTCCAGCAGCATCGGCATTATCGATATTGGTGGAGGCCGAGGATCATCAAAGGGCAAGGACTATCTCATTGGTGATACCCCTTGTTTCGCTTAGAAGAGTTCGGCCCGAGACAGTAACTACTGTAAGAGCAGGAGAGCCTGGTATCCGTAATGCAAGCACATTGCATAATTAAATGCCCTGACCATTTCAAACTGGCAGCCAAAGGACAATGGTATCAAGACACAAATCCATCCATCCAGCATCCGTACCAACCGGCTCGCCCTCACCGCACTTAGTGCACCAGCAATAGAGCCGTCCAGAGCTACCCAATCTGCATATCCGGGAAATCATCCTCATCAGAGTCAGTCTCGATCCATTGTCCCTCGCCCATGGCAGCCAGCATCGCCTCGTGTTCCCAATTGGGGTGGTCTGCCTCTGTGAGGACAGCCTCCAGATGACTGCCCACATCATCAGAGCCACTAGCCTCGGACCCGTCATCATCCTTAGTCTCGTCATCATCCTCATCGCTAGCCATCGCCCTGAACTTCCCACCCTTATGAACCGTCGGCCCCGTGAAATCCCGCCACGACCCCTTCTCCCCCTCCTCCCTCTTGACAATCTCATACTGCAGGACCGTATGGTCCTGGTAATTCAGTATCAACCGCCACCTCCGCGGCGGCTCCTGTTCCGGCTCCGGCCCCACCGCCCGACCGTCCTCCCGTCCCCGTCCCCGCCGACGTCCCCTCAGCTCCAGCCCGCGGGAGCGGGCCTCGGGCACCGGCGAGACCGCGATCCCGAGCAGGCAGACAAAGGGGCGCTCCCTGGACCTCTCCTCGGCCTCAAACGGCAGGACGGCGTCCACGCGGAAGGCGCGCCGGGGCACCTTGGTCCGGCTCGGCGCCAGTGCCTCCTCCAGCTGCGGCGGCTTGGTGAGGGTGAGCAGGGTGACGCGGCCGCACATGGACCCCATGATGACGAGGTTGAGCTCCGGTACCCTGAGGAGCATGCTGCACCTCTGGCCGAACTGCATGTCCCAGTGAGCGGGTTGGTTGTGCGCATTCCAATTCTCAAGGACACTAGAAGGAGGACTCGGGTTAGCTTTGACGACAACCTAGAGGGAGGAATGCCCCCCCCCCCAATAGAGCTCAGCCAGGGGAAGGGGTGTCGTTCCAGGCAGTAACTTACTGATGACAGACAGTACCACAATCAGCCTCACCAAGGCTAAGCATCTCGACATCATGCTCATTAAACCGCAAGAAGCTAACATCCCGCAACAGGTCCTCCGCATCCCACAGCCGGGCCTTCTGCCGCAGCTGCGTGAGCGTGAGCGCGGCGCGCACCCTCTGGGCCCGGCTCGCAGCAGACCGAGGGCCCGAGAAGTCAACCAGGGCCTTCGGCGTGGGGAACGCTGCATAATGCGCGCCCGAGTAGGGAACCATGGTCATTTCCAGGTGGACGGGCCCCGCGCCGAAGTCGAGGCCGTCGTGCGGGTCGAGGATCGGGTTCAGGATCTGGCTGGAGAGGAGCGGGGTCGTCAGCGCGTCCCCGTCGCTGGACACGCCGACCGTCAGGCCGTCCCTCTCCCCGCTAACGTCGTTGGGCCGGAAGTTGGCGATCCGGCGCTGGTGAAGCTTCGAGGCCGCGTCGTGGGGCACCTCCGGCATGCATTTTGATATGTCCAGCCAGGTACCGCGACTTGTTTTGGCTCGGTGGATTGCTTTGCTCGGGTGCAGACCGATGGCTGCGTGGACCGTATCAGTTGGGAGCAGCTGTGTATCCATGATGGGCAACACATTCCAGCCCCTCACCGGTGTATGTCGTCTTCCGGCTGGGGTTTGCACGTTGTGAGGGGGAACCCTGATGGGCTTTCGACCAATCTGCCATATATCGACAATGTACAGATAGCCATTGATGTCAATTCCTGCGACACGATTGGCGTTTCCCTCGGCATCTTCACAGAATGCGATGCTCGGAACATTCGAGGCCTCCATGCCTAGGGACAGCACAATCCTCCAAGAACGCTGCCGTGTTTGGAACCTGCGCTGGAGCTTGGCGACCCGGGCTTTGGCCTCTGACTCTGTTATTAGAACTCTGTCAAGGCTCACTGGTCGTCTTTCTTTCGCGAATTCAGGGAGATTGGCGGCCCAGTTCGAGTCTGGCTCCCAAGGATACACTGGTAGATGCCAGACCCCGTCTCCCATCACTAATATTAACATGGCTTTTTTCAGCGCATCACTCTCCCCCTTGTCGATTTTTGATGGTGTTATATCCACCGTCTCCTTTCCACCAGTTGGAATCGGTTCGTGGACATCGTCCTCGTTTCCACTCGGTGAGGATGGGGTTTCAGACCCCCCTTTACGGTTCATTGCAAATGCAAACACAGTAATTTCATGGGCATTAGAAGACACCGCTATCAAGCGAGATTCTTTGTGAATGGCCAAGCCCCAAGCAGAGATTCCGACGTTGTCTGCAAAGAAGTGCTTGGGATGGGGTCGTGAGGAGGCGTAACTGGTGCGCTCGTTCTCGCGTTGCGACCTTTCCTCTGACCCTGACACATTTGTTTCAACATAGTGAGCAATCGACTTGGTGTACCAAGCAACGACGTCGCCATTGTCCCTACCCACCAGTAGGATCTCCTCGTCTCCTAGCTCGCCAACGATCATGTGATTGATCTCTTGGGGGCAGTTGGGGTTGATATAGCCATCGACGTGTTTAGACATCGCGGTCTGGTGGTTCTTGGGGTCGAGTATGGCTTCTGGCTCCCCCAGAGCGACCTTGATACCGCGATTAAGCCGATACGCATATACGTATCCTCGATATGCCACAAAATACAGGTCATAATGCTGGGACAGGGCAGTGAGGTTCATCCGAGCTCTTGCGACATGGGGAAAGTCCTCCCACTGGCCATTGAATTCTGGTGGATCCTGAGCTTCATCCTGAAGATGAAGCATCTCTTGGATATCTGCTCTCCGTCCGGGACCAAACTGCAGATATCAGCACTGGGTCGCCGTTGCTTACACTACCACGACGAAAGCAGGCGAACTTACTCGGTGCTCTGCTCGCTGCGAGCCGCGATACCTCACAGTGTAATTCGGAACGTAGCCCCTGCCCTCAGGGACCGGGTCATGGTCCGCCGTCTCCATTTCGTCGTTGTTATTAATGGCATGAGGCGTAGAAGAGTCACAAAAAAGGCTAGAGTATAATCAGGTATTAGCGAGCAACACGTGCAGGACGGGCCTAAACCGAAAGCAGGCTTCGAATAATCAACAGAAAAGTGTGAGCGGGCCGAATGCAAGATAAACAACGGCAGGAGAGACGGGATTCGAGTATGGCATCAGTGAGAAGGTAGAGAATGGCGGGGAGCAATGATGAAACGGCACCAGCAACAGGATTGAATGGCACTGCTGTTTGGGTGGTGCATGGCAACCTTGGAATCTAGGAACCATGATGTCCAATAGGAAAGTACAATCTCACGATGATTTATCGATACGACATGCTCCGGCTTACCAATTGCTGCTCCTTTGCAGTTGGATATTTCCACCACTCGATGATTCTCAAAACCTTGGAATGAAATATCCTCCTCGTCTGGCACACAGACGACCAGCTACATTGTGTTCGTACCGGTTTTCTGTTTGTTCTTCGTTCCCCCAAGGACTGGCTGGCCAGCGTGGCGTATGCAGCGAGTTCAGAAACAGGGGACTGGAAAGCTGGATCAGATCTGTTGACAAAGGAATCGAGTTATGGTTGTGTCAGTGGTGTAAGCCCCTATGAATGTTTGTGAGAACATGAAGGTGTTGGGTCATTGAAGTTTGGCCATGACTTAAGTGCGTTTGGAGGGGGGGACATCTGGAGCGCCTGCACCGGGGAGCTTTATCGCGATAAGCCCCACAAACTGTGCCCCAGTGCATGCCCCTCAAGCTTGAGTGCTTGGACGGGCTCAACAATAAGGTGCTGTCAGTAAAGTTGGCGCTAGGGGCTCGGGCTCGAGTCCACTATTGTTCCATTATACTATGTATACGCACACCCCTCACATAAGGCTGATAGTGCAAGAGCTGGGGATGCTCATTGATGAGTTCACTCGCATACAATTAATTTAATTCATGCTTTCCATGAGTGTCAATGTGATGAATCATATCAAATCCTTTTCCCTCTCCCATGCATGAATGACTGACTGACTGACTGACTGGCTAATGATGGGTATTTCCACAATGCTTCTCTACAGTTTGACGCACATAACCACCGTGCTCCTGATGAAATGCTCATTTGAAACCCAAAACTCAGGAACCGCATGACAACCTGAATGAGACCAAACGCCCTGCAAGTAAAAAGACAACGACAAAAAACACAGGGGATCCATGAAAAGACCCCATATCAATCACCACGCCTCCACCAACCCAGGCGGTAGAGCATACCCTAACGGCTCACGAGCACACTAGGCCCGCATGAGCTCGGTCATGTCCTTCAACCTGTAGTCCAGCACGGGCGTGACCCAGTCGTCCTCGACCAGCGCGTAGCTCTCCTTCTTGTCGTCCCTGGGCTTCCGCGGGTTGATGGCCCAGTAGCCAAAGTCGGCGTCGAGGGCCTTGAGGTACCGCAGCAGGTTGGCCCAGTAGTTGGCGTCCCCATTGCCCGGGTGCCGCGGCGCGCCAAACTCCCCGATCCACACGGGCGCCGTGTCCTCCTCCACCAGGTACGCCCAGTTTTCCCGCATCGCCCGGACGAAGGAAGGGTACTCGCGCCTCGAGAACCGGCCCTCCCGCGAGCCCCAACCGGACCAGGCGTACACGTGCGCGCTGTAGACCAGCCTGTCCGGCACGTCGAGCACCACGGGCCGCGCCCGCGCCCCGCGGAGGTCGTTTCCGGACTCGGTGCCGCCCACGATGACGAGCCAGTCCCGGTTCAGCGCCAGCAGCCTGTTCCCGGCCGCCTCCGCGGCCGCCGCCCAGCGGTCCCACGACATGGTGCCCCACAGGCCACGCACCTCGTTCCGCAGGTCGGCCCCGATCACGTACGGGTTGTCCACGAACCGCGCCATGACGGCCTCCCAGTGCTGGATCCACTCCTCCTCGGTCTGCTGGACCCGGCACAGGGGGCCCAGGTGGTCGTTGGCCCAGCCGGCGTCGCACGGGTCGGCGCCGCAGCACCACGTCGCGTGCGTGATGTGGTTGTTTATGATGACGGCGATGCCCGCGTCCGTAAGGGCCTTGACGCAGGCCTCAAAGACGTCCATCGCCCGCAGCCCTACCAGATCCGGGTTTGCAGTCAGGAGGTGCGGCAGGACGTGCGGGTCCCGCATTACCAGCTCGTCCGCGTACGGCAGGCGCACGCTGTTGAATCCCAGGTTCCGTATTGTCTGCGCTATCACGCTGCGGTGCTGCACGTCCAGACCACCTGGTATGAACAGCTCGTCGCTTGCGCCATACCAATTCACACTGGATAGCTTGAACCGTCGACCCTTGGCGTCGACCACATCTCGCCCTCTCGTTTTTAGGGGTAATGTATATGATTCGATACTCGTATCGGGGAGTGGTGGAGGCAGTGGTTGTTGTGCAAATAGGCGGGCACCAGGATCGGGCACCCAAGGTTCGGAAAATGAGGTGTCGGTATTCCAGAAGTAGTAGAAGAGCCCTCCTGCTAGGAGTGCTCCAAACAAGAGGAACATTTTAGGGGATTTTCTTTTGGTCTGGCCGCCTCTTGACTTCATGGGGATGTGGACTCGGGAGACTCGTGATATGGTGGTCTTGATGGAAGGTAGGTAGACTTGGGGTAGACGTGGGGAAGACTTGGTCTTTTCTTCTAGCTAAGGTTTGTCCAAGTTGTTGTTGTTGGTGTAATTGCCATAGTTCTGCTTCGAATATGTGGTGTAGTAATAGAAGTGTCTCTACCTGAGAAACACCTGGGAACGGCTGACTGATAAACAATCCGAATCACACGAGAGAGGCAGCACAATGGTACAGTGCAGTCGTTTTCGGTGCGGCGTCGGCGTCGGCGTCGGCCGGATTTACCAGAGCAAAGGCGAGGAAGGAAGCTCCAGACCGGCAAGAGTGGAGGAAAACCTTTTCCGCAAAGGCCTGGCTCGACGGAAGTCTCGGTTGCCTAGGTATGCAAGTGTCTGCCTATTTACCTAGATAGGTAGGGAAGTAATCATGGACCATCGAGAGCCCGTGAGTAAAGGACATCTGGACCCGGGACTCCTCCAGAACAGAGTCCAGCTCGAAAGGATGAGACGGATCTGAGAGAGCTGAACTCTGTTCTGGATTTACCATGTAACGTGTAACGTCAGTGCTGCAGTACGTGTCGGTCGGGGGACTCTTACCTAATCACCTGGTATTGAATGCAGAAGCCTGGCTGGACCAGAATCAATTCATCAGCTTGGCGTATGCAAGCCCCCTCTGTGGGGAAATAGCTTGGCCCCTGGACCAATCGTCTTTCACCGCGTCTACAAGGAAGCCAGTAAGCCAGGAATATGCCCGTAAACACGCGTGATCATTGAGGGGGAGGGGTCAGGCTGCCATTTAGTGGTTGCTTTTTGCTCTGTTCGCTCTGTTCGCTCTGTGTTCTGAATTATGACTGAAGGAAGTACTTCATCCGCTGCTTCCAATCAACATTCAACATTCATAAATCACACAAAAAGGGAAGAAACAATGTAGTTAGTAACAGGAGGTTTTGTTGACCGATGCACAACACTGGAGAGAAAGAAAACAATATATATATACAAAGTCAAAATTGGGTATCCTTTTTTACGATTTCCTTTTCCACAATTCGCCTTCCTCATCCCATGCATTGCTCGCTGCCTTCGGTCACTTCGGCCCTACGCAAGGCAGAAGCGCAGCCGGTGGACCCGGCTCCAACCGCTCGATATTCCTCCCAGTTTCTCGTCATCCGGCATCCGGAAGCCTCGGATTGAGGGTCACACACATCTCAGCAGACTGAAATTTCTGTCTGTCCGACCTTCATCTCAATGGACTTTTGTGTCGTTCGGCTTTGCCGCTGCATAAGCAGAGGGTCCTTCGAGTCATCGCGACTCAATCATGGTACAGACCTCTGTGCGAACCACTTGACGAAGTTTCGTCGCCTCCAACTCATCATACATATCTTTCACAACTCGTTTTTTATCAATCAGCGCCCAGGAGAACTCATCCGTTTGATAGGCTTGCCAAATCGCCGGGCTTTTGGGTCTATCTCCATTTCGTCGTGTGTCAATGACAACCAGAGACTTAAGAAAACTCAAGGCTGTGTGTCCTCCGATAGGCATAAAGTTGTGTCGCCGTCTTCGACTACAGAGAAAAAAAAATGAAACCCATGTGAAAGAAGGTCATCACCGACGCCATGCTGTATGGTTCTAGATAACAAAAAGAAACTTGACTTGGGCCCTCTTCAATCCTTGTGTGGCCTCGTTCTCCGACGAGGCTGATGCTTCCGTGGAGCTGAAAGTCTCCTGGAATTTGCGAGGGATGAATGAGGTGGGATGCAGCATGGGAACGGCAAGCACGTGGGTGCATTTTCTTTTTTACTTGTAAGGTAACCTGAGCCGGCTGATGCTTGATTTTTTTTTGTTGGTTCATTGCACGTGTCTTGCGACGTGTACATATTTATTTGTTCTTCAGAATTCCACCATGCTTCGTCCATCTCATATCCTGTTCATCCCAAGAGGATTCATGTCTTGTTGGCCGTAGCTATGTTGGTGGTAATGGCCCAATGGCGGTGGGCTCCGTGGTGGGCTCTGTGGTGGACTCTGCTGGTACTGACCCATTGGCGGCGGGCTTTGCGAATACTCCCTGCCAGGGCTCGCATACGTCGCGGTCACATCCCAGCTGGCCTGGGAACCCTTTCCTTCACGTGTCGGCGGTCTTGGGCTCGAGAACGACCTCAAAGGTGCCTGATATCGTGCTGTTGGGCCGAAATAATCTGGTGTGCGCCGGCCTGAGTGGGTGGGACTCTGTGCCGGACTTGAAATCGGTGGGCTCGCCGTCGAGGCGAGGTAACTTCTGATGGGAGGATAAATCGGACCCTCTCGAACTGTGTCCGGTGTTACCATGCCGTCCATCATCATTGTCTTCCCGGAGTCCCGGGACAGCATCTCGTACGAACGTGGATCAGTATTTATCTTCATGTCGTCGAGCCTTGCGTCGACGGACACAAACTCGCGCTTCTGGCTGGGACGGTGCGTGAAAAGTTCGACCCAGCCGGTCACCATAGACCAACGTCCGAGTAGGACGAGCAGCCAGAGACCATTCATCTATTTTATTGTTAGATACCTATCGGTTCCCGAATCGGTAACAAGAGAGACACAAGGGCAGAAAGAGGGGAAGGAGTTTGTGTCTGGAAGATAGGTCGAACATACCGCCAAGAGTACAAGAACAGCGCCAATCGTCGCCATGTTCACAACCAAAGAGTTGGTCAAGTACAGGCATTGGTTCTTATCTCCACCTCTCTCCAGAAGACATTGGATCCAGGGCATTGCATTCTCCGGGTTAGTCTTGACCGTTTCGATGGTGTTGTCTTGGAACACAAAAACTATGGCGAAGAAGACGACGTCGGCAATGATGATCAACACAATGGCGATTCCACGCCATTGAAGTTGAATGACCCGACGAACTCGTCGGTACGCTTGTCGAGGCGTCATAGTCCGAATGCTGTTGGTGTACGACGGCAGGCCCGCCGAGTTCTCCGTCGTGGCATTATTGTCCGCCAAAGATGCAAGGTACACCTTGATGCAGTACCCAAAGGTCGCGAACTGAATGATGATGGTGAGGCCGGCGAAGACGAGTAATGGTATCCAGAGGTCCGCGAGGCTGTTTTCGTGGTTGATGTGGCAGGTGGCACCAAAGCGGAACGAAACACCGCTCAATGTCAGGGCCAGTATAATCCCGAGTGCTGGTAGACCCCAGCCCACTGCATGCGAAAACCACATGAAATTCCTGCCCACGACCACTTGCCAACAAATTTGGAGGTGGAGGGACAGTGACCGCAGGAAAATCCAAAGAACACCAGCCCAGCCTCCGATGACGATGAAGGTGCCCGAGGCCGCACACACAGAACTCGTCCGCATATCGTTCGGGGTGATAGAGTCGAAGCACTGCTCTGGGTCTCCCGCCAAGGGAATGACAAAACCCAGGTTCATGAACATGACAGCAAACGTCAAGCAAATGCTGAGGTAATGCCGATGTGTCTTGTCGATGGGGAGGACCAGCCAGGACAGCAGCAAAAACACACAGCAGACTGTACTGGCCACTGCGATCCAATCTGCTGCTATGCCCATTGTATCGAAGTTATCTGGGTATGCCCAAGCAGTCAGGGGACATGGTAGGCAGCACGATATTCCAGCCTCACTCATACAAAGTCGGCCGTCGATATCTGCATCGTGGTTAGCAGACAGATATGTGAGGCGGGCTCAACTGAGTGGGAGATGCGTAGCTTACATCCGCCATCCCCAAACTGCAAGGCGTTGAGGAATGGAGCTGGGCACTCGAGAGCGCTGAGATTAGTACTCATCTTGGCTGCTTGTCGACCAAAGTCGAGCGCGCGGTAGCAGAAGACGATGGAATGTTATCCCAGTCCAAGGATTTATATCAGCGCTGGTGGAAGCCCTCTCAAGCTAAAGACCAGGCTCAACAACTAGGCTGTGTAGACGGGGATACGCACAGAGACCAGTCTCCGTAACGTACACACAAGTCCCTGTCGTAGATAGGATTCAACTCCGTCGAGGGTATATTGGGAGTCGTCGGGGCGTTTAGGAAGAAAAGAAAAAGGGACGAGAGGCGGCGCGTTTGGGTTCCGTAGTGTTCAAGATGATCATGGATCGGTGGACCCTTCACATAATTGTTGCCCCAGCTAATTAGGTTTGCGAGGAGGGACTTCCTGTTTCGTAACGTGGTGCTGGAAGACAAGAGGGAAGAGTAGTGGTCGATGAGGACACCGGGATATACTATCTTCAACAGGCGGAGTGCGGACTGGAGATAGCACAGAGACAGTTGTGATTTGGTAATTGAACTATGATGGTAGCAGCATGACTGACTGCGCTTCCGTCCACGCGGAACACTAGGATTCGAAGCAAATATCAAACAAGGAGAGATGTCAGGTGAGCCATAATAAGGAGAGGCGGCAGGGTGGAAGGAAGCATGATTCCATCATAGAGCAACCAACGGTGGAAGGGTCCAGGAGGGTAGGGCAGTAGTATATACAAGAGAGTTAATGGACGGATGCACGGGCAGGGGTCTCCGGACGACAAGGTGACCGCGAGGGTACAAGGACATGGGAGTTCGTGTGCATGGCGCGGCTTGTGAATGGCCGCAATGCGTGAAGGGTAGCATTATTGATGCGAACAGAATCTGCAATCCTACACAGTACACACCCATCCGACCACCCACACCCTTGTTGGATTATTGTCTAGAAGGGCAAAGGTTGCTGGAGCTCAAGGTCGGGACCGGGACCGGGGACATCATTAATGGATCCAGATGGACAGGGACAGGAACAGGACCCCCTTTTCTTTTGTTTTTATCTTCCTTTTCTCGTGGGATGGCATGGATGGGGCTCTCCGCTCTTGGGAATTGCGCCTATTGCGTTGCCTCTCTTGGCACTTTGGTCGGCGCGTGCTGATATTTGCTTCTTCCATGTCATGTGCGAGACTGCATTGCAGCGAACAGATACATACAAGAAACAACTGGTCTTCTGGTCTTCTTGTCATGCTGGTCTGGCTGCAGTGAAACGGGACACGAAAGGTGGCAAGGCCTTGGATGCATCGATGATCAGCGAGGAGAGACAATTGATTGGGGAGGAGGAGGATGGCCGCGCCATGGCAAAAACTTGTACGTTACTTATCCGGTGGGTGCCCAGATGGTACGATAGTACATAAACTACTAAGTACCAACTGTATTCCAAGGTTACCTAGGTATCATTGCAAGCCCCGGGGTCGCCACACAGCCCCAGGTGCCATGGATGGTCTTGCCCCACCATGTCCAGGTACCAGAGCTAGGACGATCTGGGCAAGAAGTCAGATTTCAATGTGGGACGCAAATCCTGCAGGGACATGGAGCCCTTCACAGTGGGATGCTGCACCAACGACCGAAGAGGCAGTCGCAAAGGATTACGGGGTACTGAGTACGGATTACCCCCCGCTCCCCCCCCCCACCAACGACCATCCATCAACCAACAATTGATACTTACTAAGTAGGTATGCAAGGGTTGCTTCAGATTATGTACAAGTCCAGACAGTGATGGTGTCGATCATCGGCATATTATTGATAGTATGTACATACATATTGTATTATCACAGTGGTATTCGAGAGTCACTGAATATTTACTACCTAGTCTGTAGTAATATTCGAAGGATGATGTGAATCTACCGTGATGATAATCATCACCAGGTAGCAGCACGCACACTAGTGCAAGGATTGTCGTCTCCAAGAGTCAAAGGTGGTAAGATTGAGGAGTGGCCCTTTCCTCCCACTAGTATTGCAGATCTGTGCCGTTTTTTCACTGACAGGATTTCGGTTCCGGGGGACCACCTGGTGAGCACACTTGGAGGTACCATGCGTGGTTGCCACAAGTGACGGTATTGGTACTACACAGTACTCAGGTACATACTGTACATTCCAAATCTTCACCTCACACAACCTCACAACCTCGCAACCTCGCAACCTCGCAACTTCGCAACCTCGCAGCCTTTGGAAGTCTCCGCTCCGCCGCTCGAGCCACTCAACAATCATCATCCACTGCGACTCATCACACTGGACGGCCCGGATCAACGGCTATGCTATTACATAGAGCACAGTAGCAATGCTTCCCGGCAAATCAAACCTCGTTATCTGATCCATCGCCAATGTCATAATCTCCGTACGGAACACTCGTCTATCGAAGCCACCCAATGGCATTGCTGGAAGGAACGTGTCGATAACCCTGGCCTGGGGAAGCCCTTGGAAAACTACCTAGGTACTTAGTACACACCTTGCCTTCGTATATTATCGGTATAACTAGGCGGCATCATCAACAAACCTCGCAAGCAGGGTCCTCTGATGCCTCACTGCTCTATATATTCGATTCTCTTCATACAACCTTGTCTTCTATCGAACCCCCGTCTTATCTCGAGCAGGCCAGGTCTCTCTGTGGCATGTCGCCTGACTCAATGTCGAGTTCCGGCGACGTTGAACATCGACACGAATCCTACTGCATAGATTGTGGCTTTTGGACAGCAAGCACCCATGATATTTCCATCTCCCGACCACTTCTCTATTTGCAGGCCAGCAGGCCTTGAAGCAATACTCGTTGGAGCACACCTCTGGTTTGACTGATCTCTTATTATGCCTTTGTTGGTGATGATCGCTCCTAGCGTGTGGTGGTTCTACATCATGTCTTAGCCGTAAATACTACTCCGGCAGTTTGCGACGGCAGCCATCCTACGCGATAATATTTCAACGCGCAAAGCCGAGCTTCAGCGCATCACATCGACCTTTGTTGGCCAGCTGCTCATATTCAAGTGTGATAATACATAAGCTGTGGATCTCGCCT
Organism: Cytospora schulzeri; assembly: GCA_003795315.1. Taxonomy (NCBI): domain Eukaryota; kingdom Fungi; phylum Ascomycota; class Sordariomycetes; order Diaporthales; family Cytosporaceae; genus Cytospora; species Cytospora schulzeri. The sequence continues at coordinate 1,183,762 of LKEA01000002.1, forward strand.
GATGCTATTCTCAGATCAGACTACTGCAGCATTCCAGACCCCTAACTCCACACACACTGGCACACAGTTCAGTTACCCTTGAAAGAGGCTTTTAATTCTTTCAGCCTCCTACGCATTACATACCGCGATACTAGTAGTATCTTCCCTCTGCTTCAACATCGAGCATACAACAGCCGGTTTCACCTGAATATCAGGATAACCATATAGGCACGCATTGACGTACTGAACTACCCGCCGTGTCTAAGTATCTTTCCCTGCAAGCCAACTCTCTCAAATTCACCGAGTCCCCGAGTAAGCGGTCGATATAGACTGTTTGACCTCCGGCGCCGGCCTGGTCCAATGCCTTGCGGAAATTGCCCTTTGGGTGACATGGTCGCATAAGGCAGATCACTCTTCAGTTGCCCAAGTTTGGACGGTATTGGTGATCAACATTTACCACCGGCACCCTTGGCTCAAGGAATTGGTGCCGCGTCCAGAACTGGCAGACTAGCTGGTGATGGCTTGCAGTCCTCGCCTCAACACCGGTGCGGAAGATTCTCTCTCTTCGAAACGCACCTCCAGTCTAATGACAAAAAATGGACAGCCCGCCATAGGCTGTTTCCGTCTTGCGCACGTTGCTTGGGATATCACATACATCGACCTCTAAGAACGGAGAACGACATTGCGAGCTTGTTACTGGTCAATTCTCGGCCACTGTCCTGCTCAGTGGAATTGCTACATCCCCTGCATTGAGCCCAGATCAAGCAAATCTGGCAAGCTCTTCTTCCCCAGACCCTTAAAAATCGTCTTGGGTCTCTTATTAGCATGCACTTAATAATAATAAATGCCCTAAGGAGCAGGGCTGATAGACCCGCTTCACACAGCGCCCACACGCATTAAGCAGGCTCCCGATGCGACTCACATCTTCACGATAGCAGTATTCCAGACGTCCCATGTACTCGGGCAGCCAGGGTACCTTTCAAGGAAAGTTGAGGCAACGACCATCCGTGCCGTGCATCATCGCCGCTAGTTACGTCAGTCTTGAAGCTCTTCCGATGATCGACTGGTGATAAACTTGGCACACAAGTCCAACAGACCAGCTATGCGAGTTGACGGGCTCTAGGCCTGTCGCTATCCTTGTGATACTCGGGTGAGCTCCGGCCTATGATAGCGTGTGGCATATACCACCTGGGCAGTCTGTGATGCCGGGAACATTGTTCGTCGGCCAGTCACGCCTCCGTCACACAAGCAGCGCTTATTCAATCTCCCAACTCCGGCTTTTCGACAACTAAAACCACGAAGTCGCCCCTGATTGTGCCGTGCGGCCATCTGGTAAGGAAGTTCACGGCGCGATATACAGCTCTACCCAAGAATATCCTTACTGCCCACCATGTCTGCAGCGCACGCAGTCAGCAGGACGCCTTGCTGGGTTCGTACTACCTTTGGTACGTTCGAAAGCGATTGTGCGACCCCATATGCCCGCTTGGAGGGCTGTCTGACGTTCCTTCGCATGCTTACGCATCGTTTCATTCGGGCCGTACTGCGATTTCTCGAATCAGATCTCGAGGATGGACTACTAAGCTGCTCAGTACTTCTGGCTTCTGGAACAGTTCGCCCGCCCGCCAGTCAGTCTTCCGTGTCACAGGATCGGATTCCTCCTTGGGAACCTCTTGGGATCTACATCGTCAGAGCACAGATACGACACATGTGCAGGTCGAATCTCTTACAGCTTCATCGAGACTGAGATTCGTGCTCAGTCTCTTCCTCCAGCAGTTATGACGGCGGGCGTTATAAAGACAGCTCGCTGCTCGAATCCGGGGAGCGCATTGCATCTACCCGTTTTTACATCAACCTAACCTCGACTTTGCATTTGAACATTGCACGTCCCCGCCGCTAGGTTGTTGGACAGTCCGACATTGCACGGCTTCTTTCTGTCATCTTGCGGCAACCCCACTCGGTGCCCGATGGAGCTTGTTCTGAAGCTCGAAGTGAACCTTTGTGGGGGCGAAATTGTGGGCCATGCCTGCGATGTTGGTAAGTCTTCCGAACTACAACGCTATTTTCGAAGGTGGATTGTTGTTGCACTAGGCATCCTCACAGAGGCGGCAAGGCGACGCTGACAGGCTGAGAGGCACTGCACGTACGATCTCGAATCCATCGTCGTCCCCCGGGCCTCGGCTCAGGCTGTTCAACCGCGGCATGCTGTCTCACGTCACACCACCACTTGCCTGTCTTGCCACTGAAGGAGCGAATGCTGCGCAGCGAGTTATCTAAAGCCTACAGGATGTTGTTGGAAACATGGTGTCTTAGAATCCTCTTGTGCCGTCGACGCACTTTGTGACACAATGCTACCTACTGGGTGATGTTCGTCGTTGGCAGACCAGGATGCCCTTGACCGGGATGCCCTTGGCCTGACCGACTGTCCAGATTACAGGCAGCTAGAGCTCCTTCCAGAACCTCTCTAGAACGCGAAGGATGAACCGGACTCTTGGGATCATGTCAGCCCCTGCTGGGCTTCTGGCCTCCTCCCCCCTTTTCCCTGGTCTGAACGAAGAAGGGTACGTTCCATGACTTGCTTCTTCCAGCACCGATGCCCGATGCAAGGACGCCGTAAGCCGGTCAAGAATCACTGTGCAACTTATCGAGGGCGGCAACTTCGTACCACGGGTTTTATACCATTCCATGCATCAATAATGCGCACTCATTAGGTGCTTTCTGCAATATTGCTCTTCACCGATGGTGCTCCCCGATAGGTCCCCAGAAATCCCGCCGCCATAGCGGACTCTGGGGGTCGAGAACCTGCCATGCTGCATCCTGCGTGGTGCTGGCTTGCTGTCCATGCACCCGTCGTGCGCACGTGCCGAGCGATCTTCATTTATGGAAGCTCGATATATTAATTATGCAGCCCTTTCTGTGCCGCTTCCTCGTCGCGGCTATTACGCCATTCTACGATCAATTCTGCGCCGTTGGTGAGTGGATGACGACAGTGCGTTGATGCTACATAGGCTGACTGCCTGGCTACTAACAATGTGGTGGGACGGGTGATCAACAAATGGTGAGAACTTGCGACAAAGGCGCGGACTTATGCAGGGGTTCCGTCCGACTGAGATGGTCGTCAAAATTTATTGGTACACTACGTACTTCTCAAGCTCTGCATCAACTATCCCCTCGGCAGCTCTCAATGCATTGAATACATCCAGACAGATGTAGTCTCAGCAGGAGCCCGAGTTTTCTTTGGGTGACATTGTGGCTTCAGCCTCTGCAGCGCAACTTCTTGCTTTTACCACCCGAAGAAGCGGTCACGCCTGCGACAATAGCATACCAATAAGTGTCATGCCGTTCTCCAATAGCCTGGTGAGAACTGGCCGTCAAATGCACAGCATGCCACAGAGTTACATCACTCACGGCATCGCGCGGTTCTTGCTTGTAGGCCGGCTGGCCAGACGCAGTCTTTCACCCAATCTTACCAGCCGTCGGCTCAGCCCAGGAAGCTCCTTCGAAGCCGTAGTACGGTCTACGTCAACTCTTCAGGCGACCGGTCACAGTATACGAACTACCAAGTCAAAGGGTGTCGCGACATTGAACTATATGCAACCCTACCCCCTGCTTTATCCTCGTGTCAGAACCCCATGCTGTTTACCAGATCTGTAACAGTAGGTAGACTGAAACAAAGCCGTTATTTTCTTCGAGGGGCGCGCACTGGCATCCGGGAAAGGAAGTCGACATCATGCTCTGAGACAGCCCCCGTCTGCCGAGACAGACAGATGTCTTGAAGAAGGAAGCGTGGGTCCCATTCTTCCCAACGGACCCAGAAAATCGGCGACCGGGCGTTCGAGGGATCGTCGTCCCCCACAATGCCCTTTCGCCGCCGGGTGGTCTAGCCATCTCCGGCTAGAGGTTCCGAGCTGGTCTGCAAGGGCCAGGGACGGGTCGTCGCCGCCGTCACCGCGGACGTTGCCTGACCAGATCCGACTGTTGAAGCGCGGTATCCATTGTGATCTGCGGGTCGCTAGTTGCATTTGACGTCAAGAAAGTCTTCTGTCACAATGGGTCACAATTGTGAAGAGAATCGGGTTGCGCGCTGGGCATCTCAGGGCTTGGGTAATGAACATTGGGATTCAAGTCTTTTTTGGGCCGATGAGAAAGCCAAAATGCCCCTACCTACGAGATGGTTCATGAATGTCGGGCACCAAACACCTGCCGCAAAAAGGCAAGATGCCCGCAAGTGCCACGTTTTCCCCCGACAGTCAGGTTTGACGTCCCTTGGCAAAGTCTCTTTTGTCTCCATCGTCTCACTAAATTGGTGCCCCCACTGTAACCGCAAGGCCCCTGGCACAGATCACTTGCAGCTTGACACACCCACTGACACAGCACAATGGCAGAGGCACAGAGCCCGAGAGGCAGCGACATGTCCCGGAGGATTCGTCAATTGCAGATTAATTGCGGGGTGGCCCCCATATCATGCCCGGGCCGTGCTCACCTTTTCCGGATGTGCGGATGCCTTCCACTGCAACAATAGCGGGAGCAAAACAGAGTGGGGGACCACCACCATGCCTCAATCTGTGAACCACCGCGTGGTTGCTTTCTGAAACCCTTGCTACTCTACCTGGGCAATCCTGATGGATGCGGACGACGCATCCGACCCTCGATGCTCAAGACCGCGCGGACAGCCATCATGGCAACGATCGTCGTTCGCGATGTCCGGACATGCTGCCCTCGCCGAGATAGTGACAGCAATCTCCCATTGAGCTTGCCAAGGTTGAAAAGGGTTTAGGACTAAACAGGCGCCATGCAGGAACGCAGATCCAGAACTTGGCGTAATAAAAGACCTTGAGAAAAAGACCTGAAGAAAGCAAGTTGGGGAGGGGAAGGGGAACATAGAGAGTTCCTTGATGTTCCAAGGATCAATCCAGGCTGGTCTTGATTGACGTCGTCCATGAAGCTTGGCGGTCAGCTTGGCGGTCGCAGCATCTTCAACGGGATCTCCTTGTAAGGTGCCATGCCGGGTCATAACTGCACGTTAGACCTGTCAAGGCCATTTTGACACTTCGTGCTGTCATGGTTCACAGCAATATGGTCATGGCGTAATCCGTAGCGAAATTGAGGTGCGTCCTGCGTGCCGTCTGAGGCCTTCGGCATGTGGGCTTATCAGGCAGGAAGACGCACAGATGTTCCCCCAGGAATATATCTGTTACGCCTTCGTGACCCGGGACCATTTATCGTGGAAAACAAATGCCGAACGGATATTATCCTCTTTGTGCGGTTGCAGCACACCACCACGAGCCGACTGCAGCCGGGCAACTGAAGTTACATACTACTACAGTTTGTAGGGTAGTCCACTCGTGGCGTTCTGCTGTGTGACTGCTCCTGCAGGTTTTCTCGAGAGCCTCAGCTTGGCTTGCACTCATGCAGGCTGTTGCATTCTTCACGGGCCCAGACCGCAGCCACGTCTAGGCCGCCGAGACCTTACGGAGAAAAGAACCATTGAGCTGAAGAAGCATTAAGTAAGCTGGGTTCCCGAGGACTTGGTACACCTCATTAAACTGCAAATTGAGAAAAAGAAAATATATCCCAGATCCTTGGCCAGGACTGTTGAAGAATGCCCAATCCGTACAATACATAGGTAACTTCGGACCGCCTATCCACTAGCCCAACGGTGGGATCCTGGAACGATATCAACCAGGTGCTCAGGTGAGAACAGACCCTCCTCCGCCTTACGAAGACATCACCAAGACGAGGCTTGCGAAATCGGGTTCGTGAGTCCGCCGACTGTGGAGTCTTCTATCAAGGATGTACATAGCCAAGACAAGGATATTTTTTGGCGGTCCGATTACGACGCTGTTTTGGGCCAAGGGGGGTCGTCATTGATCCAGGGGTTCCCACAAGTTGCCTATCCGGACAACATTGAACATCGACGATGTAACAACATACATCCCAAAGACGGCTTTCTTGGGGCTTCAACCACGGAAAGCGGAAGTTTCTTCACCCCAGAACGGGTATTGAATTCAGCCCTCGTGTCGATCATTCAGGGGCACCCGGCCAGTCTCTGTTCTAGTGTCTTGGATGCAAGTGCCGATCCAGCCGCCGAGACTCGAGCTCCTCGCATCAATAACCTCAAGGGTGGTGGGTGCTTTTTTCTTTTCGTATCGAAACTTTCCTCGCAGAAGAATAAAAGTTCCCGCCTTGCATCGATGGTCTGAGACGACTGCGGAGTAAAGTGCTCACTGCCATTGACCAACGACCTCCTCCGCAGCCCTCCACACCCCCTCCTGTACCTCGCATTAGCCCCTGTCACACACGGCTCGAGATGGGTACTTATGCATGTAGCGTTGCGCGCCCTGGGTCAGACGTTCGAGAGCTCCCTCGAGAT
>LKEA01000002.1:1190133-1224497 GCA_003795315.1 Cytospora schulzeri
GAGTAGGGTAGGAGGGAGGATCCTTGTATCGGGAACATAGGGCTTTCCGAAGCCTCATTCATTCTTCACGTCCACATCACGGGTACTCCAGTCGGCCGGAGGAGGACTCCACCAACAAGGGGATGGACGACAGGGACAGGTGCCCGGGACGGCGGCAGGTCTGAGCGAGGCTGCCCTCCGTGGACCTGCTCGCACGCACAGACAACTCCCCGGAGATGATAGCCGGTTCGGACCTTGCCGACTACGACATCTCTGTCGGGCTGTCCACCGGACTTGCGATACAGGTTGTCGTGGAGATCTCGCTGGTTGCTTCAGATATTGGGAAGCGAGTGTCCACCCACTGCCCCGAAAGGACCTACACTCTACTCCGCGGACGGGAGACTCACGCGAGGGGCTTTGGTTGATGGATATGTAGTCACAGAACCATGTTCCAATGACATGTGCTAAGGTGGGAAACTCCGTCAGTTGATCGCTTGCAGAAGTCACCGTCTTGGTCCGAAGGAGAGCTATGTATACATCGCGGGTTTCTGACTTGGTTGACGTCCGAAGAAGGCTCCCGCTGAGGTCGTCAACTTGGCTCACCGGTTTGTTCCTATGGTATATGAGAAGGGCCCATCTAACGAGGAATCTCTGCCAGCTCGAATCCACCTTCATCGAGTTTCGGTAATTGACGGGCAAGCTACATCTCCAAGCCATATTCGTCCGGAACAGCAGATGAAGCCCGAGAAAACCTCATCAAGACTGAAAGCTATGCGGTTGAGTGCTGGCACGAAGGCGTGATATCAATGTTCCGACGAATAGTATGCTATACCTAAGAACATTCACCTGAACACCCCCCAAGGTCTACATTGTGACGTGCGCTTGAACCAGTATTCCTGCTTGTAGCAGCCTTCAAGTTACCGCACTCCTGGGAAGTAAGGATCCGGACAAGGTACGGATCCGTACAAATAAGGGCTGTCTTGCTCTCCGCATACGTGACGAGGTCGCCACGGTTTTCACTACGAGCCCCAATGCTTCAAGAGTCATGGACGGCCTTGAAGGTCAGGAATAGCGGTCCGGCCTTCATGATGATCTGGTTCCTCGACTTGTCCCAAATATCATGACCATTCTCCCCCGGCGCAAACTCAAAGTCGTAGTTCCAGACTGTGTGGGCAATGACCACCCTGAGCAGCAACATGGCCAGTCGGCGACCGACGCAGTTCCACGGCCCTGGTTCACGTCAATAAGATGCGTACTCGAGTAGACACAGCGGCATCTCGTAAGCCGAATACTCACCGGTGAGGAAGGGGTGGAACGCTCGTTTGTCTATGATAAGTTCGGGTCTCGTTGTCCAGCGCTCGACGATGAACTCGTCCGCGTGCTCGAAATACTTCTCGCAGCGGTGGTAGAGAGGTATGGGGAGGAACATCTCCACGTCGCCAGGGATGAAGGTGTCCCCAATGATTATGCCTTCAGGCGGGCTGAACCGGGAACCGTTCGAACCTATCGGTGAGTGCATCCGCAAGGTCTCATTGATAATGGCATCCAGGAGCTCGACGCCGACGAGATCGCTGTGCTGGAACCCGCCAGTCCCGCTGACTATCTTCTTCAGTTCCTCCCTTAGTCTTGATCTCAAGTCGGGGTCCTCGGCGAGGTGATAGAAGGTGGTTGCCAGGGCAAAAGCAATAGTATCACTGGGTCTTGATGAGCCATCTGCTCGCATACATAACTCTGTGAGGCCTTGCTTACGTCGCTCCGATGAATATTGCCGAAGAGTCAGAGTAGAGGGTCTTGATATCCTCGAAGGACTCTGGGCTCTCCGATTTGAGATCCTGGATGAAATATTTCATCACGTCCTCTGGATCGTCAGTTCGCCATGCAATCATGGAAGTTAGCGATATCCTCGTTTCCCAGCGTGGGCGGTAGGAATCACCTGGAGTCTCAAGTTCGCCTCCTGCATAGCAGCATTTTCGAGCTGTTGTTGCCTCGGGTCGATATTTAAAGCCTGCGCAACAGGCACTGGCCAACTAAAACTGCTACCGAGGACGGCGATAGACCCGAACAGCCACTCGATCAGCTCCAGGTAATGGCTCTCCTTGCCCGCCGGCACGAGGCCAAACTCTCTTGAAAAGCCGGCCCTGCCCATGTTGTCGAACGAGATGAGAAGCGAGTACAGCGAGGTGTCAACCGCCTTAACAGCGGCTACCAGCTCTTTCAACTTATCTAACCAGTCCCTCGCCGTGACTTCGGCGTGAGTCTCGTACACCTCGAGGCTGCGAGGGCCAAAAGCCTTGTCCCAGACCTTTCGCCGCAGCCTGTGTGACGGCCTATCGTCGATCCCATCCAGGTTCTTCACGCTGAACAATTGGAGATTGTCATAGACCATCCCCTTGCTGCATCTCGAAGCCCCGCCGTGGACCTTTGCCAGCGCGTCGATGTTCCTGATCATGATCTCGTTGGGTGCGATACGAACGAAGTCGCCGTACTCCTCAGCAAGGCGGCGGTGCTCTTCGTGCATCTTCCCGTGACGGTTAAGCCATGGCCCGGCGTAGAACTTGGTCACCTTTGCCAGGGACGGGCCGGGGAAGTGGCGAGTCCTGTGGAAGAAGACACGGTAGGTGACGATGCTTCCAAATAGGGCAATGTAGTATGAAGCAAGGAGCTGGATGGCTCGTTGCATTCCCGTCGAGAAGCCGAGGGATTGTATGCAGAGGGCAGAGATCACTATGTTGCCCAGAGTATAGAAGCATATGATATGGACAGACTGTTTACTGTGCTGCCGTCCGTGGGCGAAATACAACGTATGTGATAGGAACCCGAGGAAGCCCGCTACTGTGTACTGCGGCATATGGTCGGTTGGGAAAAATGTTCCCATGATGGATGCTTACGGAGCTGGAGTCCTGATCGGTGAGGCTCTACGATTTCGAATGACAAAGAAAAATCAGCACAATACGTCCACTCCTCTTATACGGCAACGCATGCCAACTGTATCGTCTCTTTCCATTGCCATTTAGGGTAATGAGTAGCATTCAGCGCCATGGATCAGGTGACGGTGGAGGCTGCTGTGCAACACAAGAAATCCCAGAATATTAAATTGCCTACACCAATCACGGCATACGGCGCCGTACCCAGGATGATGCATTGTCTCTGGAGCAGACATTTGAGACAGCCACTGACTATATGCTTGTGCCCACAGGCCCTTCCGTGTAGTACCAGCGGCACCATCTCATCCTCATGATGACCTTGGCTGGGAGAAGAAGACCCCTAGCCACCAATGAGCGTTAGGGACCTTGGGTCGGACAGACGACAGGAGCCCGTGGATGTCGAACATTGAGGTCCCCAAACACATCGTCCAGTATTACCTTCGGCATTCACCCAGACTTGTTTTCTCGCTCGCTTGGCCACGCACCGCGCCGTTGTCCCGTCTGCCCAGCCAGGAGATATAGGGCTATCGACAGTGACGGAACGGGTGTACGCTCAGTGGCGACGCCTTGGTCCGTAGCAGTGTCGGCTAGGGAACTGAGGCCCAACTCATAGTGCTCGCCGTTGTCAGCGCTGGTCATGCTGGTCTGCTCTAACGGCAAACTGGCAGAGGGCGAATTTGGAATGGCTTGGAAAGTACACCTGTACAAGGAGGATCTCTCAAGCCTGGCAGGCTTGGGGGCATCCACTTTGTTCGTGTTCTATTCCAATACGTTGTCTGAACTTGCACGCAAACTGAAATCTTGGTGCCACCCTCCTGCGCATACGACGTGTCTGTGCTTCAGGGCCACGCGGACGGGTCGCCACTCACCCAAGACGGTTGAGTTGATGCAGTGCGCTGCCGAGGGGTGGGCTTGGTCTGTTGAAGACCAAATACCATGATGGTAACTCTGCACTTCTTTCAGCCAGCTCGTTGACCTGGACTTAATTGATAGTGTTGGTGAGATTGATAGCAAGAATTGAGACGACGCAGCGTTGATCACAATGTCCTTGTCCGCGCAGGCTCCCTCAATTCGTGTCCAAAACAATATACGGACGGAGCATCAGGGCCATCCATTGTCAGTGCACTGCTCAGCCTCTTGTCATGGCTCGTCGCAACTCCAAGAAGGCCGAGAGCCGTGCCTCAACATTACATTCCAACATTGTTCCTCCGGCAAGAAATGGGCAGATTTTGGTTTGGTTTGTTTTTGTTTGTCTATCATTTACCTGGCAGGCCAGGCCAGGTATAAGAAAAAAGGGTAAAAAGGGGAAGAGAAGGAAGCGAAAGACAAAGCAGCCAATGGATTCACACGGTTGGCTCCTGACAAGAAGTCAGCAAACGCACTCTCCTGAACGAGCGTTTCAAGAACCAATGCGACTACTTCTAGGCCTGTTTCGCGCGCCTCGACCCGCCTAGCAGTCCACCCATCTGATTGGTTTACAGGGTCAACAAAGCCCCCTGACTTGTCGACTTTGTGGCACCAACCCTGTCACATCCCTGTGGAACCACGTTCATCGTCCAAAGATCCACCAACACTGACCAGACTAACCAGACTAATGCACTTGACATATTCTCTTACCACAGCTCGAGTTGAATGCTTGGAATCCAATGGTTTCGCTAACATTGATCATCTCTCTTGACAGCCCAGCTTAGGCATTGAGGGGCAGCAAAAAATGCGACCGTCACGGACTTCCTCCGTCAGCCAGTGGCGAATGATGGGGGAGGTAAAATACGTGAAGGATGAAATGCTCATAAGGCTCGAGTGAGCCACTCTCACCATCTCAGCTTCCTTCCTTCCTTCAGTCATTCACGTACTACCATCATCAACATAAATCAGTAGTCCTGCATCTCAAGTGTGCCATTGTCACTTGATCCTCTTCCTTTCTCACTCCAGTCTTTCTTTGCTTCGAGCCATTGTGCCGGGTGTTTGCTCCAGGAAGAGCTACACAATCACAATCACATTCACAATCACATTCACTACCGAGCCGAACCGTTATACATACAAAGAACTCCACTTGTTGGCGCCGCGTGCCATCAACCAACCTGTTTGCTTCATTGTACCCGGTTAAAACCAACCGCCAAGAGTTACTTTGCGTCTGTGCCTCAAGAAGCCGGAAACCCGCGTGTAAAACCAAAGGACTTCCTCTACCGAGCGAGACACTGAAACTCACACGAACAACAACAACAACAACAAACCGCAGAGATGCAACTCACGACTCTCATCACCACCACCCTCGCCGTTGCGGGCACGGCCCTGGCCCTCCCCACGACGCCGTCGCCTACACGTACCCTGGGCAAGCGTGACTCGACCCAGGTGATTGAGGACATCATGCCGAGCTCGAGCTCCTGCGCCGGCCGGGGCGACCAGTGCCGCACCGCCGCCCAGGCCGCTCCCCACCTGGTCAAGGCGATGCAGGACTACGGCATCGGCACCAACATGGAGCAGGCCGGCATCCTGGCCCTCGTCGCGTACGAGTCCGGTGAGATGCAGTACAGCAAGAACCTGAACAATGCTGCCGCTGGACAGGGCACGAGTAACATGTAAGTCGATCAGTCCCCGAGAACTCGCCCCTATTGGAGCCAGAACCGTACTGACAGACAATACAGGCAAATGGGTACCTACAACGTCCAGTACGCCCAAAGCATCTCTGCCCTGGCCGGGGAGAGCATCACTACCTCGAACGTCCTGGACTTCGTCACCAAGGACGAGTACAACTTCGGGACTGGTCCGTGGTTCTACTCGACCCAGTGCACCGATGCTCAGGGACAGACGGGTGGCAGCGCGGATGCTTGGTTCCAGGCTTACATGTCGTGTGTCGGTACCTCCACCTCGGCTGAGCCAGACCGGCTCACGTACTGGAACAGTGCCAAGAAGGTGTTTGGTCTCTCTTGATTGTGCTGATGGATGGAGCTTGTATGTGACTGGTATCACGTTTTGTTATTCTTTTGGTACTTCAATCCACTTGGGCCCTTTATCGTCCATTTTGAGATTGTAGTCTGTTTATATACCCAATTTCATGGTCCTGAGCCTAGCCCTACTTCTGATTTGTGTGATACATACGTGAGCGCACTGGGGGAACGATTTCAAGGGCAGTTTTGCCATTCTCGGGAGTGAGAAATATACTTTAACCCCCCTCCAACTATTGTATCTGACACTTATCTTGGACATCCAACAATTGACCAAGTGCGTTTGATTAGTTGAGATCTTGCTGGTTGTTGGTTGAATACTATTCGCATGTAGTGTCTCCCACAGCCCAACGACCCCTGAATTGCTCCTCCCGGGAACTATCGATCGCCGGCCTCGCATTGGACGGTAATGAGACCTTCCATGCAAACATATGGATCATCCGGAACCACAGTTCCCCACAGTTCCTACGCAACTCCCACGATTGACAGGACAGTTATCCAGAAAAAGCACTTTGATTCACCTCAACCTCAACCTCACCTCACCAATATCAGAGGCAAACCCTCCCTCGTCGCAAGGACGCAACCGCACCCCCTCCCCCGACCTCAAAACCACCACCATGTCCGGCAACGACAAAGACTTCCGCGTGCTCATAGCCGGCGGCAGCATCGCGGGCCTCAGCCTGGCCCTGGCCCTCGAGAAGCAGGGCATCGACTTCCTCGTGCTCGAGTCCCACGCCGAGGTCGCCCCGCAGGTGGGCGCGTCGCTGGCCGTGCTGCCGAGCGGCTTCCGCGTGCTGGACCAGCTGGGCTGCTACGAGGACGTCATGGCGACGGTCAACTGCACCATCGACAGCTTCGTCATCCGGGACTCGGACGGCAGCGTGCTCACGCGCGTGGCGGACCTGGAGGAGCACCTGGTCCGGCGCCACGGGTACCCCATGATCTTCTTCGAGAGGCGGATGCTGATTGAGATACTGTACCGGCATGTGCGCCAGAAGGGGAAGGTCTTGACCTCCAAGCGGGTCGTCGGGGTGCGTCAGGACGGGGAGGGCGTCGCGGTGGAGTGCCGGGACGGTAGCAGCTACGAGGGGGGTGTTCTCATCGGCGCGGATGGGTTGTGGAGCACCGTGGGCCGGCACATAGCGCAGGCGACTGGCAAGTCGAAGGAGGGCGGTCTCCCCGTGCAGTACAGGTGTCTCTTCGGCATCTCTGACAAGGTCCCTGGTATCGGCGAGGACACCCTTCACCACGTTACAAACCAAGGATCTTCACTTTTCGCCGCCTCGGGCCCCAACGACAGGACTTATTGGTGCTTGTTTACCAATATGGGATCGACATACTACGGAGATGCGCTGCCGCCTTATGATGAGAAGGACGAGGCCGAGACAGTCAAACAGCATGGGAATGACGCAGTCACCGAGACGGTGAGGTTCAGGGATTTGTATGAGAGGAGGATCAAGTCGGTGTCTACCCCGTTGCACGAGGGCGCGTTGGACAGATGGTATGATAGACGATGTATGGTCGTAGGTGATGCTGCTCACAAGGTATGTTGTTCTCGGTCCGCCTTGAAGCCGGACTTCACCCGATCTTCGAATCTGGAATTGTACTAATCGTAGAACGCAGCTCAACCCCATTATCGGCTTGGGAGGCATGAGCGCATTGGAAACCTCAGCTGCCCTCACAAATCACCTCGTCGCATTACTAAAGTCATCGAACAACCCATCGACTTCCGAGATAGAGTCCGTCTTCGCCATGACCGAGGACTTCCGTTGGCCCCGCGCGAAGGAGCTGGTCGATATCTCCATGCTGACGCAACAGCGCTTCGCCATGGGGACACCGTGGCTAAGGTTCATGAACCGGTATTATTACCCGGCTTTGGGCCCTCGGGTGGCACTGGGGCTGCTTTCTTCGGCATATACCGGAGCTGTGAGCTTGGACATGAATAAAGAGAAGAAACCCGGCTTGCCTGGTGAGAAGGACAAGAGGCTGCCAGATTGGCTGCCGAAATCAGCCGTTCGTTCACTTCCGTTTGAGGACGAGTTACTCCACCGGCCGATGCCCAGAAGCGCCTTGGTCAGTGGGATCATCACGACCCTCTTGGTCGGGTTGGTCATGCTGGGAGTGTACATGCTTCTTTACGTCGGGCATGTGAACGGGACGTTCCGGCTTGTCGACGAGGCCGTCTGGCAAGGCAGCGTGGAAATTCCCGGCCAAGGCATGACGGAGCTGAAGTCAATGTTTGGGGGACATGGATGGCTTTCTGGCCTGACCGATCTAGCGAAGACTTTGGTAGCAGTGTTTCTTCCATTGATTTCAGAAAGCGGCAATGAGCCAGCCGTTACGGAGAGGAAGTTGCAAGCGGGATACTTTGTTTTGTCCGTATTCCTTCCAGTGCTGGCGGTGATCCTAATCGAGGGCAGTAGGAAAAGGAACCTATGGTCCATGATCTGGAGGTGAGTCTTGTGATACTGTGCTCCTCTCTTTCTTTCAGATGACTGATATTCAAACCTCTCACAGTTCCACTGCGTGGCTTATGGCCGCACAACTCTTCGGCCTCGGCCTCGTCCTTCCTCTTTACGTCCTTGCATTCTTCAGAAGTTCGTCTCGGACCGCCTACTGGATGCCGGCGGAGCGGTTTGTCCCGCAGTCCTTCAGTAAGGCCATCATCCCGGCCTTGGCGCTCGGATTCCTCGTCCCGTCTATGCTCGTGGCTGCGTCAACAACCTTCACTCGTGACTATGCACAGGAGGTTGTCACTTTCTGGCAGATCTCGCCGGTGCTCACGTCGTGGGTAGCCGAGTCGCTATCTGGTTTCCTGGCGACACCCAGAAAGGGTGCGGATGGGAAGAAGGCGCCCCTGGAGGACTACCAAGGACTGGATATGGCGGGCTTGAGAAGGTTATACAACGCATTGTTTATAATTGCCTCTGCAGCTCACACGGCGATCTTGCTCGTTCTCCTTTGGACTCCTGGTCTGTCGGTGGCTGGTGCTTTCTTACCCACGGATTCCAAGCGCCCTGTAGCAGATATTGCCGAGGGCGTAGGGATTTTTCTGAAGTATGACCTTCTTCTGGTTGTCGCATCGATGCTTGTCTGGTGTCTGATCAACTGTGTGGAGATGCGAAGGGTGGGGACCATCGGGATATCTCTGCTCAAGTGCTTCGGGCTGTTGATAGCAGGATGTATTGTACTTGGGCCAGGGGCGGCGTTCGTAGCTTTCTGGAAACGGAGAGAGATGAAGATGGCTAGGCCAGAGTTACGGACCTAGGCAAGGAGCAGGTGGGTGACTGCCAAATGATATACCTGTTTAGCTAGAGCACTTAAACACCTATATACTCAGGTAGGTACTGTGCTGCCAGCTCTGCACAGGTGTCCAGGACCCTCGAGATGACATTGGAACCTCCCGAGGTCTAGGGCTTCCAGCGATCAGCATCCCCGTTCAACTTCGAATGACTTTGACTGCATATGAGAACTTTCGAGCACAGAGACACGCAATATGTTTCATCACTCAACATTTGGCTTAACGAGCATGTTATCAAACGAGCATCCATGGGTGCCAAGTGTAATTAATCATGGTAATGAAGTCCAGTCTGTACCTGCCCAGGTGCCATCAAGATACGTACTCTCAGTGGCTGACCAGGTTCCTTCAAAGTTGTTGCACAGGTCTTCAGAATGAAAAGAATCTATATGTACGCCACCGCCACCTTCGATCATGACTGCCAACTCGACGACACCGTCGACGCGGAACACGGCACTGTCAAGGTATGGTTAGGATCAGCCTCCCACGTAACCGTCTCGGAGCTGTCCACCACAATGAACTTGTACTGAACCACACTCTCAGGAGCGAGGTCGACTGTAACGCCCCACAGGGGGTTGCTGGCTGTGTAGCCTGATGCGCTCAGGGTCACAGCATCGTCCGTATCCCATTCACCTAGGGCTGAGACGTTCCCGGCGCTGTGGGTTGAGAGTGTCAGCTTAGCTTGCAGCACAGAGAAAACCACGCAGGCATTGTATACTAGAAGAGAGCTTTGGGGGTTGCGTTTGCTTACAGTTTGACAGTGCTTCCGTAAGATGTAGTAACGAGCTCGTCGAAGGTGATGGCGACTGAAGTGGCCGTGCAACTCGATGCCGTCGTTGTGGCTGATGTGGTTGTCGTGGTCGCCGTGGCTGTCGTGGCTGTCGAGGTTGAGGAACCCGGGATCACTGTTGCTAGGTTAAAGGTTTTCTTGACGGGTTGGGGCCAGGTCTGTCCTGTGCCAGACTCCCACCGAAGGAGGAGATATACTCACTGCAGAATGTACTTCCACTGAGTGCCGATTCTGGGTAGAAAACCCTCGGCACACCTTGATTGATCGTCACGCTCAAGTCACCACTTGAATCTGCAGTAAACGACGTGCAGCTCATCACATCCACCAAAGCTTGACCGGCAGTGAACCCGGTGACCCCAGCATCTAGCGTCACCGTCGCACTCCCACTGGACCCAACGTTGCTATACACGCTTATAACCTGGTTTCCAGTGAAACCCTTCCGCATGGCGATGGTGTTCGAGTCCGAGTAGATCGGATACGCATTGTAGCCCAAGTAGGTGGAGTTAACAGAAATGGCCCAGCTGCGGATGGCGTTCAGGTCTGCGATCCAGGTGTACAGCTCCGCGGTAGTGTCATAGCCTGACAACCAGAGGGCTTCTCTATTGTAGGGCACCCCGCTCCCGTTGTAGTGTTGTTCTTGTCCTTGGTAGACGATCGGGATGCCGTCCATGAGCATCGTGAAGGCGATGGCATTCTTGGCGAGGGCCATGTCGCTGGTGAGGGAGGGGAATCGCGCGTTGTCGTGGTTTTCCAGGAACGAGCCGTACAAACTAGTGTCGGTGGCCTGGCCCTTCATCCGATTGATACCGTCGGCAAGATCCGAAATGCTGCCCGAGGTCGACTGGAAAGCATGAGTGACATAGTAGTAAACGGGGTAATTCATCAGCCCGCTCATGTACTGCTGATATGGCGTGACTACATCCGGGTCGCCGTTGAACACCTCGCCGATGAGGTACAAGCCGGAGGCGGCCTCAAACTGGGGCGTGAAATTGAAGTCCACTTGCAGAGCGCTGTCGAGCCGGATCCCGTCAATGCTGAAATTAGCAACGACTTCTTGGATCCAGTCTACCCAGGTGTCCAGCACGTCGCTATCTTCGGTGCGCAGGTCCGCGAGGGCAACAGTGTTGTCCCCTTCCCAACAGACTTGGCAGGACGTGATGTTATTGTAATCGATCAGACAGAAATCGTGGAAGTAGGACTTAGAGTCAAAAGGAACAAAGATACTGTAATCGACACAAGTTCCACAGCCTTCATAGGCGAAATGATTCGTCACAACGTCTAGCATCAGGTACATGCCTCTGTTGTGGAGAGCAGTTGATAGATCGTAGAGGTCGTCAGATGTCCCGAATGCCGAGTTGACGGCATATATATCTTGCGCCCAGTAACCCTGTGGTTCTGATGTTCAGCACTTCTATCTCCAATTTAGAAGCAAGGTTTGATTCAGGTCTGGTGTTCGATTCATGCTCTGATAAACCAAGCCGGAGCGGTTGCCAAATATGAGAATCCATACTTACATGGTACGAGGAGCCATCAGCCGTGTTGCCCGACATCTGCTCGACGAACGGTGAGATCCATATCGCAGTGAAGCCCATGCCCTGTATGTAATCAAGCTCGCTGATTAATCCCTGCCATGTGCCACCACAGTAGACTTGCTCAGAGGCATCACAGTCTGCGTCTATTGACAAGTCCGTTCGAGCGAAACGGTCCGTCATGACCTGATAGATGCTCTGTGAGCGCCATTCTGCCGGTGTCAGGGCTGTGACCGGCGCGATAGTAGCAGCTGCTACAAGCCACGAGAGCACAAGTCTGGGGTTCATATCACAGGTGGAATATTAGGAAGAAAGAAACGGTATGAAGGGAAAGGAGAAAGACGAAATCAGGATGTCTGATTTCCGAGAAGAATTTGACTGACGTTTCTCCTCCGCTTGGTGGCTCGGGGCGTATCCTATATGTCTCAAACATCACAAGACCGCCCAGGTCGCAACACCAAATTCTTCCGCAAAAGCAAACGACATCCCGTCCCATCCCCTGAAAATTACTTAGGTAGGTGGCAGTGTGACGACAGGGGTGATATGGAACTCATTTTAATCCTCGAACCTTGCCGAGGCTTTGGAGGAAGCAGCGGCCTGTAAAGAGTGCCTTTCATGACGAAGTGACCTTCAGTCCGGCGGAACCGACATGGCAGCGGCGACATAAGAACCTTACCTACGTGCGATCCTTCACCAACTAATTACATGTGACCGTTTACCAGTCCCATGTGATCCTTCGCCAGCTGGACGGCAGTGCCAGGAAGAGGACACCATCTCGTTGAAAAAGTACCAGGCCTATTCAGGTGTTGGATATTGAAGGTCGACAGCAAACCTGCTGCCTGAAAGTTTCATTGGAGCGGCATACCACCGCTATGGCAAGGGGCAAATGATCGTTAACGGGCCGACCCAGAGAAGGACCCTGCCGGAAAACGAATCAGAGATGGTTTGTTCGTGGAAGTGGCTGCAAGAATGTCAGCTGGTAGGGCCTTCTGAAACTTATATAGAGGTGATAAGAGGGGCAAAACAGATGACAGCTAACTTACCCCAAATTACGGCCTGGCCTCGGCGTGACATCCACTCACTTGACTCTCCAGAATCGAGCTTGAGATACCTAGGTATTGATGTGGACTGGGAGGATTAGACCGGTTGAGATCGGGTACTGCATCTATACGGTTCACTGTATGCGCCGGCGATCGACGGTGACACGTCGGACAGGCGAGCTGCAGGTACAGAACGAAATACCCGAAATGCTTCCGATTTTGGATGACCACGTACACGTCAAGGTGCTCGTTCCAAAATCTACATACAAAGCATCTCCCTTCTCAACTCCTTTCGTAGAAACACTGTGATAGTCGCAATATAGCCCGGCAAATCCTAAATCCTGAAGGATTTTGAAAGGGTCCCGGAAGCCGGTGCCTATATTGGCTCGTTGTAGGTAGAAGCAAGAAATGCAGGGAGTCAATATCTATGCCAGGACAGATTTCTATATCTGGAGAGAGGCTTCGTCATGACTTCACCTCTGATGTTGAAGTGCTTCCTTGGGGAGGCAGAAACACCGGAGGATTCAACGAGATCAACTTCGGCTTTCTCTGCTCCCCGATTCCTCGTTTGGTTTCTGCACTCATGATCAAGAGAGTGAGTGAAGAGACTGTTGGGCTGCCACTTGGCTCATCGCCCAGTGATCTCGGGACCGTTCATGCTATGGCTGCCTCATGTGGCCGAGGCGAACCATCAGGCAATGTGGCTGTCAAAAAAGAATAATCCGGAACTTCTGAGAACAGGATAATATCCATGGACACTTGAACGGCCTGTGGTTTTTTTCTTCTTCACTTTTCTCCCTCTTTGAGATCTCTCAAAAGAGTGAAGGGCGACAACGACAACATTGGCTGCCTTCGAATTGGGTCTTGTTGTGTCCCAGATGGCGTCATATGGCGACATTGTCCTAGGATGGCAGGTCAATGAGCTCTCTCTATAAGCCTGAAGTCCCTTAGCTGCCACTTATATGATATTTCGTGTCTTGTCTCCTCCTGTGATGAGTGGGATGAGACTGATTTTTAGCATGCTGCCACGAGTAAGTCTGATGGTGGGAGGTGGGAGGTGGGATATCTCTCTCCCACATGGTGGTCTCGGTGCATGAGAGCTCATTTGCGGACTTCTGCTAATCGTGGCGGCGGTAAGGAGCCACTTGAAACAAACACAGGTCTGAGTCACTGGTTCATCAATCGATGGTGTTACTTGTGGCCTTGATTGAGGAGGACTTATACATGTGCAGAAGATACCTAGATAAATGTGAAATTAAACGTTGTTAAGAGTGAATTACTTAACACTTCTTATAACGTGCACGGACCACAAATCATGACGGTGGATGAAAGGCCCGTGCTTTCTTTTAGGCCCACCTACTGCTACTGTTCGTTAGCTCCAACGGCGAGGCTTATCATTATCCTTATCCTTATCCGTATCATTATCCTTATCGGTGGGGCCTAACTTTTTTTTTCGAGGCAAGGCAGGGTCCAATGTTGTCCAAGGTTAAAGTTTCCATCTTTGTTTTCTCAACCAAACTCTGCCTTCGTTTTCTTCCACATCCACCCTCTCACATCCATCATCGCTTGTATCATTCACTTGCACATCCTTCATACACTCTGTCGTTATTACAACAATTCGACTTAAACAACCCGACATCTCTCCAAACCCAACAAAAACAACCAGCTATCATGTCTCCTCTTCAGCCTGTTGCCCTCTTCGGGCTTGAGGTCCCTCCTGGAGATATTCTGGTCCCTATCAGCCAGAACTTCCCTGCCACTGTAAGTGTTCCAGCCTCCCTATCCTCAATTCGATTATGATGTCAATGCGACTCAATGTGAATCATTCTGTTGCACTGCGCATTCATTTCCAGAAGTCACAATAGCTAACAACTTCAGATCCGCATCACCATGGCCGCCATCGACCCTACTGAGGAGATCGAGGAGGAGGATTCCAAGGTCCCTCGTACCCCTCGCTCTACCCTGAAGCTCGTCAAGGAGGCCATCTCCGACGACGGCGATTCCGAGGATGACGACGAGTACATGCGCGAGCTGCTCCTGGGCGGCGAGGATGATGAGTCCGACGATGACGATGAGGACGAGACAAACGGTGGCCCTAGCGATCCCTCCAAGTCCAAGAAGGCCCTCAGGGCTGCTGCTCTTAAGGAGCTGCTCGATGCCACCAAGGGCGAGGATTCCGACGAGGAGATGGCCGACAGCGACTCCAAGAAGGGCAAGAAGGCCGGCAAGGCTGCTCGGGGCAAGGGCAAGGAGAAGGCTGTTGTTGAGGAGGAGGACTCTGAGGAAGAGTCTGAGGAGGAAGACGAGTCTGAGGATGGCGGTATGGATGACCTTGACCTGGAGCAGTTCGTCATCTGCACTCTGGATACCCAGGCTGTAAGTAAAACCACCACACATCAAACATGCACTCTCACTAACAATTGTAAAGCACTACCAGCAGCCCCTCGAGCTCACCATTGGTGATGAGGAGAAGGCTTTCTTCGTCAACTCTGGTACTCACACCATTTACGTTACCGGCAACTACGTCTTCAACGAGGATGATGCTTCCGATGACGAGGAGGATGAGGACGACTACTCTGACGACGAGTACGACCTCCCCCCTGAGCTTGACGAGCTCGTCGGCGACGAGTCCGAGGATGAGCTTGATGGCATTGATGGTGCCGGCCGCGTCGAGGAGATCGACACAGATGAGGAGGAGGTTCCCAAGCTCGTCGAGGCTAAGAAGGGCAAGAACAAGCGCCCTGCTGAGGATGCTGCTGAGGGCCTTGACGCCATGATTGCCAAGGATGCCGACTCCAAGCTGAGCAAGAAGCAGGCCAAGAAGCTCAAGACCGAGAAGGATGCCGCCAAGACTGAGAAGGATACCCCCAAGTCGGAGAAGAAGGTGCAGTTCGCCAAGAACCTGGAGCTCGGCCCTACCGGCTCGCCTGCTGAGAAGAAGCAGGTCCAGGAGAAGGCCAAGAAGCCCACCACTGGTGTCAAGGTTGTCCAGGGCGTGACCATTGACGACCGCAAGGTCGGTACCGGCCGAACTGCCAAGAGCGGTGACAAGGTCGGCATGCGCTACATTGGCAAGCTTGAGAACGGCAAGGTCTTTGATTGTAAGTGAAATTGCCTCCCACCTTGCCCAGTCCTCGAATCAAGAGATGCTAACAATTGGACACAGCCAACAAGAAGGGCTCCCCCTTCTCCTTCAAGCTCGGAAAGGGTGAGGTCATCAAGGGTTGGGACATCGGTGTCGCTGGCATGTCCGTTGGCGGTGAACGCCGTCTGACCATCCCTGCCCACCACGCCTACGGCTCCAAGGGAGTCCCTGGCATCCCAGGCAACAGCACCTTGATCTTCGACGTCAAGCTGCTTGAGGTCAAGTAAACTTGTCAATACGGCAATCAACAAACAAAACCTGTCTCAGTATACACACGGACCTTTACTTTTAGATATGATGAGGGCATTGAGCAACAACATCACTGGAGAGTTGCGTGGAGTATCGGCTCGAGATGATGTCCTTAGGGAATTTCCTTGGTTGGCGATTCGGAGTACCTGCAACGGAGTCTTCTGACCTGCACGCAGTCTGCGAGGATCCGACGACCTCGGGCGCGGAAAGCAGATACTGTCGGGAGGGATGACGAGGTCTGCATTGCATTTGGACGGCGTACAAAAAGTCGAGGGTTTTAATAGGTTCTTTTGAGTCTTCGATTTCTCTTGTTTTTTAATTATGTCCAGGGCCTACATTTCAGATAGACTTGCTGAATGAGAACCACTGATGAACACACACACTTACCTACACCTTTGCCTGTCCATTCCCTCTGCGTTTGTTCCCATATGGCGATCCTTTCTGGCACGGTCCTGTCCACGTCGACAGGTGTATTCATTCCCGAGGTCCCGGTCCGACTGAGACCAATCTCCTCAAAGCGTCAAGGTCATGAGGAGGCAAGGACGATTGCTGTTGGGAACGACAGACCATTCCTGCCTCTTATGGTCGCGACATTGTACTCGTAATCACACCTGTTCCACAGCTCAGGCAGGAGCGACTCAGTGAAGAGTGAGAAGGCCCGGGAGATACCTTTTACTTCCAGCTTCATAATTGCTCAGACTTTTGCCCTTCTCCTACCTGTTTGATGTCATTCATTCTTCTCAGCAACCCTGTCCACTCGCTCTTTTTGGAAGAGGCAGATATATTGGGCCTTTTTGTTTTATATCATTTTCTCACTTCTTCTGATATTGGTGTTTTGAAGCAGCTGTTCATGGCATGATTGCCCCTTACTTCACAGCCCCCATGGATTCAGACTGGACGAGATGAAGCGAAGACACTCGCAAAACGACAGTCATCTGACGTCGACCATCGTTGCCCGGCAGCCTTTCTCATCGAGTACGTATCAAGTTCACCTCTTGGAGTCAGATACACAGACGGGTTCGACGTGGGCGCCACCATCAAAGATACGCCGCCAGGGCTCGAGACTGCTATCTGCTCTGAAGTCAATTGCAAGCCGTACCCACGGTAAGTCTCCTATTCGACTGCTATATTGTCTTCATCATGCTCGTCGACGCTGATGTCTGTGCAATCTGCGATAGCGTCAACTGGTACGGTCGAAGTTCATGCTAGTCCGAGCGAGAACCTTGGGAACAGGAACCAACTAAAGAAGGAGATTGCCGAGAACTCATTGACATTTCCACAAATCCATATAAAAAGAATGGCATCCACCATCTTCCGAGCTCCCTTGGAGCCCACCATAGTCCGAAGGCCTTCATTCAGAGGTCAACGACCCTCTCTTCAGTCCTAGGAGACTGCGTCGGGAAAGCTTCCCTCACCGCCGCTTGATCACAAGATGGTGTCTTCCAATTCATCCCCGAAATCGAGCCCGACTTCTAGCATCTACACTGTCAAACAGTCCGAATCAACCGGAAAGACATCTGTCGAGTCCAAGGCATCGTCCAGCAACTCTTTCGAGAAGAGGAGCCCCTCGAATAAAAAGAGAGCCTTGCAGCACGCTCCGTTGGTCGTCCCTGAGACTGCTGGCGGAAACCTCGACACGATCGAGGAAAAGGAAGCCGAGTATGAAATCACCCCTACCATCATTACTGCCGAGAAGGCTGCTGCTGCAAAGATATCCCTAGAGACGTACTACAATGAGGCCTTCAGCCAGCCCAGCCAGCGTGATATGCGCCTGCGTTTGCTGGAAAGCGATCTCTGGCATATGGGTGACGCAGTCCCCGCCGTCGAGAAGATCCGGCTGAAGAACCAGTTCTACCGCGGTGAGACCAACCACTTACGACAGACACGGGTCATGAAATCCCGAACTATCAAAGTGTTGACTGAGGGCAAGAATGCTCCATCGTCTTGTTGCAATGACTACCAGGTTATCAAAGCCCTTAGCAAGGGAAGCTTCGGAGTGGTCAGGCTCGTCCGAGAGAGACTCCAGCCAGGAGACGACCCTTACAACAAGAAAGTGTATGCGATGAAAGTCATTCGGAAGTCTGGAATGCTTAGAACAAGCCAAGAGGGCCATCTCAGAGCAGAAAGAGATTTCCTCGTGGCCTCTGAAGGATCAAAGTGGTAAGTCAAACCCTCACAAACGCTCATGGGTTCGTTTGGTGCTGACTAGTCTGGAAGGATCGTCCCTTTGATTGCCAGTTTCCAAGATACTTCCAACTTGTACCTGGTCATGGACTACATGCCTGGCGGTGACTTCCTCGGGCTCCTCATCAGGGAGAATATCCTCAGCGAACCTGTAGCTCGCTTCTACCTTGCTGAGATGATCGTTTGCGTGGAGGAGGCCCACGCACTGCGCTGTATCCATCGTGACATCAAGCCTGACAACTTTCTTGTTTCAGCATCGGGACACCTGAAGATATCAGACTTCGGCCTTGCCTTCGATGGACACTGGTCCCATGACACTTCCTACTACCATGCCAGTCGCTACTCAATCGTCCAGAGACTCAACCTCAAAGTGGAAGGTGATGAGCAGGACAGACAGGATGCGCAGACGTTATCGCACAATGTGAAATGGAGCTCCAATGTCATGATGGGACTTAGCAAGCACGAAAAGAAGAATCCGTGGGACGGCGAGCCTCTCCTGCAATGGCGAAACCGCTGCGGGATAAGAACCTCGGCCAAGTCCGTTGTGGGCACCAGCCAATACATGGCTCCGGAGGTAGTGCAAGGTGCAGCATACGATGGACGCTGCGACTGGTGGAGCATCGGCGTCATCCTGTACGAATGTTTGTATGGACATACTCCCTTCCTTGCCGACGAGGGGAGACAGCAGACCAAGCAGAACATTTTAGTGAGTATCTCCTTCCGCAGTGCCTGCAAAATGCTTCGTGTAACTGACTTTGCGGTCGAACAGAATCACCACTCGACGTTCTCCTTTCCTTCTCGTCCATTCGTGTCCAGTCGGTGTCAGCATCTCATAGCCAGCCTCATGCAAGACAAGGAGACCCGATTGTGCAGCCAACGCTACCAGTACAAGGACATGCAGCAGTACTCGAACAGTAGTAACAGCAGAGGCCATGCAGCTTTGGCAGGTCGCTTTGTGTTCCCTTACGATGCAGAGGATATCAAGGCTCATAAATGGTTCAGGGGTGTGCCTTGGGAGAGGCTCCACGAACTCGATCCTCCGTTTGTGCCATTGCTTCAATCGATCGATGACACGCAATACTTCGATGACGATGAGCCCCTTACAGATATTTCCGACAGCGACGACGATGACGAGGATCGCCCATTACCTCAGCCAGAGAGCTCAGCTCCTGTCGCCGACTTGAAGTTACTGGCGGAGTATGGTGGTGTCCCCAGGGTGCCGGCGCAAGATCCGCAATCGTCGGCGGCTTCGACTGTCAAACATCTTCAGCTGCCCACGCCTCTGAGCTCGAGCCCGGCGTCACCTAATCAAGAGCAGACTCACAACTCTACCACGCCCATGGCCACCACACCTCGTATCCGAGCCGCTGGAACCGCAGCCACGCGCAGCTCCAAGAAACGCGCCGATCGTGAGGCTCATCTCGACGAGGCATTGCAACATTTCGATCGTAGTATCCAGCGTGCAGTACACTCGTGGTTGGCTGTGCCCTACGACAGCATTCGCCTGCGAAACTTCGAGGTGCAAGTCGACGCGGAGCCTGGCCTGAGAACTTCAGAGCGCGATATGCTAAAAGCACTTGCACGCGCGTATGGCAAGAAAGAGAAGAAGCGGCCACGCGATAAGTTGCTACGCGACCCCGTGACCAAGAAAGCCGCCCTCGAGGAAAGAAAAAGGACAGCGTTCATGGGATATGAGTGGAAACGCTTGCAAACGCAGCCCTTGACGAGGTTGACCTTGCCGCTTCATCCTAGGCTGACATGTGGAGGTGTAGTAGCACCGCCCGGGTTCTCTGTGAGCGCAACCACGCCGAATGGGTTCGCAATGGAAAGACGACAAGGAGCACCAACGGGATTGAATGGCGGAATCTTGGTGCCTTCGCCTGGCCTTGGAGATGAGAACATTGCTGCTATACGCGCCTTGAATCGGGGACGGTTGAGTATGAACTAAGTGGTGGGCTTTTTGCAAATGCGTTTCGTTTGGGGGTTTTACTCCCCTTTGACTTTTTCTGCATGGAACCTGGCAAGTATGTTCCAGTGGGTTGAAAGCACGAGAAGAGGAGAAGATGATGTTTGCAGATGAGAAGTATGAATACCCAGATAGCAGTACGAGGAATGGTTTGTGGTGGCTTTAGTGGTAGTATGAATAGATCGTATTCGATTCTTGTCTAGAATTAATACATTAACATTATTCCACTTCCAGTATCGTGGAAACTACCCCTCACAACGTCGATGACCCAGTGCATACTGGCCGTTCGGGGCATCAGATCGATTTGCCATTAATATTTCACCCCAATATCCTCCTCGGTCGCACCGGGAGCCTCACCGGCAGCTAGACTCTTCCGGTTCCTTAACTCCCACTCAAACTCCATCAAGGCCCTCTTCTCGCTGCCCCTGAAGAACAGCAGAGCCATCAGTCCGTCCACACAGCCCGCCGCAAGGCCCAGGCTGCCAAGCAGCAAAAGCACGAAGTTGATGCCGTGGTTTGACGCGGCTGTGAAGTTGTCGGAATGGGTGGGGATGAACCATACGGCAATGTAGCATGCGATAGTCACGGCAACCCAGAAGAAGAAGTGGGCTGTGCGCTGCTTGGTTTGTGTGGCTTCGCGGGCCTTGTAGCTGGCTAGCCCGGAGAGCAGGCCCTCGTAATCTGATGTTGCCAAGGGGGAGGAGAATGGGTAGAGGGAGAGGGAGGAGAGGAGTTGGTCGTCGAGGTCTGCCGCGGTCAGGGGTTGGGAGTAGTCTTGATCCTGGATGAAGGAGGTACGATTTGATGACGGCGTGGGTGTCTGAAGCTGCAGGAAGGCCCCGCCCGCCGGGCTGGTGGCCTCCGGGGCGTCGCCGCCAGTGGTGCTGTTGTCGAGGACGCTGTCTGCGTGTAGGGGCCGGGGTAACGAGTGCCGGAATGCAGAGAGCGAGGAGTTTATGCCTGGTGGTAGGGGCCACTTCAGACTGCCCAGCCCTTCCTTGGGTGTCTGGTGGAAGACGAACGTGGCCTCGACGGAGAAGTGGTCGGACAGACTACACCCCAGCTCGGGATGCCGCTGTAACATGCCGACCTTTGCTTCCCTGACCACCCAGCCGCCTATGCTGCCGTCCTCGAGCTCTCGGGCTGCCGTGTTGGCGAAGATGTAGTCCAGCCTCTTGCCCCTCGGGTCTGCCACATCAGGCTCGATCTCGATTATTGGTCTGCCCGGCCCAAGTTTCTTGCGCTCGGACTTGGTCCACCTCCACGTGTTGAAGACACCATTAGACGTAACACCGTTCTCAAGGACATTAAACCGGGCGGTCGGCACGTCCCTCCCCCTCGCCCTCTCGATCTCATCGTCCGCACGGCAGCCCAGACTGCTATCTGGATGCAATACCCTCCACACATCCTGCACGGGCGCACCCCCGGTGATGATCCGATGCGCCGTCGACAGAGGCGTCATGTTGAAGTCCCCCGCGGCGACGACCAGGTGACCCCTCTCCGCCGCGCCCCTCAGGAGCTTCGCGAGCTGCCAGGCCTGCGCCTCGCGGTGCACGCGGTACGTGTCGCCCTTGTCGGAACTATACGGGGCGTGGGTGTGCGTGTTGAACACCTCGAGGACCTCGCCCGCGTCCCCGCCGAGGCGTATCCTCGCGCAGGCGACGCCCTTGCCGACGTACCAATCCCCCCGCCAGAAGGCCGTGGGCCTCCCGCTCAACACGTAGGGAACCATGGTGGCCTCCTCGATGGGCCAGCGGGACAGGATGGCGAGGCCGCCGCCGAAGGCGCCCGAGAAGTAGAACTTGCCGTGGGGCAGGAGGTGGCGCGTCTCCTGCCGGATGGCGAGGTAGTCGGACTGGGCCCATACCTCCTGCAGGCAGACTATGTTGGGCTGGGGGGATGCCTGGGCGAGCTGGCGGGCGATTTCCCGGAAGCGTGGCTCGCGGAGCTTGGAGATGTTGAATTTGAGGCCCCAGCAGTTGAGGGTTATGAGATTGATCTCTGGGGGGAGTGGATTGTCCATGTTGCTGGTGGTGTTCTTGTTGTCGATAGATAAGGCTATAAGGCTACAAGGCTATGAGGCTATAATATCTTCAGGAGAGATTGACGATGAGAAGAGAAGTAAATGGTAGGAGAAAATTATCCTTGAAGAGCAAAGAGCAAAGAGCAAATAGCATTCAAAGAATAGATACCAAGTATCATGATAATTATTAAAATAAGATGTGTCGATCTGGTCCCAGATGATCCTCAAACCCAGCTCTTGATGTAATCTTGGACCTCTGTCCTCTGTGATTATCCCTCTCAAGTACATAAATAAATAAGGTGAGATAATCCTTCCAGGTTGGGTGATGTCCAGGAAGCCTCGGATGTATCATGTTGTGATAAAGACCCTAACCCTGTTGACGTTTGATGTTGTTCCCAGGCACCTAGGTACGTACTAAGTACTTAAGTACCTAGATATCTACCCCTGCCTCGGTACAGGGGTTAGAGTACCTAGGTGCCTGGGTAGCCTGCCGGCGATTATTATTTTCCACCATATGCACTGTAAATTGCCGGCCTTTTCATGAGCTTCGAGTTGCTCGGCAACTTGCTTTTTGGCAGCAACTCACATGCACATGCTCGCCTCTTCCTATCCCATCTTCAGCAGAACCATAACCAGCAAAAGCATCCTTTGCTGCTGCCACTCTTCGTACAGACTCCAAGCTGCTTGTAGAGTCTCCCATCTTTGGGTTTTAGAGCCATAAAACGAATCAGGTGCAGGCGTGGACAGTGCTGTCGCATCCAAACACGCGATCTGTATCTACTCCCTTAGCCTCTCCATCTCCATTTCCAACTCCAACCCAGCCTGCACTGGGACATCGTACCTTACCTTTTTCCTAGATCTACCCAGGTAACCGACATCAGCACTGGAAAGTAAACATGTCAACTCCAGATCCTGAAGCCGAAGCTGAGGGAAGGAGTCCTGCAGAGTCGGCTTCCAAGAGGCGCAAGCGCAATGATGGCAGTGCCGAGCACAGTTCCAGCGACGAACGAGCCCAGTCTCCATCATCACCACAGATTGAGGGTCGAAGCCTCTCTATCCGCCATGGCCGTCCACCATCACGGTCACGTAGCAGGAGTGCGGTTAGCGACGACAAAAAAGAGGAGGAGGAGGAGGAGGATGAGGACAGGCAATATGATTCATACAGGTCAAGGTCTAGATCACGCTCAGCAGTCTCCAAGTCACGACAACGGTCAAGGTCAAGATCGCGCTCATACTCAGACTCCCGGTCAATATCACGGTCCAGATCACGCTCTCGCACCTCCTCATCACGCCGCACACCACGTCGATCAAGCTCTACCTCCCCCTCCCGCGACCAGTCCAAGCCTCTCCGCCCCAACTTCAGCCCATACCTCGAGCTGCGAGGCCACCAGAAGGCCATATCCCAAGTCCGCATCTCCCCCGACGGCCGATGGATAGCCTCTGCCTCCGCAGATGGCACAGCCATGATATGGGATGCTGAGACGGGCGCGCACATGGATACTCTGGTGGGTCACATGGCTGGCGTGTCGTGCCTCGCCTGGTCTCCCGACTCCGAAACCCTCGCGACGGGCTCCGACGACAAGGCCATTCGGCTGTGGAACAGAATAACAGGTGACCCTGCGCATGCGGCTGGTGCCGACGAGAGTTTGCCCCCGGGCGGCAGGATAGGGACAAGTGCTAGGGGCATTGGAGGACGGACCGGGGATAGTGGTGTAAGGGGCAGTGGGGGCAAGAAGCCCTTGCTGGGACATCACAATTATGTGTACTGCCTGGCCTTTTCGCCAAAGGGCAACATACTCGCGAGCGGGAGTTACGATGAGGCTGTGTTCTTATGGGATGTGCGTGCCGGAAGACTCATGAGGAGTCTGCCGGCGCACAGTGATCCTGTGAGTGGGATTGATTTCTGTGTGGATGGCACGCTGGTGGCGAGCTGCTCTACGGATGGGTTGATGTAAGCTGCCTTCTTTCCCTTGTTCTTACCTTTTTTCCTGCGTATAACTCTGCTAATGCGAGCATCGGACAGTCGCATCTGGGACACCTCCACCGGCCAATGCCTCCGCACCCTCGTCCATGAGGACAATCCCGCCGCCGCATCTGTATGCTTCTCGCCAAACGGCCGGTTCGTGCTGGCCAGCTACACCGACTCCTGCATGCGCCTGTGGGACTTCATCAACATGCCGTGTGCCGTCAAGAAGACATACCAGGGCCACGTCAACGAGAACTTCTCCATTGGCGGTTGCTTCGGGGTCCTACGCCGCCACCCCGGCCGCGACAAGCTGGGCTACAGCACCGAGGAGGACTACGAAGAAGAGCAGAGGGAGGACAGTGAGGATGACGGCAGCCTCACGTTCGTCGCCAGCGCGAGCGAGGAGGGCGATATTGTCATGTGGGATATCAACACCAAGGAGATTGTCCAGCGCATCGAGGGCGCACACCAGGGCGTGTGCTTCTGGGTTGATGTGCACGGCGACACTGGAACGATGGTGTCTTGTGGGAAGGATGGGAGGATCGTGGTGCATAAGCACCGGTACCCAGAGCTGCAGAACGGCCACACCAATGGTGGAGATAGATACCCCGAGGAGACTGGCGAGGAGTATGAGGATATGCAAGTAGCCGAGGGCGAGGGTGAGGGTGAGGGCGAGGGTGAGGGCGAAGGCCAAGGCCAAGGTGAAGATGAAGATGAAGGTGAAGGTGACGCTGAGCCAGCGGTTAACGGCCATGGAGAACATGAAGGTCCAGGGCCCATTGAAGAGGAGACGCCGGTCGCGAGAGACAATGGCGACACTCCGATGGATGACTAGAGGCAGTCTTTATTTAGACCCCTCCCAATATGACCAGCTACCAAGGCGACGTCCCCGGACGTTGTGTTCGACGAAGAGCCACTGCTATACACAAGTAATTTCCTCGAATGAAAGCGGAGGCGTCCCCAGCAATTCTAGATACCAAGGAAACACCAACCGACGTGGTGTCTGGCAAGAAGCGTGTGGTTCCCAAGGAAGTGTGCGCCAAGTCAAAAAGGCAGAGGCGCCCAATGGCAGCGCATGCTATTCTGGTAGTGAAACCTTGGTGGCCTTGGGTATAGAGTATCCAAGACAGCGATACCATGATTGTAAAGTTTTGTTTTCCCCGGCATCAGCGAAGGCGTCCAGGATGAAGGTCAATCAAATCAGAGCATGCAGGCTATTGGGGCAGCGTCGCTCAAGTTAGCCAGATAAGAACGCAATCCTGACCAGATCGAAAGCCCACCTCTGGTGAGCACTTGAGACAGAAGGCGCTCATATTCGACGATTGAACAAGGCCTCTTGTTCCTAAGGGCATCATATGCCTCATCCCAGAGGGAGCTGTAGCCCGTCGCTCCTGGGCCCTGATCATCTTCTCGTTCCCGGGATATTGCCACATCGGATATAGGGGTGGTTGCAGTTTCGTTAGGAGTGCCATTCCCAAGAGACCGGTGTACAAGAGTTTCTACGGCCTATTAATATGAAGCAGAATAGCTTTGAAGTGATCATTTACCTTGTCTTGAGCTTTCTGGAAGGGGCTCCGTGCTATGCTCTGATGAGATCTCGGAGCGCAATGGACTCTTGCTAGATCTGGGAAACTTCAGCCACTTCCATCGCCGCCTATCCTTCGTACCGGATGAATCGCCACCCATATTACTTAGAAGTATTTGAATATGAACTAATGCGATGAGTCGATGCAGGTTATCAGCTCTGAAACTTGAGACATAGAAGAAACTTGGCCTCCCAGCGGCCAACTTCCTCAAACTCAGTGTGGCAGTATAAGACTGAGTGGTCCTTCACGTCTACACTCAGCAGAGCCACAGCTACCCCTGCACCAACTGTTGGCGCGATTTCAGCCCTGACCCTATACATGAACTTGTAAGTACCTACTTGGTATGTATATGCTCTTGCTACAGAGTTCGCGTCCATGAGGGTACTCTCAGGTGGACTATGGGTGGTATATGCGGATGTAGTGCAATGTCCATAACTGGGCAACTGACTATATATCATAGCATGATGCCACGACTGCACAATATATATGCAACGAGCATTCCTCACCTTCTCTCCTATCACAGCATAGACTGCCAGCCAGCAGCTATCGTTTGAAGCCTGCCCGACAAAAGTGGCGCCCAGGTCGTCGTTTGCACTGTTGAGCAGCTTCGATACATATTGAAGGAAGTCACGTCGGAGCAGTGCATCAAGACCAAGCTGTAGAGCAATCGCACAGTGTAGTCGTAGTCAAGCACGATGAGTTACAAGAGTTTCAACTGTAATATTAATGCGCCCTTGATGGTCGATCTTCTATCTTTATGTTCCTCGGAAAGGGCTGTCCCGGTAATTTAACAAGGACTCGTATAATTGTTAAACATGTGCAGATAAAACTGGCGGGAGTTGCCATCGTAACCACCTCCCCCCCCCTCCCAATCCCTATGCGCGGGGACAATCTATGCGTCCTTAGCCAAAGTACACCATGCCTTCACTCCGTTCCATGCTATCAAAATCCTTCATGTTCACCACCGCCTGGTTCCTGCGTATCGTCTTGCTCCTGCCCATCGTCATCTTCGCCGCCGCCCCAGGGGAAGTCGACGCCGGAGCCTTGGACAATGCCGCCATCCTCCTCAACGGCCCAGTCCTCAGCATCGGTACCGTCCATGTCGTCATCATCATAGTCGGTAAAGCCGTCCACCCCAAGTATGTCCTCTAAAGCAACGGGCACAGGTGCCCATCCATGAGCACCAGAGACAGGCGGCATCCAGCCGTCATCACTGTCCCCTGCCTCCTCATCTTCCTCATCCTCCTCGTCATCGTCACCGCCCCCACCGCCCCAGGGAGTATCGTCATTTTGATTCTGCCGGTCATGATCATCATCGCCGCGGATCTCATGCGCAAGGAATCCGTCCAAATTGACGGGCTGTTGCAACAAAGCGAAGATCCGGCCGATGCCACCAAGAGGCGGCACCCACCCGGGATTCACGACATCTTCGCCCATGTCCTCGTCTTCCTCGTCCCAGAACTCGGACACCTCGTCCTCCTCCCCTGGCACCTCATCGTCACCCTCGCTCAGATCTGGTTCACTATCTTCTAGTCATATGGTCTCCCACCCGCCATTATTGATATCGGACTCGAGCTTGCGCGAAATGAAGGACGGCACGCCGTGCCCGAGCCACAGCGCCCTGAGCATCGAGTCGTAGCGCTTCTGTGACAGGAACAGCTGCCTGCTATGGCGGAGCCCCATATCTGCCTCGCCGTACTTGTCCATGTAAGGCGCGTTGCTCCACGACCCACTGAGCCGGTGGAGGTAAAAGGTCGCGCACTTGCGGATGTTAATGAAGAGACCGACGTTGCCTTGGCACCTATTGTTGGACTGTTAGCTACCCAGTCCCTCGTGATATTGCTGTTCCAAGTTGAAACCCATTGTCTCAGAGATTTTTGGTAGAACTTACTTTCGCATATGCTGCTGCGCCCCGCCGATCCTCCTCCTATTCGCCTGCCGTCTCAGCGTCCTGTCGTCTTCCGCCTGGCAGCAAATACTCTGGCCGCAGAACACATCTCCACATAGCAGACAGATCATAGGATCAGAGATGTCCTTGCCTGTCCGTGGGCACCGCCGTCTAGTGCACTCTTCTATGAGGGTGTCGTAGTTCTTTGGCAGTCCCACGAGCTCAAAGATGCCCGGATGGCTGAGCATGTGCGCCGGGTCTGTACCATCAAGCGAGGCAGGATCTGTGCCCTTGTATTCTGCCCACCGACGGGTCTTCTCATGCCGAATCCAGCCCCGAACAAGCTGGTCACACAGTGAGCCAGGCCAGCCGACGTGGATGCCGAAGGGAGTCAGGGCTGCGCACATGCTATCGAAATCGGGTAGGCGGAGGGACTCGGTAAGGCGGTCGAGCTCTTCCTGTTCCGGCTGGGGTGAGATGTGGCTGTTGAAGTCCACACCATACTTGACGTAAAGCAGGATGACACATTTGCGGAGGAAAATCTGGGCGTATTTTTTGGTAAATGTGTAGAAGTCGGCGATACTCTCGAAACAAGGCTGATCGAAGCCGTGATCACTCGTCCCAAGCGGCGCCCCACCGGCGTCCAAGGGGTCAGCACCTTCTGGCATATACTCGAGATCCATCTTGTAGACCGTCTTGCAGAATTCGGCGAAATTGACGAGGCCCTTGTCTTCAATACCCTCAGACGACATCCAGTCATGATGGGGGAACGTGATCTTGCTGACGCGATAGACAACCTTGACGATCTCGGCGAGATAGCAGACGCGTATCAGATACGGGATCTCGATGCCATTTGCGGCAGCGACACCAAAAGTGCTCTCGCAGAGGAAGATGAATGGGTCTTGGCTGAGTAGCGCCGGGTGTATCGTTAGGGCCTCTCCGCCTTCCTCCGGGACGAAGAGCTGGAGGTGCTGTCTCTCGCTGTCCTTCTTGAACTCCCGGCTGATTCTGTTGTTTTCCCCAAGCTTCTGGCCTCCGACCGCGATGTACGAAGTAACGGTCTCCGCCAGAACACGCAGATGTGTCAGGGCTTGCTCTGGCGTCTTCTCTAGCAGCAACGAGCCATATTCAGAGTCAAGTCCTCGCTGCTGAATCTCCACAGCCGAAATAGAGAAACCGACCGCCTTGACAAGCACGTCACTGTCACACAGATCGCTGAGACTACCGGGGTCCGCAAGTGCATGATCGAAAGAATCAGGGGTATGACGCCCCGTCAGCCCATTCTTCCTGAGAGTGTTGCACAGGCGACGATACACCAGTACCAGATCTGACATTGTGCTGCTGCCCTCGCCTGTGCCGGACGACTGTCCACTAGACTCTGGCGTGGCCCCGCCCCAGCCCGTACCCATGGACGGAGTCTGAGACCCTGTCTCCCATGCATCCATGAGAAGGTGTGACGACTTCTCCGACAGGTTAGGAAGGAAAGCACCTTTTGTGTATTCTGAGAACATTAAGGTCGTTTGAGGTTCCGGGAGCGGCTGGTTCTGCGCAGCAGTCAAGTTCTCTTTCAAGAAGACTGCAAATGCCTCTGATGACACTTGGGCGTCAGTTGACGTCTGGAGGACACCGGGATACGACTCCTCCTGGCCCTTCCAGACGATTGGCAGGAAGGCATTACCTAGAGCCTTGCAGAGCGGACAGACGAATTCCAAGTGATCGGGATTTTCGGGATGATGCCGAGCAATCTGCTGTTTATGGCGCTGCTGGGTAGCCTCGAAGTAAACCTCAAAACAGCTGTAATGCATAATGTGACCACATCCAATTGATACCGGTCCTCTCTGTACTGCATGGGGAGGGAAGCCTTTGCCAATAACCTGACGTTCAGCGGTGAACGTTTCGCCCTTCTGGTTCACCTTTTCCACGTCCTTACGGTTTTCATGTGCCATACCGAAGGGTCGAATCTGTTCAGCAGACCGGTCAAGGTCTTTCGGGGTGTTGTACGCTTCCCTTACGAAATCAGGATCCGAGAGGTCAGTTTGCCGCAGTATGCCGCTCTTCTCAATAAACCCGAACGTTCCGTACAGTCGACGGTCATCAGTGTCCTCCTGGCAAAGGATGCACGTTCCTGAGGGGTACTTCCAGAAGTTCTTCTCCTCCACGGGCGCCGGAAGCTCATCTTCATCCAGGTCATCTACATCGCCCCAGTCAATATCTGCCTGGTTGGCAAGGAAGTTCTTTTGCTGCTGCTGAAACTGTGCCATCACTCGAGCCTGGCGATCCAACGCAGCCTTCTTTTTCTTCTCGCGCTCTTCCTCCGCGCTAGCCATGCTTGCTGGAGAATCGGTACTGATCCTGTCAACCGGCACGCCAAGCTTAGAATATGCTGCCTCGAAGTCATGCGGCCGCTTCTGGCGCATACGCTTGAGGATCAAGGCGATTCTGGGGTGGCAGGCCTTGAGCTTCTCGTTGGTAGACATCAAGTTCAGAAGGGAAACAATGGTCTTTGATGCAGGGGCCTCCTGCATGAAGTTGCTTCGCGCCATTTGCGTAAGAGCGGCGTGTATGAACGACGGCTGCGCCAGGTCCTCTTCAGGAGCCTTATCCTCAGAGATAGCGATGAGAAGAAGGTGTAAGACGACTTGTAGATACGTCTCCACCCTCGTATAAGGTACCGCCGGTGTCAGTTTTTGACACACCAGAGGATACAGTAGGGAGTAATACATGATCTGGGCGAACATCCCAGTGCTGGTGAATCCAGCCAGATTGGCAAAGACACCACCAGTGATCGGGCGCAGCTTGGGCTCGTACACGACGTCCTCGATTGGCATGCCTGTCTTCTTGGCCACACACTTACGCCATGCAGTCTCTGACTCCTCTCGCTGGTTCTTATTGTAGTGCGCAATATACGGGTCGACTTCCTCGACAAACTGCGGCTTCAGCTCAAAGGTGCCAACATCCGATACGCCTTCCGGGGCTCTGTAGGTTGACATCTCATCTAGGATTCGGGTGAAGTCCTCCTGCTCTTGATACCTCTCCGGCAACTTGTTTCCTATCTCAGTGAAAGAGAGGGGCTTGAAGCATAGAACATGAGTGATATCGCGACGCATGGCCAGGAGGCGACTATCCGGCTCATCCTCAATACGCACCAGAGAGGTCCTGTCGCTCAGCAAGATGACGAGGAGGTGTATCATGTCTTCGACAACATCGAGGTGTTGAGCATCATCCTGAGCAGCAGACTTCTGTTCGAAGAAGCCCTTGACCCATTTCTCCATGCCAAACCGGTCAATAACGGAGGCGAGCACGCGGCTTGGGTTGCACACAACGAGTGCTGTCTGCAACAATAGAATGTCCCTGTGGTGAGAAACGTCTCTCTGACTAACACCGCGGTAAGTTCCGGCCTGGTGTCTCAAGCTCATACCATTTCGCACCCACATGCCAGCCTTCATCTGTGCCAGCCATGCGCATACCCTCAACGGGAAGTCGAATGCTGCCATGAGGTAATCCTCTGGACCGTGATCGCGTCTAGGCATAACCCTCTTCCCCATGAGACGGGGATGGCCTTTGAGCTCTTGGGTCGTGAAGCTGAGTATAGCCCGCAACTGTTCTACAGACATCGACTTGCCGCACTCGATGAGCCAGGACAGAGTGTAATGAAGTGCATGGTGGAAGCTGATGGGTTGCTCCTCAACCACAAATTTGACAACATCGTATTTGGAACCATCATTGTCGAACTCGAAGTCAGCAAGAGTCTTGAAACGGACCTCGTCCTTGATCTCAGCCTGTGTGAAGCGTGCACGCTCTGCACCAATGGAATTGACAATGACGGCCTTGGCCGCGAGACGGATGGCCCGAGAGATGGATTCATCGTCTTCGATCTTCTCGAAAGACCGACTAAACTGGCGACACAGGCGGTTTATCTCCCTAGTGATGAGCGACGCACTGATCCAGGTATCGGTCTCGTACTCAACGTGCTCTCCAACGGCTCTCGTGTTGGGGCATATGCCTTGGTGAAGCTTGACGAGGTCGAGGAATTGCATCATATACCGCGGCTCTGTCCTCAACCGCTCTTGAACATGTGGCGACAGGAAGAGATATTTGAGGTCGGCGAAAAAGTGGTACATTCGCCTATTTGTGACAGAACCAGAGTCGAAGGCCAAGACCGCAGTTTCTGACACGTTCCAAGGGTGCCCGACTTGGCGGGTGGTCAAAAACGTATACAAAATGGCCAGGAGGCTGGTGAGGAAGTTCCCGCGCTCCACGACTTCCGCCGTGATCGAGGGCGTCGTGAGCATCTGAAGGGAGAGGTTGATGATTGAATGGTCTGGTTCTCGATCGCCGATGAGGTACAGCTGAGCCAAGGTGGTGTACAATCCAGCAAAACGCAAGCCCAGGATTCGCTTGAATTCGGGAATCGTCACGACTGTAGATATGTAGAGGGAGCGCATGTCGTTGCGGATTTTCTTCCACATCCTGAGGTCGAAAAGGATCATCCAGTCCAAGCGAACCCTTTGGAAAAGATCTTCCGCAATGGGGACGTTTTCGCTTTCAAGGTATGCAGTCGGGGCGAGCATCCAGTACCGGCCAGATTTAGGGGGCGATGCTTGATCATTAGGAGGTGCTCCAGGTGTCTTTGGCACATCGAGGCTGTTCTTGGCATAGATCGCGGAGGGTATGAGAGGCTCAGCGGTATCTGAATCAGATGGCGTCAGGTCTCGATCTCTGATGGTTCGTCGTGGGCCAGTGGGTACGGGAGGAGGCGGTGGTGGCGGGTAGCCGGCCATCGTTGCCTCGTCCGCTTCCAGTGCCTCATCGGCTCGCCAGTCGGACATGTTGACATCGCCACCAGCTGCCCCGGCCCCAGAGTCTAGCATCATCACATCTTCCTCATCGTCGTCAACATCTTCGTCCATGTCTCCCTGTGACGATGGCGTATGATTGTCACCATTGCCATCACCCTCGCCATCCTCATCGCTGTCTTCGTCGTCGTCATCGCTTTCAACCAAGATTCTAGTCGGGACACCTCCTCGCCTTGCCGCCTCCCGTGCTTGTTGAAGCCGAGCCGCCTGGAGCAGTGCGAACTGAGTGTAGACATTCATTGTTGTGTCCTCCTTCTGATCTTCCTTGTCCTCGTCATGCAGGCCTTCCTGGCCCACAATAGCATGAGTAGCTGGGCTGCCCATCCTCCACGGCTTGAGCAGCTCTTCGCAAACGATGGTCCGTAAGATCCCGTGATCTTGGCCCACGCTGCAGCCTGATATGTCCTTCAGCCATTCTATAATGGTGCCGCACATTTGCTCGCGGAAGGTATCACGAGAGGAGCGGATCGTTACAGTCACCCGAATATGCTCGAGAGTGTTTGCTTGCCTGAGAAGCTCCTCGATGTCATCGTTGTACGTGAGGATGCTGCGACCGATCATGTCTGTTTCGTATGCTTTTTCAAGTGCTTGTCTGGTGGACATTCTGCACGCCCTTGCAACTTGATCTCTAACCTCAACGACGGTATGTTTCTCATCATTCCACAAGACGATAGCATATTCACCCGGAGGTCCCACATCCCCGCCATGGTATGTTGAGCTTAGCCTCGACATTTCCTCGTCCTGCTGGATAGACTCGACCGTCTTTGTCCGCCGCAGGTGCTCAGGTGAGCACGATATCACGTCGCAGAGGTAGTCGACCACCCTTCCAATCGTCATCCTGATGCTGAAGAGTAGATCATCCGGCAAGCCCCCGGCTTCCTTTCCTTTTCCCTTTGACTGCTCGTGCTCCCACCTGGAATGTATTGTGCAGAACATTGGTGTCTTCCACGCCTCCGGGTCGCCACAGTCGCAGCAGCCACTATTTCCAGGTGATATGCTTATTCGCACCATGTGTCCCGTGTGGTCGGTCGCGTCGAAGCATTTTGCGCACAAGCAGCAGGTGTCGTCCACGCCACATGTCTTGCAGCTGTATGATGCCTCTCCCTGTTTGAATATGTGCCCGCATGCCATGCCACGAGCGGCCTCTGTGTATTCTGCGCCCTCAACTGCGCCCTGGGCATCCTTGAGTTTCAGGACATTGCCGTCCACAACAGGGCCGCCGTTGGGGAAGAAGAGTCTGAGGTAGTCGTCCTTGCCTCCGGACATGAATCGAAAGAGGCTCTCTAGCAGGAGATCCTCGGAATCTTTGGTATATCGATATGACTTCTGGGCGGGCAGCTCCATCAGAAACTGACAGAGCTGCAGCTCTTGTGTTGACATTGTAGGATCCATGTCGTTGTAATCAGATCATGTCGATGTCGGCTTTCGCTGGGGCTTCTGGTGGTATGAGGATTCGCTACCCGAGATGGCAAGGCCTGTAGAATGGCCTCGGGAGAATACAATCGCTGTCAACAGGATATGTCGGACGTCGTGGTGGATATTGTTTTGCGTTGATGCTAAAGTGACCGCATCGACGGTAATTGTAAATCAACTAAAGAGGCCCAAATCAGTTACAATAGCTTGAAGGCGGGGTCTGAAGTGGCGGTTTATGATAAGCGTAGTCAATAGGGAAACTTACTGGCAGAGCTGTACCTCGGTGAAGCTTCTTCAATGAGCCTTCCTTCTGTTTTAGGTGCAGCAAAGGCACCTTCTCTATGTAGGATGGGTACTTGTTGTTGGTGGTGGTTTAGTGATTAAGCTGCTTTTGAGGTTGGCATATTCGATAATGTCACCGTTGTTTTACAACGTTGGTTGCGGGTAGTTACTGTGCCTGTCACTGCTTCATTAGCTTACTGCAGTGGGACCCCCACCCCCATGCTTCCGGCGCCCAGGGCAGGGGTCTGAGTGTAACCCGCCACCTTCTGTAGCTTCCAGAAGCCGGGTGCCGACTGGGCCG